>OZ004327.1:9446790-10046790 GCA_963924455.1 Pelagia noctiluca | reverse complement strand
CAATCGTTTACTGTTCTCTTTAGGGCTGTCCACCGAAGGTCGAATAATCACTGAGCGAGTATGATGTTCCTGTCACATACTGTAAGATCATCGAGAATATTTATGAAGGAGTATGTTTTAAGTCATATGTGGGAACAATTTATCAAAAAAATACACATCACAAAGGGTACAAAAACAGAAGACCCACTTAGTGTTATCATTTTTCTGATGGTGGCAAGTAGAGTTCTACAGCCTACTTTCCATCATTTCTTTATAGCACTTAGTTCAATTTCAATTTATTCAATTTCAATTTAAATAAACATAAACTGCTACACTTTTACATGGAGCGCCGTTATCAATACTAACAGCAAAAAGAAATAAAACTAAACTACGATATACTAAATAGCATGAACGAAAAATAAAATAAACGAATTATAGTAAAAAGAACACTAGTAACACCGATAATATAATAGTGTGGGAGATGTGATCAGATCATGTCGTACTTGGAGTGGATCGTGTTTCAAAAGCATTTTTAATAAAGCACGCAACCCATTGAACTGTATGCGAGCTTTCACTTGACATCATCATATAAATGAGTTTTGCTTAGTATTCGAAATTAAAGAAAAATCAACCCCATCCCTGCCTATTCAAGCATATGCAGATGATATCGTAATGGTTTCTTATGATTTCAAAATGCTCAAGAAGATGCTAGAAATAAGTGAGCCACTCTTTAATGAAGCTAGATTGAAGGTGAAAGATACAAAATGTGCATTGTTTTACGAAAGGCGTTCAGGCAATAACCGGTATAAAGGAAAAAATGATTGACAACCATTGATAGAGATTCAAGGAGAAAAGATTAAAACAAATGAAAGACTGGAAGCATACAAATATGTTGGTTAGTCTCTCAGTATCTGTGGTGAAGAACCAAAGCAAATTAAATCCTTTATCAAAGAATTCAAAGAAACTTTGAATAAGATGGATGCTAGCTCTCTCCCGATCCCCCTAAAACTTAGCGCGTCCAACAACATGGCTTTGGCCAAAATATTACATCACTTTGACAACACAAGAATAGAGGAACAATTACTAGGAGATATGGATAGTTGAGTTAGCTGTGTCGTAAGAAATATGTTCGGATTGTATTCTAAAAACAACAAATAAAGTATTTTTATTGGAAGGCTGCAGGGGGGCATGGTATAAAGAAGCCATCAAACGTTTATAGAACTACAAGAATCTCACATATTATCAATATGCTAAACCACAAAGAAGAGAATATAAGGTATATAGCAAGAGAGTCGTTGAATTTGGATATGAGAGCACGGGGTGTGAAAGCAACAAATCGTGAAAATAACTTTTTAGGCTATGAATTAGATAGTTACGGCAGACTGGTGAAAAACAAAACCTATACAGAGGAGACTCAGACTGGCCAGATCTTCTATTTCAAGTAAATAATATGAAGGGTTGCGTAGTATATGAGGAACATTTAGCAAAAGTTGTTGTCGATGGAAAAACGACTTAGTCATTAAGATCTGAAGCACCAAGAGATCGAACGAGAATTTGAAAAACTGGATGAAGCCAAATGCTCAGAAATCCGGTTTCAAGCTAACTTGATAGGAATAGATGCCATCGATCAGAAAGTATCACATCAAATATACTACGGATGGAAACTTTCAGACAGTTTAGTCAAATCTTTACTGAATAATCGTCTGCAACGAAATACTCTGCAACCAGCTGACACATTTAGTTTATTGGCAAATAATACTATCTTTGAAGGTATTGGTTTATGTGCTAAGCACAAAGGGGAGCCACTGAATAGGTAGATTAATTGAAGCAGTGCATTGATAGTTGATAGGCAAATACGCTCACTATCTTCGTAAAGTATTGGTTTATGTGCTAAGCACAAAGGGCCCGCTGAATAGGTATACTAATCGAGCAGTGCGACCCTGGTCCTTCCTCTCGATGTGACCACACCTCATGATTCCTTTTGCCTTTTTGCCTGGAATTACAGAGAGCTGGCTAATTCTCTCCTCAAACTTTTTGGTAGGTCTGAAGGTGGTTTCGAACCCGGGACTCTTTGATCAAAGATTGAGTGATCTAACCGCTCGGCGGCCATTCCCGCCACCAAACATTTTTGCAATAAAGATCACAAGAAGAAATGCTCACTATGTCACCACATTACACAGAATCAGTACACTCTTTTTTTTATAAGAACCACTAAAATTGATTTGTAGTTGACTGTTCTTAGATATTCCTCTATATTCAGGCTGAAATGTTCTTAAATTTTTCTTACTTTTACAATAGTTGGGAGGCCTTTTTTGCTATCAGTTGTGATAATTGTGGCAAATTTTTACTTTCTTGACCATCTGATATTATCTGTGTGCTGCCAAACTGCTTGTTTTGTAATCATTTCTCAGTCTTATGGTTGTTTCATAATATTTTCATATTGAACCAAAAATGGTCAGCTTCGATTTGTTCTTAGCTTGTTTTTAAGTTTTGGCCAAATTTTAGGCTGGCGTTCTTATAAAATTGTTCTTTTAAAGAAAAAAGAGTGTAGACTATTTAATGAACTCCTGTAAAAAATTTAAAGATTTATACTCCAAAAGACATGATAGGATAGTTGATCAAAAGATCCATAGGTCCAGTAATGCGTCAACATGTTGGCAGAAACAGCATTTCCACATTTACGAGCTGAATTGCTGCAAATCAGCTTTAGGAAGCCTGATTTGGTAGAGATGAAATCGAACGGAAGAGAATGCGTGATTATAGAAGTTACGGTATGCTTACAATAGATTACATTTTAGACTCGTATAAAAGTAAAGATAGGAGGTACCAACGACTCCAAAACATTTTGAATCGGGATGGGATAAAAAAAATATCAAAATATTGTGCTTTGGATCGCTTGGAATTGTTCATGAAAAATTTTAAGAGGTTTTAGGACTGACAAGTGAGGAGGCGAAGTCTACGATGTAATGGTGCAGTATATCTAATATGATATGGCGAAACAGAACGGACAGGCTTGAAGTTTGTTTTTTATGACTTTGCTGAACATTTAACGTTTAGACATTTTAGTTAGCTCTCGTCGTCATAGTGAAATCATATCAGAACTTATTATTATTGTTATTATTAAACAAAAGCAGAGTTTCGCTTTCACTTCCTTCTTTTTTCTTGCGTTTGTCTCGCTCCAGCAATCCTGCGATTTGAAGTTTTTTAATAAATCAGATGTCCGCCAACTTCGGTGAGTTGAAGAATAAATTTGTAAATGCAGATTTTAACTATCCATTCTCTTATTTTTGAATGTGATCTGGCTTTCTCATTGCTGTTTTAGACGATCAGTTAGCTTGTAAATGATTTTGGCTTTGTAAATCGATCATCGGGTGGGGCGTTTTGCTCGATCGCTCCCATGAGTTGTTTTTTCAAATTCCTAAGTATATTCCTTCTTATATTTATTTCTAATCAGTATATAGTAATTGAAATTCCTTGAAATGATATGAATTGAAATTGAATCGAATATAAGTTAGAGTGGCTTGCATATCTCAAATTTTTAAAAACTTCGTCAAATATTGGTTTATCTTTAATGAATATCGTAGAAGGCCTATTGGAATGTCCGTTACTCCGTTCAATTGATTATCTGCCCAAGAAAAACACGAAGCGGAAAGAATAGGACCTCACTTTGTTTTACCTGTGCCCCACCTACAGAATTTCTCACGCGCCGCCACTGAGTTTGGTGGTAAGATATTTAGGCAGAAACTAGGGACGGCTATTGGGACTAAGTTTGCACCGGCTTATGCTAATTTGTTTATGGCGGATTTGGAGAAAAGATTGTCGGATTGTATGGTGAATAAACCTTTGGTTTGGCTTAGGTATATTGATGATGAATTATTTATATGGACTCGTCGTCAGAGTAAACATGGAAAGTTTCTTAATAAATAGGTTTCATCAAACTATTAAGTTTACGTCTGAGAGTTCCATGGAGAAGGTTAGTTTTGTCATAGACATAAGAGAAAACTCTGGTCTGGAATCTAACAGTGTCCCATTGAAATTGAAATCGATAGAAATTGAAATTGAATTGTAATATGTTATGCTACACAACATAGAGGAAAAATGTGTGCGGCCGCTGACCAGTCCGCCATTATGCGTCTGCACAGCTTTGCACGCTTGGAAAAGTCTCAAAGAGAAAAAAGAGGGTAGCTATTTTCATTTCTCGCCCCCTACAAAGATCACGTGTATGATTTTATCTCCGATGATTTGACAGTTCTGCCAGAGCGTTGTAGCAACTTTTGACACCACGAGGAGCTTTTGAAACCCTCCCCGATGATCTTCGTCGAGGGAAGTAGGTGCGCGTGATTTCGCGCCAATCTTCACTGAATTCAAGGAAATGTTCAAATGGAAATTGCAAAAAAACTGCCGTTGGCCCTTCTGAGATTTTGCAGTGGCAGTTCGTTTAAGATGCACTCTTTCGAATAGAACAGGTGAGATATGTGGCAAAATTTGCATTCATATACATTTTCGTTGTTAGGCCCATGGTGGTCGACTTTGCCGCGGTGGTCTGTTATTTTTTTTTTTTTTTTTTTTTTTTTTTTTTTTGATAATATTTAAAGTTGGTACTAACAATAGTAAAAATTTATACTAATTCAAACCAACTATTTACAGAAAAAATTAAACTACAAATAAATAATTACTTGGTTAAACTATGATTAGCGGCATATTTTACAAGTGCATTTTTCGCCGGCCCATTCTTTTATCCTCCTTTTGAAAGCTGTTACTGTTTTTTCATTTTTCATAATGTCTTCGAGCGTGTTCCAAAGGAAACTCCCTCTAAAGGACAACGATTCTTGCCCAAATCCTTGTGTTTTTGTTTGTGGTAATTTGCATAGATTCTTTATTCTTAGATTATAAGTTACATGCTTGGTCTCGTAAAATTCCCACACTAGCGATGGATTTAGATGATTCAGAGACTTGTATATTTCTATCATTAGTCTCTGCAAGTTTTGTGCATGTATATTAAAGCTGTTACTTTGGGCAAGCAATGTTTCAAACGAGCTTTCGTAGTCTTTGTGGAGGATTCTGAGCGCACGTTTATGTGTGCGGTTAATCTCGCTATTTGCACTTTTACTACAGAATAGCCAAATCAAAGGACAATAATTGAAGTTCGATAAAATAACTGCTTTGCAAATTGTGAATGCCTGCTCTCTAGAAATGTAATGATTTAGTCTAGAGAAGGCATTAATTTTCTGATTTACTTTAAAACAAACTGTTTCAATATGTTTGTTAAATTTCAATTTCTTGTCAATTTCGATCCCTAGCAATTTAACATGATCTGTTGTAGATATTTTGTTCTCTTGAATGTTAAGTCTCAGTCTTCTATTTCCTTTTAGACCAAGGAACATTAGCTGGAATTTTTTAGGGTTTGCAACCATTCCATTGTTGGTAAACCAGTGGATTATTCTGCGGAGGTCATTTTCCAAATTGGTTACTACCTCTTGAAGATCTAGCCCACATGAGTATATGGTTGTATCATCTGCAAAGTTACAGATTTCGCAGTCTAATCTCATCAGACAAAGGTCATTTATAAATATGTTAAAAAGCAATGGACCTAGGACAGATCCTTGTGGGACCCCAATTTTTATTTTTGCAGCAGCACTTCGCTGTGAACCAATCTTGACCCTTTGATGGCGGCAATCCAAATAGCTGTACATTAGGCAAAGACTGTTGAAATCAAAACCATAGGCTTCAAGTTTTGCAATAAGGAGGTCATGTGGCAGACAGTCGTAGGCTTTAGATAGGTCCATTAAAATTGTCCCCACCAGGCCCGATTCGTCAAGACATTTCCTCCATTTTTCTATCAGTCTTATCAAAGCATGTTGCGTACTAAACCCCTCTCTAAAACCACATAAGATTTCTGAGAGCTTATCATTAATGTATGGGCATATTTGGTCTTTTAGAATTCTTTCAAAGATTTTGGAACATGCGGGTAAAACACTTATCGGTCTAAAATTTCCCTTATAATTTGGATCACCCTTCTTAAACAAAGGAGTTACATCAGCTTCTTTTAGTTCATTTGGAAACTGGAAATCATTAATAGCAGTGTTTATGCAGTCCGTTAGGTAGGGACATATAATTGTACCTGTTTCCTTTACCATGCCCGTTGGGATTTTTCCGCTATTTGATTTATTCTTATTCAGTAAATCAATTTGCTTTAAAACCTGATTTGGGGTTACATGAGAGAATTTGAAGGATTGGCCATTTGGTGGTACATGTTGTTTAATCACCTTTATGGATGAGTGATTTTCATACTTGGTAATCGCTCTCAGAACCATTTGTTCTACAGTCAGTTGCTCTTGGACCTCTTTAAAAAGGGGTCCAATATCAAGACTGTCAGTAATAGTAGAAAAATATTCATTGAAGCACTCAGCCACTTCAATATCATTTGAGAGGATTCTACCATCTTCTATTAAAGTGATCTTGTCACTCATTGGATTCTTATTAGAAAACAAGGGTTTCACAGTTTTCCAAAATTTCCTATCATTATCAATGGTCTTCAATTGTAATGACTTAAAATGTTGTTTTTTAGCCTGAATATTCAGTTTTACAACAAGATTTCTTTGATCTTTATATTTTCGCATATCTTCCTCGCGCTTGCTATTGTTAGCAACTTTTTTCAAAGTCGATCTTTTTGTCATAGCCCTCCGTAATTCTTTATTCATGTGCGGTTTGTCATTTGCCCTTACTATCTTCGTTTTAGTAGGAGCATGTGAATCAAGCGTTTTTAAAAAGACTTGCTCAAAGTTGCTGTATGCAGATGGATGAGCAGATCTAAGATTTTGCCTTAGCTCATTATCAAAACGCAACTGAGACCAATTTTTATAGTCACGATAGATTACTTTTTTCGGAGGGAGTTTACTAAATTTGGTCTTCAGAATGGTGTAAATCATATGATGATGATCGCTAAATCCAGTCTCAAATGACGTTGAGTGCATAAAGGAGTGCTTGCGATTTGTAAAGATTAAGTCAATACATCGGCCCTTAGAGGACTTAAAACACGTTGGATGCTTGATCATGTTATATAGAGCATGATCTTGTATTATTGGTGACAAGGCTGGGTCACCCGGTACTAGATTGAAGTCCCCTAGGACCATTAAATTATCATATCTTGAATATTTATCTATCAATTTTGATATTTCCTCAACAAAATATTGTGAATTCTGCTGTGGAGGCCTATAGATTGGTAATATCAACCATTTTTGTTTTCTAGTGTTAATCTCGATTGGTACAACCTGGATATCAGGTTGAGTCCCAATTGGTGTGACGTATTTCGAAAGGAGGCTATCTCTAACATAAACTAGAATTCCACCGCTATTCCCAGAAACATCAAGTCTATAGGGACTTTTGAAGCCATTTATCAAAAACTGACTTGTCGGAAATGATGCATCGATCTTTGTCTCGGATATTACCAAGATATCGATGTTTTCACCTATCATCTCTGAAAAACCAGTAAATTTATTTCTTATGGAGTTAATGTTGATATAACTAATTATGATGTTTTTGGGGTATTTAAGGCGGAGGAGTTTTAGTTCACTAAAACAGTCAGCCTCGTTTGCAGTCACGGTTGTTGTACTTAAATTATGATAATTATCATTTTCAGAATTATCATAATTATCCGAGTTAACAAAATTTTCGAAATTATCGTAGTTATCGAAATTATCATTTTGACCCAAGAGGGTGTCGTTTTCTACGACTTCGTTGATAATTTCAAGGTTGTTTCTTTCCCTAATGTATTCTGAGTTATTATTTTCTATGGGGCCGTTTGGCGTCATCATTGCAGGAGCCACAGTTCAAAAAGTTTTAATGAAATTTAAAAAGTTTCTTGCCAGATAGGCACTACCCTTTTCATTGAGATGCAACTTTTTACGGCTCAGACACGAGGGATCTATATTGGAGTTATCAATTACTGGAATCTTCATTGTCTTTGCGAATCCTTTCAACTCACCATTCAGCGCCATTACATCTACCTTTTTATCCAAGGCCTGCTTGTCTTTTCTCGTGACAACTGCTGAGAGAACGATGGTCGTATTTGGCGATTCTTGCCTTATTTCCTCTACTATCTGCTTGAGATTTTTGATTGTGTTCGATTTCTCTTGACAAGTAAGGTCGTTTGTTCCTGTGTGGATTATTATACAGTCAGGCTTTTTCCGGATTACAGGCTTAACGTAATCAACGATATCTCTTGATGTTGCACCAGGGTGGCGTTTTACTTGTACGTTGTGGTCTTTTTGCATACCTTCTTCAACGATCCCGTTTAACATCGAGTCTCCAACGATTGTTATTCTCTTCCGACTCTTCGTTGCGGCTTCTTTTTGCCTATCTTTATTATTCTGCTCATCGGCATGTTTATTTTCAGCCTTCTTGCATTTCGTTGTTGTTTTTTCAAGTCTTTGTTTCAAAACCTCTTCTCCCGATTGTTCAGCTTGAGTAGTCTTCTTTGCTTCTTTTGTTGTTGTTAAATCTACTAATTGAATATCTGATTGTTCTCTGTTTGCTTGCATAGCTTTCTTATCAGTCCCAAAGGGAGTTTGTTGACTGCATCGTGAATTTTCAGGCCTATGATGGTCTCCTAATAATTTTTCAATGATAAACTGTTTATCTTGCAGTTGTCTCTCCAATGATATTATTCGTTCTTGGAGACATCTAAATAGGGCTTCACGGTCTTTATCAACTTGTGTATTTACCACCTTTGGGCCAGGGCTTCTATTTGCAGCTTCAGCTTTCATTGACAAAATTTCCCCGTGAGTGTAACGCTTGAATTCGATAAAATCATTTTGAACTTGGTCGAACTGATTCTTGGTGACAAAATCATTTGAAGGTATAGAGTCTGTTTGAGTTGAAATATTTTCGCAGTCATCCTCAATACATATTTTCCTCTGTTCAAATTTACGATATGATAATTTATTGTGTATCAGCGTAGTTTGTATTCGTTGCTTTTCGATGGCCTCATCCAATATGGCCTTCGTCGAGTCCTCCGTCCAGCCATGCTTTGTTTGGCATGCTTTAGCGATGTTTTCAAGATATCTTCCTTTATTACTTGCTCTAAGTCCTTCTGTAACCTCTACAACTTTATCTATATCGTTTTCCATAATTGAAGTGTACACATTTAGTGAAATTCGTTAGAGTTGCAGCGATGCTTCAAAAAACAACCGACGAGCACCACAGACGAGTGATTTTTATTGACAACCAGTGGGGCAAATACACTTTTTATTCAACACTCAGACTAGATAGATAATCATAACATGCTTTGATAATACAGTGAGATGATCTTTTTTAAGTTCCGAAATCTTCATACAGCTAGCGCTTTTATTTATGATTTTATTAGGATATCTTTAACCGACCTGTACTTTGGTTAATTTTTAAAGCCATATTTGCGCCCAAACTCTGGCATTATCTTTCTCAAAAACCAGAGGTGGCCCTTCCAAAATCTTTTCAGCACTTAAAAGCCACTTGTGTCTTCTTGTTAGATTATATCAGCTGGTATGCGCCAAAATTTGCAAACGTTGTGAAATTTAAGTTTTAGTCGAAGTACATTGAGCGGCCTAAAATTTTGCTTGCTGCGGAGAAACACGTTCTTCAACGCACCGCGCTCTGTCACGTGACTTACGCGCTCTTCGTTTTTGTTTACACTGAACACTCAGATTATAAAAATGGACAGTTTAGAGTCTAGATACACTTGACCTATTTAAATGAACTTTTAGAGGGCTAGCTAGCTATTCTGTATATTATTTTATCATTCATTTCTTGATCCATTCAATATACAAAGCTTGGTCTCTAGGTTGTATAATATTTCACTGCCAAACAAAGCTAATCAAGTGGCATCTTTAAAGGTTTTCCCTATTAATGTACCTTCCAAAAACTAAAGCAATAATATGGGCATGTCTGGCTTGCCTTAAGTTTTGTTTGGTTGTCCTATACACGATTTTTTTATAAGAAACCTAGCTTGGGTCCTAGTACTAAAAGTTTCTTAATTTTTCACCAGTTTCTAGTACTAAAAGTTTCTTAAATGCTTCTTATTTTTAGATACACACTTTACATCAAATTTTGCACTTTCCCTCACATATTTCTTGTATTAATGTGAAACCCACCTACTAATACAAGTAGACTCAACATCCTGTGTTCCTCTAAATAAGAACATGTAGCAAACTTAAATCAAGCAAAAATGTATTGTTGACATATTACTTTGCGGCTCAGAAAGTCCTCTTATTTTTTCGGAGTTTCTTAAAGATATTGATATAGTTCTAAAAGTTTCTTAAATTCTTGGGGTTCTAGTACTAGGTTTCTTATAAACCGGTTTCTTATAAAAAAAACGTGTAGCCTAGGCCAGTCCATTCTAGAAAGTTTCAATTTTGTTCAATGAAAAATCATTAAGGACCATCCCTTGTGAGCAGTGAAAATAATAAAGACAATAGTAATTTCCTTCAATAATTTTCTGCATTTATTCAATAAATTCTTAAACATTTCATATACATACAAATAATAGAATCTTTCAGTATTTTCAGTTGAACATTAAAAGGGTTATATTACATGAAGTTTGAATTTTTCAATCTACTCTTTTTCTAGATATTGAGCAACATCAGAGCAGAGGAAAACAATCTGCCTGTAGTGTAGATTCATGTGTCCTGTGTGACCCATCAGAGCCAGCTACCCAATTCTCTTTGCAGTATTAAGGGCATTCTCCACACAATGGTAAAACTTGAGATACGTTGGAACAGATATGCACCAGCATTAGAGCAGAATCTTCAAAACTCCGAATTATTGTATATTGGGTCTGAGTCTTTGAAAATCCTGTTGAAACTGTCTCATCAATTGAATTTCCTTGGCCATATTGGAGTTGTTTGCCTGTTTATCCAGCAGCAATTCAAGTAATCCTGGCAGAAGAGGCATTTCACCATTGCAACATCCGTTTATTTCACCCTGAAATGATGTTGAATGAACAATATGATGATGAACTAAAAAAATTATAATGTCAGTTTATTATGTTTCTATTATTATATATTAACTTACCAGCTACAAATATCCTAGACTATCAAATTTTTGATACAATGCAAGAATTTCATCCTCTAAAAAATTTCAATTAGCATTCCTTCTCTTTAATTTTATAGAGAAGCCCCCTCTATCTGACACTAGATTTAAGTACATTAGTGTATGCTGTTCTTGGATAAAAGTTTAGCTCACCCTAATTTAGCTTATTTACCAAGGCCATGAACTCTTTGAGTCATAGCTGAAATACCTTTGAAGAGACTTAGAAAATTGGAAGCAAAGCATCAGAAAGGCACAATTTGTCAGTAAAATCTCTTCCAAATATCATTATTTACAAAAATGTTGAGGGAGGCAGGGCTAGAGGGGTAAAGCCTAAACTAACGTAGGCCTATAGGCCTTGAACTTGATAAAAGCACAATAGGAATTGTGGTTACTATTATGTTAAATTTGTGTAAATGAGTTAAAGAGAATTTTTAACATAAGCATAACATAACATCATATTTACCTAACTCTGAAGCATTCGTTTTATGTTGTTGTTTTCTTGTCAGTCTCCTGCAGCACGATTTGCAAACTACCTGCTATTGTTGGTTTGATACCAATACTTTAACACAGAATACAACTCGAATATCTTGGGATAACTGTGTATTGTTTCAAAAACTTTTCTGCCTTTCCTCGACCACAAAAAGGCAGCCAGTCTCACTTCTTTCTTTTCTTTTTTCTTGGTGTTGTTGTAGCGGCAATCGCATGAATTGCCCAGAAAACTGAAAACAGTTGCAGAGCCAAAAAGTTTCTGTGATCACTTTCAAATTCTCCACCGCCCGGAAAAATAGTGCGGAGTTGACGTCAACTTTTTTCGCGCGGGAACGAGCGGCCTCGCCTTCATTCGGCTTGGTGGAAGGCTGCGCGCGCATATTTTACATTTTTCCTCTATGTTATGCTACACTAAGTTATGGTCAAACATTTTCTAGTGCCCAGGTCCCTTGAACGTGCATCAAATCTCAGCAAGGCCTATTTTTTTAAGTACGCACAAGTGGAGAAGTTTGCGCTGCTTTAGCGGCTTTATTTTATTGAGAACTCAAAATGCCGGAGAAAAATTGCTCGATTTATTACTGCAGTACATCAAGAAGTCTTAAATTCAAGGGTACATCCATTTTTGAAATACCAGCTGGCACAGACGAGTTCAATGTCGTTTGGTGTCAGAAGTTGATGAATGTCGTTAAGAAGGATGGCAGGGATGGCCGAGTGGTTCGATCACTTGACCCTTGCACGAAGGGTCCCGGGTTCGAAACCACCTTCAGACCTGTCATAAAGTTTGAGGAGAGAATTAGCCAGCTCTCTGTAATTCCAGGCAAAAAGGCAAAAGGAATCATGAGGTGTGGTCACATCGAGAGGAAGGACCAGGGTCGCACTGCTCGATTAGTTTACCTATTCAGTGGGCCCTTTGTGCTTAGCACATAAACCCATACCTTGCGAAGATAGCAAGCGTATGTGCCTATCAACTATCAACTATCAACAACTATCAAGGACAGTGTTATTGACCAGCACTTGAAGAGACAGATCGAAGAAAACAGGAACTATATTTGTGAAGAACATTTTGAAGAAAACCAAATAAACGAACGTGAGTGTATATGAATTTTTACTTACTCTCTGTGTTATTATATGTTATTTTCTATGCGTTCACGTGAAATTCCAACCTATCCTTTTTTGGCGGGTCTAACAAAATTGCAGAAGTGTTTTCCAGTTCAATTTAATTCTAAATTCCATTGCAGTACATACAGAAGCCTTTCAAAAATAATATATAATTATCTAGAATAGCTAAATTAGATAGATGTTATATCTTGACAGATGCAAACAGAAAGACCTTGATACCAGGATCAATCCCAACAAAGCAATGGCCACAAAAGTCTATCATTACCAAAAGGTTGGTAAATATTTATTTGTATGTAATTATGTATCATATAATTTTCTAGACCATTTTTCTAAATTTGTTTGTGTAATGAATTCCCAGGAATGAAACTTACTGCATCAAAGTCAAAGTGATACATCATGTCTCAAACGTAAAACATTTAATTATGTATTTCAGAATTTTAAAAAGATAGATTCTAAAAACAGCATATCTCCATTTCCATTATTGGTTTTGTTGACCTTTCAGGAACTGTGCCTCCACTTGAATGAAAATTTGCATGGCATCATCATCAGAGACAGTCCACGACCCACCATCGTTTTTAGCTGCAATGAGGGACTTGCCATTTTGTTCTGCAAAATCACTGGTTTTCCCAGCCATCAGAAGTGATAGATATTGTTGGCTTAAGGCTGTGTTCCACTGCTTTGAACGTCGGATACTTCTATAGTATGGTCCAAACTCATACCCACTTAATTAAGCAATGCAGGCTTTCTCTTTTTCTGTAAGGTTTGAAACATCAAATAACTCAGATGACAAGGATTTTGGGTGTTTGCATCATTCAGATGTGCTAAAACTTGATTTGCCAGCTCAAATCCAACAAGCAAGCTAGGGTATTTGCTCAATCTTTGAAAAAGCCTCTGGCGGTCATGGTCACGTGATAGCTCATTTCAACGTCAATGCGTGATACAATCGCAAGAACGATAGCGTATTTTTCAGCTTCCAGACTAGAGTTTTCTCTTATTTCTATGGTTTTTTGGATGTTATGGTTGTCAAGAAGGGTGGTATTGTGCTGTGCAGAGTGACCTCTACTGCAAACCCACTGATACTCATCAGTATTTGCAGAGCGGGTCGTGTCATCCATGGCATGTTAAGAAGGCTATTCCGTATGGTCAGGCTCTAATGATTCGGTGGATTTGTTTGATGATGGTAAATTTTTAGCTAGGTCGAAGGAATTGGTTGCTTGGTTTAAGGGTCGAGGCTCGTTTGTCATGTTACCGTTTAGGAGTATAACATAGGTTCTAGGTTTGATTGTGATTTGTTGGGTGTTGTTCATCTGTCAGGTTGCAAGGTCTGTGGAATGCAGTACGTTGGTAGCACATTTACCCCCTTTTGTAATAGAATTTAATAATTATAAGTCATCTTGTAGGAAATTTGAGAAGGGGGAAAGCCAGAAGCTTTACGATGGTTTAAATCCCCAATAAATGTCACAATATTTGATTCATTATCTTTTCAACTTTAAACCTTTCAATGGATTTATTGTTATTCTTTATCTTTAATATGCTAGGGTGTGATGTAAAGTGTTGAACAATGTCAGAAAGAGGTTTGTTTTCCATACCATTACTTTTTGTACACTATTTCCTCTAAGACAATGATTGCCAACATTAACCAAATCTCAGAAATGTTCTTTGGCTGTGTGAACAATTCCTCTATTAATGATATTTCAGTTTCAAAATGATAAGGTGAAGGAAGTTTTAAAACCCCTCTTTTCAGTCCAACAACAAATGTCAACATTGTGTTATAGTTTATGATAAGTTTCTAGCTACAAACTTTGTTCTTAAAGAAGCACTTTTATTTCTCTTTGTATTCAATGTAATTTTGCTTTCAAGACTGTTATCAAAGTTTATATCTTCCAAAATTAAAGATAGTTCTTCAAACATCAAATCATTTTTTCATAATGTTCAAGCCTTGCACAAAATTATCTTGATTTCTTTCTCAGTGTTCCAGCACTGAAATTTGGATAAAACCCCTTTATTTTGAAGTAATGTTTCAAATACAAATCCTCAACTGTTTTGTAATCAAAATATATGGGATTAAAAATCATAATAGGGAATTCAAGGCCTAAGCCCAGCCCTTGCCCTAAGCCGCCATGTTAACATCATCTTTCCATACTTTTAAACTCATACAGTATGTTGTCTAGAACACTGAGATGAGATAGATCAGACCAATTTTCAAGAAGCTGTTGCGTTTTTCAGTCCTAATGGCTGGTAAAGAAAATTTACCACTAGTGGCTTGGCGAGTGTTATAGTAATGTCTTTTCTTGGTTTTTTGAAACAATTTATCCAAGGTTGAGGTATCTTTATCATTGTACACTAGACTATTAAAAGTATTGCACAGGTCGATTTAAAATGGCAGCTAAATTGCAAAGCTGTGAGGGCTAGGCCTTTACTAAAATTCCCATAACTTGTGTCAGACACAAGGGTTTCAAAGAGTCATTAATCAGGTAAAGTGCCTGGTTACTTTGTTGCTACTGCTTTGAGGATCCCATTGAATCTTATTCAAGCTGTCCCTGTAGCAAGGCAAGAAATTGGTAGGGGGTCAGAAAACGTTTAAGGGAAGGAGGAGACCTTGAAATGTAAAGCAAATTTTTGTAGATAGAGAAATTTATCTGATACACACAATTATAACCATTATTGCTGTGTTTGAGGTCAGTCACCAAGTAAAATACTCCATAGATGTAAATTATAGGAAAAAAGAAAGAGAACAAACAACATGCTTACCTGAAGAATAACAAAATTGTAACTGATGTGTGGGGTGCATGATGAAAGATTACTCTACCCCTCCTTTGAAATTTTTTGAGCCTCTTTCATTTTCCCTTCAAGTCACCATTACAGAGGAGAAACGAAGCCCTTGGGGATTCTCAAAGCAGTAGCAACAAAGTGACAAAGCACTTAAGCAGATAAAAGACGTCTTACAACACTTTTGCACTGATTTTAGATGACAACTCCTTCTTCAAAAACTCCTTGCTTATATTTTGACTATCACTCAAATCCCGAGTCATATTTAATTCCTCCCTCAATTTATTATTGCTTATTGTTATGAGCTATGGTGTCAACAAAATTTCCTAAATTTTGCCACCAAAATCCTGTATTTGTGAGCTGTCTGACACAAGTTATGGGAATTTTAGTTTAGGCCTAGCCCTCACAGCTTTGCAATTTTGCCGCCAGTTTGAATCGACCTAGGCAGTACTTTCAATAGGCTAGCGTATATGTTGTGCATAAACTTGGCTGTTTCCATTTTACAGCAATTATCAAATTCCAAAAGCCCTAGTTTAGAGTAAACCGAAGTAGCTAGATTTAGATTTAAAATCTTAAAAAGAGTTTTTGGTGGATATTGATTTTGATATGGCATTTATTATCCAAGGCTTATGCTGTTGTTTTTTCAGGCGTTAAGATGAAAGAGTCAGTAGAAACAATCAATTCTAAAGGTGTCCAGGATTCACCGAATCAAAATTTAAAGAGTGGTGAGATTTGGTTCTGCTTTCTTAAACGTCTCCATCCGGATTCTAAAATTCCTTAGCTTTTTAAAAGTAAAGTTGCTACATATCTATTCAATTTCAAGTAATAGTTGATTCCAAACTTTTATGCCCTGAAAGCTAAGCGCTGTTGTTTTTCAGGCATTAAGATGAGAGAGTCGGTAGAAAAAATCGATTCTAAAGTTGTCCCGAATCCAAGGAAACGGAAGTTAGAGACTGGTGAGATTTTCCTCTGCTTTCTTAAACATCTCCATCCAGTTTCTAGAATTCATTAGCTCTTTAAAAATAAAGTTGCTACACATTGATTTAATTCCAAGTAGTAGTTGATTCCAAACTTTTATGCCCTGAAAGCCAAACTGTTGTTGCGTTTTTCAGTCTAATGGCTGACAAAGAAAATTTACCGCTAGTGGCATGACAAGTGTTATAGTTATATGTCTTTTCTTGGTATCTTTATCATTATGCATGTTGTGCATAAACTTGGCTGTTTCCATTTTACAGCAATTATCAAATTCAAAAAGCCCTAGTTTAGAGTAGACGGAAGTAGCCAGATTTGGATTTAAAATCTTACATTTGAATTTTTAGTGGATATTGATTTTGATATGGCATTTATTATCCAAGGCTTATGCTGTTGTTTTTTCAGGCGTTAAGATGAAAGAGTCAGTAGAAACAATCAATTCTAAAGGTGTCCAGGATTCACCGAATCAAAATTTAAAGAGTGGTGAGATTTGGTTCTGCTTTCTTAAACGTCTCCATCCGGATTCTAAAATTCCTTAGCTTTTTAAAAGTAAAGTTGCTACATATCTATTCAATTTCAAGTAGTAGTTGATTCCAAACTTTTATGCCCTGAAAGCCAAGCTGTTGTTGCGTTTTTCAGTCTAATGGCTGACAAAGAAAATTTACCGCTAGTGGCATGACGAGTGTTATAGTTAAATGTCTTTTCTTGGTATCTTTATCATTATGCATGTTGTGCATAAACTTGGCTGTTTCCATTTTACAGCAATTATCAAATTCAAAAAGCCCTAGTTTAGAGTAGACGGAAGTAGCCAGATTTGGATTTAAAATCTTACATTTGAATTTTTAGTGGATATTGATTTTGATATGGCATTTATTATCCAAGGCTTATGCTGTTGTTTTTTCAGGCGTTAAGATGAAAGAGTCAGTAGAAACAATCAATTCTAAAGGTGTCCAGGATTCACCAAATCGGAATTTAAAGAGTGGTGAGATTTGGTTCTGCTTTTTTAAACGTCTCAATCTGGATTCTAGAATTCATTAGCTCTTTAAAAACAAAGTTGCTACGCATTGATTTAATTTCAAGTAGTAGTTGATTCCAAACTTTTATGCCCTGAAAGCTAAGCTGTTGTTGCGTTTTTCAGTCTAATGGCTGACAAAGAAAATTTACCGCTAGTGGCATGACGAGTGTTATAGTTATATGTCTTTTCTTGGTATCTTTATCATTATGCATGTTGTGCATAAACTTGGCTGTTTCCATTTTACAGCAATTATCAAATTCAAAAAGCCCTAGTTTAGAGTAGACGGAAGTAGCCAGATTTGGATTTAAAATCTTACATTTGAATTTTTAGTGGATATTGATTTTGATATGGCATTTATTATCCAAGGCTTATGCTGTTGTTTTTTCAGGCTTTAAGATGAAAGAATCAGTAGAAACAATCAATTCTAAAGGTGTCCAGGATTCACCGAATCAAAATTTAAAGAGTGGTGAGATTTGGTTCTGCTTTCTTAAACGTCTCCATCCGGATTCTAAAATTCCTTAGCTTTTTAAAAGTAAAGTTGCTACATATCTATTCAATTTCAAGTAGTAGTTGATTCCAAACTTTTATGCCCTGAAAGCCAAGCTGTTGTTGCGTTTTTCAGTCTAATGGCTGACAAAGAAAATTTACCGCTAGTGGCATGACAAGTGTTATAGTTATATGTCTTTTCTTGGTATCTTTATCATTATGCATGTTGTGCATCAACTTGGCTGTTTCCATTTTACAGCAATTATCAAATTCAAAAAGCCCTAGTTTAGAGTAGACGGAAGTAGCCAGATTTGGATTTAAAATCTTACATTTGAATTTTTAGTGGATATTGATTTTGATATGGCATTTATTATCCAAGGCTTATGCTGTTGTTTTTTCAGGCGTTAAGATGAAAGAGTCAGTAGAAACAATCAATTCTAAAGATATCCAGGATTCACCAAATCGGAATTTAAAGAGTGGTGAGATTTGGTTCTGCTTTCTTAAACGTCTCAATCTGGATTCTAGAATTCATTAGCTCTTTAAAAACAAAGTTGCTACGCATTGATTTAATTTCAAGTAGTAATTGATTCCAAACTTTTATGCCCCTGGAGGCCAAGAAGTTGTAGCGTTTTTTCAATTTAATAACTGGTAAAGAAAATTTACCACTAAGTAGCTTGGGCGTGTGTTATAGTTACGTCTTTTCTTGGTTTTTAGAGACAATTTATCCAAGGTTGAGGTATCTTTACCATTGTATCTGTTGTGCATAAACTTGGCTTTTTCCATTTTACAGCAATTATCGAATTCTAAAAGCCCTAATTTAAAGTAAACAGAAGTAGCTAGATTTACATTTGAAATCTTAAAAAGAGTTTTTAGTGGATATTGATTTTAATATGGCATTTATTATCCAAGGCATATGCTGTTGTTTTTTCAGGCTTTAAGATGAAAGAATCAGTAGAAGCAATTGATTCTAAAGTTGTCCCTGATTCAAAGAATCGGAATTTAAAGAGCGGTGAGATTTGGTTCTGCTTTCTTAAACATCTCCATCCGGATTCTAGAATTCATTAGCTCTTTAAAAATAAAGTTGCTACACATTGATTTAATTTCAAGTAGTAGTTGATTCCAAACTTTTATGCCCATGAAGGCCAAGAAGTTGTTGCGTTTTCAGTCTAATGGCTGGTGAAGAAAATTTACCGCTATTGGCTTGGCGAGTGTTAAAGTTATGTTTTTTCTTGGTTTCTTTTAAACAATTTATCCAAGGTTGAAGTATCTTTACCATTGTATATGTTGTGCATAAACTTGGTTGTTTCCATTTTACAGCAATTATCAAATTCAAAAAGCCCTAGTTTAGAGTAGACGGAAGTAGCCAGATTTGGATTTAAATCTTACATTTGAATTTTTAGTGGATATTGATTTTCATATGGCATTTATTATCCAAGGCTTATGCTGTTTGTTTTTTCAGGCGTTAAGATGAAAGAGTCAGTAGAAACAATCAATTCTAAAGGTATCCAGGATTCACCAAATCGGAATTTAAAGAGTGGTGAGATTTGGTTCTGCTTTCTTAAACGTCTCAATCTGGATTCTAGAATTCATTAGCTCTTTAAAAACAAAGTTGCTACGCATTGATTTAATTTCAAGTAGTAATTGATTCCAAACTTTTATGCCCCTGGAGGCCAAGAAGTTGTAGCGTTTTGTCAATTTAATAACTGGTAAAGAAAATTTACCACTAAGTAGCTTGGGCGTGTGTTATAGTTATGTCTTTTCTTGGTTTTTAGAGACAATTTATCCAAGGTTGAGGTATCTTTACCATTGTATCTGTTGTGCATAAACTTGGCTTTTTCCATTTTACAGCAATTATCGAATTCTAAAAGCCCTAATTTAAAGTAAACAGAAGTAGCTAGATTTACATTTGAAATCTTAAAAAGAGTTTTTAGTGGATATTGATTTTGATATGGCATTTATTATCCAAGGCATATGCTGTTGTTTTTTCAGGCGTTACGATGAAAGAATCAGTAGAAGCAATTGATTCGAAAGTTGTCCCTGATTCAAAGAATCGGAATTTAAAGAGCGGTGAGATTTGGTTCTGCTTTCTTAAACGTCTCCATCCGGATTCTAGAATTCATTAGCTCTTTAAAAATAAAGTTGCTACATATTGATTTAATTTCAAGTAGTAGTTGATTCCAAACTTTTATGCCCATGAAGGCCAAGAAGTTGTTGCGTTTTCAGTCTAATGGCTGGTGAAGAAAATTTACCGCTATTGGCTTGGCGAGTGTTAAAGTTATGTTTTTTCTTGGTTTCTTTTAAACAATTTATCCAAGGTTGAAGTATCTTTACCATTGTATATGTTGTGCATAAACTTGGTTGTTTCCATTTTACAGCAATTATCGAATTCCAAAAGCCCTAGTTTAGAGTAAACGGAATTAGCTAGATTTAGATTTGAAATCTTAAAAAGAGTATTTAGTGGATATTGATTTTAATATAGCATTTATCATCCAAGGCTTATGCTGTTGTTTTTTCAGGCTTTAAGATGAAAGAATCAGTAGAAGCAATTGATTCTAAAGTTGTCCCTGATTCAAAGAATCGGAATTTAAAGAGCGGTGAGATTTTGCTCTACTTTCTTAAACGTCTCCATCCGGATTCTAGAATTCATTAGCTCTCTAAAAATAAAGTTGCTACACATTGATTTGATTTCAAGTAGTAGTTGATTCCAAACTTTTATGCCCCTGAAGGCCAAGAAGTTGTTGCGTTTTTCAGTCTAATGGCTGGTGAAGAAAATTTACCGCTATTGGCTTGGCGAGTGTTAAAGTAATGTTTTTTCTTGGTTTCTTTTAAACAATTTATCCAAGGTTGAAGTATCTTTATCATTGTATATGTTGTGCATAAACTTGGTTGTTTCCATTTTACAGCAATTATCAGATTCCAAAAGCCCTAGTTTAGAGTAGACGGAAGTAGCTAGATTTAGATTTGAAATCTTAAAAAGAGTTTTTAGTGGATATTGATTTTAATATGGCATTTATTATCCAAGGCTTATGCTGTTATTTTTTCAGGCTTTAAGATGAAAGAATCAGAAGAAGCAATTTATTCTAAAGTTGTCCCGGATTCACCGAATTGGAATTTAAAGAGCGGTGAGATTTTGCTCTACTTTCTTAAACGTCTCCATCCGGATTCTAGAATTCATTAGCTCTTTAAAAATAAAGTTGCTACACATGGTTTTAATTTCAAGTAGTAGTTGATTCCAAACTTTTATGCTCCTGAAGGCCAAGAAGTTGTTTCGTTTTTCAGTCTAATGGCTGTTGAAGAAAATTTACCGCTAGTCGCTTGGCGAGTGTTAAAGTTATGTTTTTTCTTGGTGTTTCTTAAACAATTTATCCAAGTTTGAAGTATCTTTACCATTGTATATGTTGTGCATAAACTCGGCTGTTTCCATTTTACTGCAATTGTCAATTTCGAAAAGCCCTGGTTTAGAGTAAAAAAAACAGAAGTAGCCAGATTTAGATTTGAAATCTTATAAAAAGAGTTTTTAGTGGATATTGATTTTGATATGCTATTTATTATCCAAGGCTTATGCTGTTGTTTTTTCAGGCGTTAAGATGAAAGAGTCAGTTGAAACAATCAATTCTAAAGTTGTCCCGGATTCACCGAATCGGAATTTAAAGAGTGGTGAGATTTTGCTCCGCTTTCTTAAACGTCTCAATCTGGATTCTAGAATTCATTAGCTTTTTAAAAATAAAGTTGCTACACATTGATTTAATTTCAAGTAGCAGTTGATTTCAAACTTTTATGCCCCTGGAGGCCAAGAAGTTGTTGCGTTTTTTAGTCTAATGGCTGGCAAAGAAAATTTACTGCTAAGTAGGTTGGCGTGTGTTATAGTTATGTCTTTTTTTGGTTTTTTGAAACAATTTATCCAAGGTTGAAGTATCTTTACCATTGTATATGTTGTGCATAAACTTGGCTGTTTCCATTTTACAGCAATTATCAAATTCCAAAAGCCCTAGTTTAGAGTAAACGGAAGTAGCTAGATTTAGATTTGAAATCTTAAAAAGAGTTTTTAGTGGATATTGATTTTGATATGGCATTTATCATCCAAGGCTTATGCTGTTGTTTTTTCAGGCTTTAAGATGAAAGAATCAGTAGCAGCAATTGATTCGAAAGTTGTCCCGGATTCACTGAATCGGAATTTAAAGAGCGGTGAGATTTTGCTCTACTTTCTTAAACGTCTCCATCCGGATTCTAGAATTCATTAGCTCTTTAAAAATAAATTTGCTACACATTGTTTTAATTTCAAGTAGTAGTTGATTCCAAACTTTTATGCTCCTGAAGGCCAAGAAGTTGTTTCGTTTTTCAGTCTAATGGCTGGTGAAGAAAATTTACCGCTATTGGCTTGGCGAGTGTTAAAGTTATGTTTTTTCTTGGTTTCTTTTAAACAATTTATCCAAGGTTGAGGTATCTTTACCATTGTATATGTTGTGCTATACTTGGCTGTTTCCATTTTACAGCAATTATCGAATTCTAAAAGCCCTAGTTTAGAGTAAACGGAAGTAGCTAGATTTAGATTTGAAATCTTAAAAAGAGTTTTTAGTGGATATTGATTTTAATATGGCATTTATTATCCAAGGCTTATGCTGTTGTTTTTTCAGGCGTTAAGATGAGTGAGTCAGTGGAGACAATCGATTCTAAAGGTGTCCCGGATTCACCGAATCGGAATTTGAAGAGTGGTGAGATTTTGCTCCGCTTTCTTAAACGTCTCAATCCGGATTCTAGAATTCAATAGCTTTTGAAAAGTAAAGTTGCTACGTATTGATTTAATTTCAAGTAGTAGTTGACTCCAAACTTATATGCCCCTGAAGGCCAAGAAGTTGTTGCGTTTTTCAGTCCTAATTGCTTGCAAAGAAAATTTACTGCTAAGTAGGTTGGCGTGTGTTATAGTTATGTCTTTTTTTGGTTTTTTGAAACAATTTATCCAAGGTTGAAGTATCTTTACCATTGTATATGTTGTGCATAAACTTGGCTGTTTCCATTTTACAGCAATTATCAAATTCCAAAAGCCCTAGTTTAGTGTAAACGGAAGTAGCTAGATTTAGATTTGAAATCTTAAAAAGAGTTTTTAGTGGATATTGATTTTGATATGGCATTTATCATCCAAGGCTTATGCTGTTGTTTTTTCAGGCTTTAAGATGAAAGAATCAGTAGCAGCAATTGATTCGAAAGTTGTCCCGGATTCACCGAATCGGAATTTAAAGAGCGGTGAGATTTTGCTCTACTTTCTTAAACGTCTCCATCCGGATTCTAGAATTCATTAGCTCTTTAAAAATAAATTTGCTACACATTGTTTTAATTTCAAGTAGTAGTTGATTCCAAACTTTTATGCTCCTGAAGGCCAAGAAGTTGTTTCGTTTTTCAGTCTAATGGCTGGTGAAGAAAATTTACCGCTATTGGCTTGGCGAGTGTTAAAGTTATGTTTTTTCTTGGTTTCTTTTAAACAATTTATCCAAGGTTGAGGTATCTTTATCATTTTATATGTTGTGCATAAACTTGGCTGTTTCCATTTTACAGCAATTATCAAATTCTAAAAGCCCTAGTTTAGAGTAGACGGAAGTAGCCAGATTTGGATTTAAAATCTTACATTTGAATTTTTAGTGGATATTGATTTTGATATGGCATTTATTATCCAAGGCTTATGCTGTTGTTTTTTCAGGCGTTAAGATGAAAGAGTCAGTAGAAACAATCAATTCTAAAGGTGTCCAGGATTCACCGAATCGGAATTTAAAGAGTGGTGAGATTTGGCTCTGCTTTCTTAAACGTCTCAATTTGGATTCTAGAATTCATTAGCTCTTTAAAAACAAAGTTGCTACGCATTGATTTAATTTCAAGTAGTAGTTGATTCCAAACTTTTATGCCCTGAAAGCTAAGCGCTGTTGTTTTTCAGGCGTTAAGATGAGAGAGTCGGTAGAAACAATCGATTCTAAAGTTGTCCCGAATCCAAGGAAACGGAAGTTAGAGACTGGTGAGATTTTCCTCTGCTTTCTTAAATATCTCCATCCAGTTTCTAAAATTCATTAAAGCTCTTTAAAAATAGAGTTGCTACACATTGATTCAATACCAAGTAGTAGTTGATTCCAAACTTTTATGGCCCTGGAGGCCAATAAGTTGTTGCGTTTTTTAGTCTAATGGCTGGCAAAGAAAATTTACCGCTTGTGGCTTTGCGTGTGTTAAAGTTGTGTCTTTAATTTGGTTTTTGAAACAATTTATCCAAGGTTGAGGTATCTTTACCATTGTATATGTTGTGCTATACTTGGCTGTTTCTTTTTTACAGCAATTATCAAATTCCAAAAGCCCTAGTTTAGAGTAAACGGAATTAGCTAGATTTACATTTGAAATCTTAAAAAGAGTTTTTAGTGGATATTGATTTTGATATGCCATTTATTATCCAAGGCTGATGCTGTTGTTTTTTCAGGCGTTAAGATGAGTGAGTCAGTGGAGACAATCGATTCTACAGTTGTTCTGGATTCACCAAATCCGAATTTAGAGAGTGGTGAGATTTTGCTCTGCTTTCTAAAAGGTTGCAATCTGAATTCTAGAATAGACGTGGAGAGATCGAAGGCTAATGAGGATGGTCCGAATCAAATAATCGGCGGTGTTCCGAAGGAGATGAAAGCCCTTATTCGAAAAATGATCTGGGAAAAGAACAAAGTTTTATGCAGAATCACAGGACCCGTTCAAGCTCGAAATGGCTTTAAAGAACACCCTTGTCGGTATATTATAATTTCGCCGATTAACCAATCTGCAAGACGTCCAGGCACACCTGCATCTCCAGAGAGGGCAGCCTCGTGGAAAAATAAAATCGTAAATCACTTAATGGAGCATAAGGAAATCTACGCAGTTGTCGTTTTGGTGGTTGTTCTTGTCGTTATTTATCTACTTAGTATTATAGATGGCCAGGTCTGCATTGGGAAACTGTTAGATTATTTGCTAGACATTATAAAAGCCGTGATTCAAATTGCTGGCGTAATTTATTTTAAACTATTAAGTGGCTGATTCTCATCATGAATAGTTTGTTTTTAATTTCTGGTTTGTTGTTTTTGTCAAAATATATACTCTGCATATCTAGGTCAGGAAATTCCACCCATCTATTGAGTAGGTAACTAGGATAGTTATTAGGGGGCCCCTAGCTTTAAGAGACCCCAAGAAATCACAAATGTATTATTTATTAACTGTAAGGTTTCTCTCCGTAGAAATTAAGCCGCCGTATTTGTCACTTCCCTAGGGGGCCCAGTCTTTCGACTGCCGTGCTTTCACTCCTCTCAGAAAGTTTCCTGGAACTGGCCTTGGTTTGAATTAAATGTGGATTTTTGCCTTCAAAGTTCCTTAATATTTGCAAAACATTTGGAAAGGCAAATGCATAACTGAAGCCAGCCCCAGGTACACACCTTTGTCTAATAAGGAACCTATCTCAGGGCCTAGATCTTTAAGCTCCTTATTTTGATACCTCTTATGACCACTTTGTAGTTCTAAAGGTTCCTTAATACTTCCTTGATTTTAAGTGTTCGTTTAGTGGACAGAAGTAAGTAGCAACGCAAGAAAAGCGTAAAATTCAACATTATGCAAGAAAATCGTGATAAGAAAATATGTTATATGTATATATTATGCATATAAAACATGTTATAAATGGTTACTGCAACACTAGAATTTCCAAAAACGTACTATTTTCTACAACCTAAAAGCTTAAAACCCCTTACAACATAATCGCCATAAAGTCTATTATCAGATCACCGTACCCTCCTTAGTTCCCTTTTATTATCTAATTTCTTTCTCTTTCTTTGTATTAACGTCCTTCCGTATTGTAACTGTTTCAAAAATTTCAAAGTCAAATTTGTTAAAAAAATGTAAATGATTAATTTTGAAGTCTTTTTATCAGCAATTATGTATGACGTATTTGTTTATTTCAATAATTAATCGTCATGGATATTCTTAGAATAATTGCGTTTCAATATAAAGGGCACTGGGCTTGAAAACCTCTGGCTTTACCTTTGTGTCCTTGACAACACTAAATAAAATTGTAACTTTTTATGTTTTATTGCTCTTGTTTGACGTATTTACCACTGATACTTGTAATTTTTCTTAATAATTTTGTTTTTGAATGAAAAAAATTTGATTCGATTTGATTTGATTTTTTATTACACGAAGAAGCTTAGGCCAGGTCTTTGTAACGGAAAAGTTAATAACAGTCATTAGAGAAGTTGCATATCTACACCAAATGAATATATGCAAAATTATAAAGTTCCTTAGTGATTTGACCTTTGGTAGTAGAAGTTCCTTTTGTTTTTCGACCTTCTAAATGTATGTTCGATATAATAGGTTTCTTATAAAATAAGCGTCATGCAAAATTATAAAGTTCCTTAGTGATATTGATAATAATAATCATAACTTGCTACACTGTATACAGGAGCGTCGTTATAAACAGTTTGCTAGATAGTTTAAAATAGTTAAAATATAACAATACTAACAATACTAACGAACGAACAGAACGAAGCAATTTCTAGTAAAAAGTGATTTAACCTTTGGACTTAAAAGTTATTTAACCTTTTGTATGTTTCATATAAAAGGTTTCTTATAAAAGAAGCGTACCGACTCATCGACCCCACTGCGTCACACGTCGTCATGGCACCAGCATTTCTATCTGGCTAGCCTGCATAATTTGGGATTCCTTTGCAGTTGATTTGAAATACTCTCCTTGCCCAGTATGGCAACCCTGAATTAAATCAAATTGAACAGTCGATTGAAGAAAAATGGCGGACAGAACTGCTGAAATTTTCACTTCTTATGGGTTATAAGCTTGAAAAAATCGTGGCATAAAACTAGAATATGGTAATACAATCTTTTTTCTAATATTTGATCAACCAATCCATATTGGGAGGATATTTTGTAGAGTTTTTGATATATAATGAAGTTGAAATCGGGGCAAAAACATAACATGGACACTTAGTCATTAGTTAGGCCCTTCTGACCTGCGTTATGTTATCTTCAGCGATCCTTGCTTGATTCTATTTACATAATCTACCTCTGTCTACCTTTAGGCCTTACCTAGGCCCTAGGCTATTTGAGAAGCAGTGCTAAATTTCATAAACAACATGGCATCAGATGGCGATGAGAAGAAGGAAATTTACAAACCAACACACCCCCTTCCTGCAGAATTACAGAAGATGGAGCGAGATGACACTGTTTGTCAGTTCTGTGGGGTCAGCTATCTAATCCACAATGAGATAAAAACACTGGAAGAAGAAATTGAAAAATATAAACGCAAATTGAAGAGTTACGAAGGGTATGATGAGAGACAGAATAAATTGAAAAAGATTTTAAAAGATAAAGAGGATGAGTTGCACAAAGTTAAAGAAGAAACCAACAAGCAAATTATCAAGTAAGTAAAACTGTAACTCTTTAAGATATTTCTCCTGAAATAATCGTTATTACGGCTCGTTATGTCTCATACTTTCTTGCTATCTTCTTATTTATTGTACTATAAAGTGACGATGGAAATTTCCAAGAGGAATTTTTTAAATGGTAGTGGAAAAAATTATTGAAGGAAATATTTTCTTCCCAATTTACATTGCAAACAGATGTTTAATGTTACTGGTTTTCCTCACTGCTCTAAATAGCGGAGATATATCTTTGACAACTGTATTCTTTTATCCTCCTCAGAATTGATTCCCTTGAAAAGAACCTTGCCACCTCCAATGAATTATTGAGGACGTCAGAAACCCAGAAGACTATCATCAATGAACAGTTATTAAAAAGTGAAAAAGAACTTCACGTCAGAACTAAATTGACAAAGAAATTTCAGGTTAGCTTAATGGAATTATCAGAAGAGCTCAGTGGTATCAAAAAGATGAATTCTGAACTGAAAGAAAACTATGATGGTTTACAGGGTACTTTGAGGGTTGATTTCATGAAAGCGAATCAGAAAATCAAAGATTTGGTCTTACGCTACGAGCAAGAGAAGAGAAGTCTTATGGATAGTAATAACAAGGTAATTTTTTATCATACAGGACAGGAAAATGACAAGAAAAATCAAAATTTAATATCTACAAAAAGCTTTGCTTAGCACTCATCCTAGTAGTGCGTCAGAAAGATAAAAAACTTTCTGATTGGCCGACTTCGATCCACAACTGTGTAAGAAAATTAAATATTTCAAATATACACGTTTTTTTTTTATAAGAAACCGGTTTATAAGAAACCTAGTACTAGAGCCCCAAAAAATTAAGAAACTTTTAGAACTACATCAATATCTATAAGAAACTCCAAGAAAAAAAGAGGACTTTCTGAGCTGGAAAGTAATATGTCAACAATATATTTTTGCTTGATTTAAGTTTGCTACACGTTTTTATATAGAGGAACACAGGAAGTCTAATTGTATTAGTAGGTTGGTTTCACTCTCATACAAGAAATATGCGAGGGGAATTGCAAAATTTGATGTTAATTGGGTATCTGAAATTAAGAAACTTTTAAGAAACTTTTAGTACTAGAAACTGGTGAAAAATTAAGAAACTTTTAATACTAGGACCCAAGCTAGGTTTCTTATAAAAAAAAAACGTGTATTATATTCAGTACGATAGAATATTATATTGATAATTAACAAGCTTTCGGGCTTAACCCGTTACCAAGTGAGCTCAAGGGAAGCCAGAAAGCTCGTTAATTATCAATATAATATTCCATGGTACTGAATAAAGTGTATTTGAAATATTTACTTTTGTTCTTTATGTACCAAAACGCTTCTTTCTATATTTACTCTGGGTAAAATAATGGATAAGGTTTTGTTTTCATTCTTCTTGACCTTCTCTAATGAGTGTTAGACGTAAAGCTTGATTAGTTATTTTTAATCCTAGTTGTAAAATATCTTTATCCCTATTCCAGTAAAGAAATCCACATATAAATAATCAATTAAGTGCCCCTGTGCTTAGTCAAGTTATCACAGAATGGTCTTCTTTGACAGTGCTACTTATTTCAAAGATTTTTGAGAGTGCTGACACATTTTAGCCGTTTCAAGAATGTTTCATATTGATGATGGACAAGTGAGTACAAGTGTATAAGTAAATCGGTTCACCATAGTCATTCATATGATTGTGCTCCAAAGGCTTTGGGGAAAGATTTTCATGGATTTTGTGTCTTTGGTATGATAAATCACAAAAACACACAAGCAGAATTTAAATTTTGGCTGTTTTCCCTACTAGCAGGTGTTGACCGGTCCATGGATTTGTCTTCAGGAAAATCCATAATTTGGGATGTGGAACTAAGCTTTATGGCCGGATGACCTTCTAAATGCCATGATCTTTTTTAGTTTCCACTTACGACACACACAAGTATATATACGGTAGATGAATCTGACCCCTGACCACAGGGGTTTTTTCTGGAAATTATAAGCTTGATATTTAGATGATTAATCTACCTATTCTCTCCGATAACACCATTTTTCAAAATGTTCTGTTCAATATTAGTATAGCCAGAAATGTAATGTAAAGAAACGTAATGAAACGAACACATAGATTACTTAAGCTTTTCGTCTGACACTCAACAGAGTAATACGTCAGAAAGAGAACGAAACAGAAACCTAACTGATTTATATACCTAGATGTGGATCGAAATAGGCAGATCAAGAAAGAGGAGAATGATTGGTATGGTGCAAGAAAACCAATCAACACCCTAGATACAGTGAGCTGACCAATAAGATTACTTCAAGAGTCCTAAGGCGAAAACGAACTCCCTCTATCTACACGATAGGGGATCCCTGGTTTTTATGTAGACTGATTCCAAAATAGCTAAGTGAAAGGTAGATCTTGCTCTGCCAATTATTTGAAAGCAATTCTCACTGTAGGCTTTAGCACACTCTGGGTTGTCGAGCAAATGTTGACCTATAGCAGAGTCACGTTTTAGTGATCTTTTTGGTTTTGAGGCGCGAGATGGTTGTTCTCGTTGCGGCACAGTTTTGTTGCATATGCTAGACGGCACGTGTTGTTTAACCCTATCACATAACCGCTGAGATGTGCGACCTACGTATCTGGCATCACACCGGCACGAGTATTCGTATACTACAAGGCTGTTTTGTGTGGTAGGCACACTATCTTTGCGGTTAGATGGAATTATTTTTCTAGAGGAGAAGACGAGACGGGGGCTGACTGTGGCGTAGCACTTAGTTAGGGCTTTCTTAATTTGTTTTTCAAATCGCAAGGAGACGTTGCCGATGTAAGGCAATTTTAGATAAACATGCAACACGTTGAGTGTCAGACGAAAAGCTTAAGTAATCTATGTGCTCGTTTCATTATGTTTCCGATATTTCTGGCTATACTGAAGTTCTGTACCATCCAAAGACTGTTAAATATTAGTAAGATAGTTTTACCTCACTATATTTGCATGTATGTGCCTATGTGTGTGCATATATAAACCCAAATTAAATAACCCAACCGTTCACTTTCTGATGATTAACCTTCTTGACAGAAAGCCGCCAGACGCAATGAATTCTTCTTGAAGTCAGTTAATTTTCTAGAACACAATATAATCAATGTAATAATATGTTCTTATATCAAGATTCCTAAAAAATTTCATTATAGCTGAGTTTAGAGTTTTCCAGAGCTCTCTGCACCAAGATATATTGCTCGGAAATCATTCAGATTTTCTCTCCAATACGTCTTGATTATTTGTTCTCACCTTGCAGGCAAAACAACAATTCCAGGAAGCCAGTGACCAACTGCAGAAACTTCAGCAAAATCTTTTGAAAGCAGAAAAGGAAATCAGAGCTGGAAATGATAAAAGAAGAGAACTCGAAACATCACTGAGTAAATTTGAAGGAAACAGCAAAGAAATAACAAAACTTAACTCAGAAAGAGATGCAATGACCGATGCACTGACTAAGATGAAATCAATGTTGAGGTAAGGGTCTGCAGAAGGCATGGATCAACTACAACAGTTTCAGAGGGGGCATTTTGAAAAATCTTTAGGGTCTAGGGTTTGACCCCCCCTTTGAGAATGTTTCATAACCATGCCTCTCTGATTCTTAAAAAAGGTATACAATGCCCCTTTTCAACAATCTTGAGTAACACATATTCATATTCTTATTAATTACGTTTCAGGAAAAAGTTTGTTCTTCTGCAAAGTTTTATAGTCAAGATTTCGAAACTTATCAGCATTTATAGTGAAATCACAAAATTAAGAGATATATACCAAGTTTACCTAACTATGGAAAAGGCATAAAGCATTCTAGATTTTTTAAAGCTGATAACAATAGTTTTCCTTCAAAATTTTCTTTCAAATATTGTATTATTATCATGGAATGCTGAAGTTTGCCCCCGTCTTGATCCATTGGTGCCTAGCGTAAAGCTTTATTTCATCATCATGTCTACAATCCTTGTCAAAAGTAGTTGGAACACCCTTGTTTTTCTTAACAAATAACTACTTTTAGCTTTCCTAGCATTTTATTTCAAATAAACCCCTCTTCACCCTCAAAACAATTTTTTTTAAATGAATTATATGAGACTACACCAAACACTAGCTGAATGTTATTAATGTGCTAGTTTTTGTTATCAGAAATAACATTGTAAAGGAGGAGGAAAGGGAAAATATATAGAAAACTGTAAAAATCATGCAAGTTTTCCCAGACTTTTGGCGGGGATTGTAGGTACCAGACTGCATACCCTATCCAGCCTATCCCTTAATAACTTAACCCTATAAACTCCAACCCTATGAACCCCAACACTTAAAATCCTAGCACTACATTCCCTAACCCTATACTCCCAATTCTAATTCCTATATATACAAACCCTAGCTACTTAAAATCGATATACCGTAAACCCAAATACCCTAACTCTATTTATTCTATTTACCCTGCATAACCTAGCCCTATAATATTCTCTAACCTTAGATACCCTTTTCCTGTAAACCATGCATATTAAGTCTTTCTAAAGTAGAGGGAGACTGAATTATTGTTGGGTTATTACCATTACATTCAAATTGCATAAATCATTAAATGAATAATGTATTTGTCGTGCCATTCTCAAATAAGTCATTTTTTGCAGTATCTACTTTAATGTCTATAATCTGTATCCGTTTTCAGTGAACGAAATCGCAAATTAGATTCTCTTGAGTCTACAATGCAAGAAAAGGAACGACATGAAAAAGAGGCAAGAATACGAAATGAAAAATCAATAGAGAAATACAGCCTCGATTTGGCTGCTGCTAGAAATCAATGTGAAGTGTATGAACAGCAATTAGAGATTATCAAGGAAAGGAATAAAAATGAAAAAGAGGCTATGACGTCTACTGCTATTCAAGTCAAGGTGATGTTTCACCTTTGCTGATTTTATGTATTTTAGTTCTAATTCAACATTGCTAGTTTGAATACAAGTTTTCATTATTGGTTTGAATACTGGTTATCAGTACTGTTTTCAATACTGCTTTCCAATACTGGTTTGAATACTTGTTTTCAATACTGCTTTTCAATACTGGTTTAATACTGGTTTAAATACTGGTTTTCAATACTGGTTTTTGATACTTGTTTTCAATACTTTTTTCAATACTGCTTTTCAATACTGGTTTAATACTGGTTTAAATATTGGTTTTCAATACTGGTTTTGATACTTGTTTTCAATACTTGTTTTCAATACTGCTTTTCAATACTGGTTTAATACTGGTTTGAATACTGGTTTTCAATACTGGTTTTTGATACTTGTTTTCAATACTTGTTTTCAATACTGCTTTTCAATACTGGTTTAATACTGGTTTAAATACTGGTTTTCAATACTGGTTTTTGATACTTGTTTTCAATACTTGTTTTCAATACTGCTTTTCAATACTGGTTTAATACTGGTTTAAATACTGGTTTTCAATACTGGTTTTTGATACTTGTTTTCAATACTTGTTTTCAATACTGCTTTTCAATACTGGTTTAATACTGGTTTAAATACTGGTTTTCAATACTGGTTTTTGATACTTGTTTTCAATACTTGTTTTCAATACTGCTTTCCAATACTGCTTTCCAATACTGCTCCTCAATACTGCTTTTCAATACTACTTTTCAATACTGGTTTAAATACTGGTTTTCAATACTATTTTCACTAGTTTTCAATAGTGGTTTGAATACTGGCTTCGATACTTATTTTAGATACTGGTTCTCAGTACAGTTTTTCAACTCTGTTTTTCAATACTTGTTTTCGATACTAGATATCTCATTGCTTGACAGGTATTGAAAGAGAGTCTTGATGCATCAAAGAAAGAAATACAAACTCTGAAAAAGGAAAGGTAATGCTTATGTGAAAGGAAGGGGTTGTAAGCATAGATAGAGCCCTTTCGGGGATGCATCAGCTATGTACTCATGTACACATGTACTCATGTACTCAGCTATTCTGGTTTTTATTGTTAATGCCCCCCCCACAACTATATCTTCTAAGGAATAGTTTGATAGATGGAACACTTTTCAATCAAGTCTACAATCTTCAATTTATGCAAATTTGCTCTCAGTGCAGAGGAATCTGGGAAATGTTTTCCCAGAATGCTTTGTAGATACAAAGAAAATGCATTATAGTAGCAGAATGGCATTCATCCAATTAGGTAGACTTAATGGGAAAGACATCTTGCTAAATCTTTGAAACGTTTACGTTGGAGAACGATCATTTCTATGTAAATGAACATGTAATGAAGACAGTAATGACAATAAAACTCACTCTCGTAACCCTGTACTATCCCCTCCTTTAATCCCCTCCTTAACGAGTGGATTCGTGATTTCGATTCATTACTTAAATAGTGTGATCAAGCCAACCAAGAATTTCATTCGACCTACAATACGAGGCAATGTAGATATCTTCATATTCCCAGATAAAGGACCGAATTTGGAAAGTAAGGTTTTCATTGCGCAGCTCTCTAATTGTGGAATGACACCCCTGAAGATATAGCTACGTCAACCACCTACTTTAGATCGTTTTAAAAAAGAAATGAAAACGTATCTAAAAAACTAAAACACAACTTTCTGGAAGGACAGCAAGATTTAAGAAATTTATTCTTTTATTCTCTTAGCTTCAAATCTAGATTTAAAAGCTTAAAAAAACCAGAATGTGGGAGGTAGCTAACAGAAGAAGGTAGCTAACGCCTGCGTAGAAGCATGAGAGCTTCTCAAAGACTTAGCAATATCTTGGAAAAGTACAGCAGTGTTGGGTATTAGAGAAGGTACAGTTGTGTATGGGATTACTTCTGGGTGTGGTTGGGCCCCAAAGTAGTCGGTTTTCGTTCCAAAATCGTTGCACATAGTTCGTCAGTTGGTAAAAATCGTCCAAAATTGTAAAGTCATTGTGTGATCGTTACGAAATCTTCACTAAGTTAACAATTGTCCGTTTCCGTTTCGCTCCGTTTTCACTTCAAAACCGGAGTTATTTTTCCTCCCCGTTTGCACTACTCTATTTTCAAATAGAAACCGACATCTTTTCAAATTGCTTGAACGCTTATTCTCAAAAACGCATCTGATTTTCCCTTTTCCAAAACGAGGCTAACATCGTCTTTACCTTTATTGTTGTTAGCGTATTCGAATCCCTTTGTTTTTGGTGTTCACATTATGATATCCGTTTTTGTTTAGCTCCATTTTTGTCAGCGTATTCATTGACCTCCTTTTTTTCAAGGTGGATTAATGTGAACACAAAGCCAAAAACGGAGCTCAACATATCCGTTTTCAGCTTGATAGTTTTGAAATCGTCAATTGATATTTTTATCAATTTCTAATGCATACTAGGCCTTATCAGGCATTTGAAAACTTCCTTTTTATAAAACGCTTTTGTTTTATTTTGAAATTCTTAATTTCAGACAAGACATGATAGATGCTCATCAAAACAGAATCAAACAACTGAGAGAGAGTTTCAACGAAAAGATGTCTGAAGCAAATGCTTGGCCTACGAAGGTAAAAACACGTATACTTGATTCTCATAATGCGTTAAAGAACAAGTCAGTAACATGCAGGAAACTTATACTCGTACCAAATGGATACAATTAGCCCAGATGAACTTAGGTTAGGCCCTGTTCACGCGCATCCATATTTGAATGAAAACGGAACAAACCTATCCTTTTCGGCCTTGCTTTCACACTGATACGCTTCAAATACGGAGCTGTTCGAACACACAAACAAATACGCATACTTTCGAATACAGTTCGTATTGAATACGTTTTCAGTTTGAAAACCAAATACGGAGACATTCCAATACGACGGTATTCTTTTAATGGAAATATTTGTCTGGAAATGGGATTAAAAGAATTTGCCCGAAGCAGTGAGAACACTTCATCGTATTCATAGCGTATTCGTTTGAAAACGGATCAGTGTGACTAGGCACTGTTTTTGTCTCTAAATATGGAGACAGACAAATACGGAGCAGTGTGAACGAGGCCTCAGCCAAGCAACTGGGGCTCAATGCAATATATACTTTTTCAATCATTTTAATATTATAGCTCGAAGAGAGGCTAACAGAACAGCAATTACGCTTTAATGAAGAAAAGAACGAAATCTGGCAGCAGCTTAACGCGTCTTTTCAAAAGGTTTGTGTGATTTACAGTCTTAGTTCACTATATATTTTGATATATGCTGTAATTTATACTTTGTTCATTATGTACTGGAACTACACTTTTCTTTTCTATAAGGACAATTTTATAAGAACACGACCCTCAAATTTTGCCAAAACTCAAGAACAAGCTAAGAAAACACAGAAGCTGGCCATATTTTGCTCAATATAGGAATTTTTAGAGATAACTTTAAGACTGCGAAATATTCACAACAGAAGAAGATTGGCAGCACACTGGTATGTCAGATGGTTAAGGGAGTCAAACTTTGCAACAATTAACACAACTGATAGCAAAAACAGGCTTCCAAAGCATTATGAAAGTAAGAACAATTTTTTTTATATTCAATATAAAAACTTACGTGGAAAATATTACAAAACGATGACCCGGAGACAATTTAAGAACATTTCAGGCTGAAAATAGAGCAATATTTAAGAAAAGTCAGCTTCAAAAACTTGTTCTGGTTCTTTTGAAAAAGAGTGTACAGTTTCAGTTTATACTACACTGGATAGCTCTCGGAGCGTCTTGATTTTCTTGCCGGTTAGCCGGGTAGGGCATGTGTTGACACTACCCAAAAGCTTTGTGGTATAATGTGAACACGGCTTTACAATGACAGTTTATCCTGAGTTCTGTTATCGTTAATCTTTACCTTGTCACATGAAATTAATGGTGTGATTAAATAAACAATAAAAAACTAAGGACAATCAAATTAAGGGATGTTTCAAGAAAATAAAGCTTCAATGACATTACCTAAGCAGTATTTTCGTCTCAAATGCATAAAGATTGGTGATACAGAGGGTTTCTTTAAGAATTATTATCTTTGGAATGAAATTAGCCCTATAAGTACATTTTCTACAGAGTCCAGAAAAGTCTTCACTCTTCCTCCGGGTACGATTTCCCGTAACCAATTTTCTCCCTCGCTTATGTTAGCTAACAAAATAGGATGATTGAATTTTAATTTACATACAGAGACAGATAAACCTCATTCATACCAATAAGTCAGAACAAGCGTAAAAAAACTTCAATACAGCTGGAATTTACTACACTTTACAATGCTATTAAACAGCAAAGTCCAATAAAAAATAGAATGCGTGTGGTACATTGATTGTAGATAATAAAAAATGACGTATAATAACTTTAAGTACCATAATTTTATAAGAACACAATATTTTGAGCTTATACTCGCTATCAAGTCTTGATAACCAGTATAAGCTCGAAATATTGTGTTCTTATAAAATTATGGTACTTAAAGTTATTATACGTCATTTTCTATTAAACAGCACTTTCATACAATTTAATTTGAATATGCTAGAATCCTTCCTCAATTCCTCAGTTTTTTCTTAACCTTCCCCCGGTCAATGACCGTACGACCGCGATGTTTTCTTAACTCTGATTATCTATAGGGTTAACATATTGACACAGATACAGAACAAAAATGTATCAGTCATATATGAGAACATCCTTTATAGGGTATACCAACTCGACACAGATACAGAACAAAAATGTATCAGTCATATATGAGAACATCCTTTATAGGGTATACCAACTCGACACAGATACAGAACACAAATGTATCAGTCATATATGAGAACATCCTTTATAGGGTATACCAACTCGACACAGATACAGAACACAAATGTATCAGTCATATATGAGAACATCCTTTATAGGGTATACCAACTCGACACAGATGCAGAACAAAAATGTATCAGTCATATATGAGAACATCCTTTATAGGGTATACCAACTCGACACAGATACAGAACACAAATGTATCAGTCATATATGAGAACATCCTTTATAGGGTATACCAACTCGACACAGATACAGAACACAAATGTATCAGTCATATATGAGAACATCCTTTATAGGGTATACCAACTCGACACAGATACCGAACAAAAATGTATCAGTCATATATGAGAACATCCTTTATAGGGTATACTAACTCGACACAGATGCAGAACAAGAATGTGTCATTCATATATGAGAACATCCTTTATAGGGTATACCAACTCGACACAGATACAGAACAAAAATGTATCAGTCATATATGAGAACATCCTTTATAGGGTATACCAACTCGACACAGATACAGAACACAAATGTATCAGTCATATATGAGAACATCCTTTATAGGGTATACCAACTCGACACAGATACAGAACAAAAATGTATCAGTCATATATGAGAACATCCTTTATAGGGTATACCAACTCGACACAGATACAGAACAAAAATGTATCAGTCATATATGAGAACATCCTTTATAGGGTATAACAACTCGACACAGATACAGAACAAGAATGTGTCATTCATATATGAGAACATCCTTTATAGGGTATACCAACTCGACACAGATACAGAACAAAAATGTATCAGTCATATATGAGAACATCCTTTATAGGGTATAACAACTCGACACAGATACAGAACAAGAATGTGTCATTCATATATGAGAACATCCTTTATAGGGTATACCAACTCGACACAGATACAGAACAAAAATATATCAGTCATATATGAGAACATCCTTTATAGGGTATACCAACTCGACACAGATACAGAACAAAAATGTATCAGTCATATATGAGAACATCCTTTATAGGGTATACCAACTCGACACAGATACAGAACACAAATGTATCAGTCATATATGAGAACATCCTTTATGGGGTATACCAACTCGACACAGATACAGAACAAAAATGTATCAGTCATATATGAGAACATCCTTTATAGGGTGTACCAACTCGACACAGATACAGAACAAGAATGTGTCATTCATATATGAGAACATCCTTTATAGGGTATACCAACTCGACACAGATACAGAACACAAATGTATCAGTCATATATGAGAACATCCTTTATGGGGTATACCAACTCGACACAGATACAGAACAAAAATGTATCAGTCATATATGAGAACATCCTTTATAGGGTATACCAACTCAACACAGATACAGAACAAAAATGTATCAGTCATATATGAGAACATCCTTTATAGGGTATACCAACTCGACACAGATACAGAACAAAAATGTATCAGTCATATATGAGAACATCCTTTATAGGGTATACCAACTCGACACAGATACAGAACAAAAATGTATCAGTCATATATGAGAACATCCTTTATAGGGTATACCAACTCGACACAGATACAGAACACAAATGTAGCAGTCATATATGAGAACATCCTTTATAGGGTATACCAACTCGACACAGATACAGAACAAAAATGTATCAGTCATATATGAGAACATCCTTTATAGGGTATACCAACTCGACACAGATACAGAACACAAATGTATCAGTCATATATGAGAACATCCTTTATAGGGTATACCAACTCGACACAGATACAGAACACAAATGTATCAGTCATATATGAGAACATCCTTTATAGGGTATACCTACTCGACACAGATACAGAACACAAATGTATCAGTCATATATGAGAACATCCTTTATAGGGTATACCAACTCGACACAGATACAGAACACAAATGTATCAGTCATATATGAGAACATCCTTTATAGGGTATACCAACTCGACACAGATACCGAACAAAAATGTATCAGTCATATATGAGAACATCCTTTATAGGGTATAACAACTCGACACAGATACAGAACAAGAATGTGTCATTCATATATGAGAACATCCTTTATAGGGTATACCAACTCGACACAGATACAGAACAAAAATGTATCAGTCATATATGAGAACATCCTTTATAGGGTATACCAACTCGACACAGATACAGAACAAAAATGTGTCATTCATATATGAGAACATCCTTTATAGGGTATACCAACTCGACACAGATACAGAACAAAAATGTATCAGTCATATATGAGAACATCCTTTATAGGGTATACCAACTCGACACAGATACAGAACAAAAATGTATCAGTCATATATGAGAACATCCTTTATAGGGTATAACAACTCGACACAGATACAGAACAAGAATGTGTCATTCATATATGAGAACATCCTTTATAGGGTATACCAACTCGACACAGATACAGAACAAAAATGTATCAGTCATATATGAGAACATCCTTTATAGGGTATACCAACTCGACACAGATACAGAACAAAAATGTATCAGTCATATATGAGAACATCCTTTATAGGGTATACCAACTCGACACAGATACAGAACAAAAATGTAGCAGTCATATATGAGAACATCCTTTATAGGGTATACCAACTCGACACAGATACAGAACACAAATGTATCAGTCATATATGAGAACATCCTTTATAGGGTATACCAACTCAACACAGATACAGAACACAAATGTATCAGTCATATATGAGAACATCCTTTATAGGGTATACCAACTCGACACAGATACAGAACACAAATGTATCAGTCATATATGAGAACATCCTTTATAGGGTATACCTACTCGACACAGATACAGAACACAAATGTATCAGTCATATATGAGAACATCCTTTATAGGGTATACCAACTCGACACAGATACAGAACACAAATGTATCAGTCATATATGAGAACATCCTTTATAGGGTATACCAACTCGACACAGATACAGAACACAAATGTATCAGTCATATATGAGAACATCCTTTATAGGGTATACCAACTCAACACAGATACAGAACAAAAATGTATCAGTCATATATGAGAACATCCTTTATAGGGTATACCAACTCGACACAGATACAGAACAAAAATGTATCAGTCATATATGAGAACATCCTTTATAGGGTATACCAACTCGACACAGATACAGAACACAAATGTATCAGTCATATATGAGAACATCCTTTATAGGGTATACCAACTCGACACAGATACAGAACAAAAATGTATCAGTCATATATGAGAACATCCTTTATGGGGTATACCAACTCGACACAGATACAGAACAAAAATGTATCAGTCATATATGAGAACATCCTTTATGGGGTATACCTACTCGACACAGATACAGAACAAAAATGTATCAGTCATATATGAGAACATCCTTTATAGGGTATACCAACTCGACACAGATACAGAACACAAATATATCAGTCATATATGAGAACATCCTTTATAGGGTATACCAACTCGACACAGATAGAGAACAAAAATATATCAGTCATATATGAGAACATCCTTTATAGGGTGTACCAACTCGACACAGATACAGAACAAAAATATATCAGTCATATATGAGAACATCCTTTATAGGGTATTCCAACTCGACACAGATAGAGAACAAAAATATATCAGTCATATATGAGAACATCCTTTATAGGGTATACCAACTCGACACAGATGTAGAATAAAAATGTATCAGTCATATATGAGAACAACCTTTATAGGGTATACCAACTCGACACAGATACAGAACACAAATGTTTTTGCAGATGTATTGCAAACACCAATAGAAACTTTATGAGAACTTTTGTTTTCAATCTTTTACCTTTATGCATTTGATGAATTAAAAATGTAAGGATCGTTAATTAAGGGGTAACATTAATGAAGGAATGAGAAATTAGGGATATGTGAAAAATAAGGTCGGAACTTTTCAAGGAATTGTAACAAGAGCATTCCTTAATTAATTATAACCTAAATTTCAGTTGATAAGGTATTTGTAGTTCTTTTGATCTATTGATATTAAGGAAGCACAACAGTTGAACTCAAGACACGAGGAAGAAATGAAACAGTTACTTGATAAAGACGAAGAAGTGAAGAAGAAGGTATATATCGTGTGTACCAAAAATTTTATTACATAATCAATCGAGATAATTAGTGAGAATGAAAATGACCCGAGTAAGTCTCGTTAATGATAAATATCATTAAACATAGTACAGATCAATAAAGCTTGAAAACATTGAACAAGGGTTTTTAACGTTAAAGAATTCAGTTGTTTCAGTTGTTATATGTCTAATGTTATCAAAAGCAGAAACTATTTCGATCTCATTAACATCAACAGCAACTTTAGGACGAACTGATCTCGAGCCTCAAACGCAAAGAATGGCAGATCTCAGGAGTTGGAATGAAAAAAAGATTCTCATTAATTATCTCGATTGATTTTCCAAATCCTACTCCTTCTCAAGTTTACATGATAGAATACTGTATTTAGGATAGAACTGTGTTTGGGGTGTTCAGTTCGGTTTTTGCTCCTTAGTCGAAAGTTTGGTCTAGTATGCACAAATTGTACGCTATTAGAATCAGAAAAGCACAGGGAATACCATGATGTAGAAATTAATACGATAAAATCTGCCGAAAAATTTTTTTTTTCGGAATTTACCAATAATTTTGATGTCATTTGAATCTTGCGTTAGCCATATTGACAACAAGGAGCTAAACCACGTGATTGGATTTCTGTAGGACAAAATGGACACGACAAGGATATGGCGCATCTTGCGCTGGAAAATATACCGGACCATGGCACCAATCGTCCCAGAAAATCTCAAGGTCTTCAGAATGAAAAATTGTCCATATTTCACCTAGGGACTGTCATTTAGGACAATTCTTTCATCAAGTCTTTTTAACCACACTGATATGACCTTTCTCCCCATAACCGCCTGGTGTATGTTGCTCAATTATCTAGAAGAGACCTGCACGCATCACAGAGCTTTTTAGGTCCATTTTGGATCATCTCAGCGATTTCCAGGGTAAGAATATCATGAAACACTATATACCTGGCTGATTGTATTTTAGCAGTAAATCACAGGCAAATATTGCATCTAACTCCTTCGTACATTGATAAGTACTGTTAGAATCACTTTTACAATCATACATTGTATTTTTGTTAAATTCATTCCATATGCTCGCAGAGTAAAAAATTCCTTATCCCAGAAAGTAAAATATGTTTTTCACCCATGGGCACATTTTCCACAGACTACCGCATAGACTTGCTTGCAGGGGTCATGAGTCAAAAATTGACAAGGAATGCTTCGAATTTCTGTTGTTTGTTTACAACCCCTTACAATCAATTGTTTTCATTATTTCCTGCAGTTAAAAAGTCAGTTGGAAACTTTGCAGAAAAGATCTAGAGAGGAAATCGATAATTTGAAATTCAGTCTTTCAAAGGAAAAGGTGATTTTTTTCTATTTTTCGTTCTCTTTGTCCTTTACATCCACTGATCTCAAAATAAAGGCTGGATCGAGCATCTGTCATTTTGAAATGAAGTCGATTGGCAGCCATTTTGGAAGGTCCAAGTCAATACATTGAGATTACACTGGGAAGTGCTTTTTTCTTTGAGGATTGTTGGAATGTCATGAACAATCAGCACGAGACTGAATAATCGTGCAGCCTTTGTTAACAGAGAATCAAGGAAATATAATTTATTTGGTAGCCATTTTTGGAGGCCAAGTGCAAGCTGAGGAAATAAGCTTCAAAAATTTGGCTCCAGAGAGAAAAAAATTATCGATCTAGTCTTAATTTTCAGATCAGTGTTTACATCATGTTTATGCTCATTAGCTTCTTTGGTGTATCTTGATATCAAGCATGTAGTTGAAAAAAGCAGCAAATAAACACAACTTCAATACAGCACACTTAGGCCTTTCGAACTTATATTCTCCTCAGAGTGTGGCTTATGATTTTTAAAGATGTTTTTATAGCACCAAAAATCGGTCATTCTCCGAGGAGGAAAAAAGTCTGAAAGACTTTAGTGTTTAAGTTGTGTTTCTTTGCCTCTTTTCTACCAAATTTTTGTATTTCTATCTACACTGATATCAAACAATGCTTGTCCAAGTAGATCTTTGAATAAGCTGCTGGATTACTGGAGTCCATTTTTCTGATGGAATTATACCAAGGAAACATCAAGCCTGAAGATAATCTTCGATGTTTTCTTGTTAACATAGGAAAGATTTGAAACGATGCATACTTGGTAACCCTCCACACCACAGTACTGAAAAATATCCCTGCACATGTACCGATGATATCCCCACATGGCTGATAGTATCCCCCGCAGTACTCATAGTAACCCTCCACATCCGCAACACTGAATATCCCTCCAAATTTACCGATGATATCTCCCACAATACTGAAAATCCTTTACAGTGCTGAACATTTTCCACAGTAATGATGATATCCCTCCACTTAATTGATGGTATCCCCACAGTAATGAATATTCTCCCCAGTACTGATGTTATCCCTCCACAGTACTGAACATTCTCTACAGTATTGAATGGTAACCCTCCACAGTACTGAATATCCCCATAGTACTGAATAGACCCTTAAGATATCTTTGGACCCTGACCGATAGCACCGATATCAATGAATAGGCTATCCCTTGACTGTTGGAGTTTACAAGATCCCAACCCTTCAAATCTGAGATTCTGTTCCGTATTTCATGCACTAATCCAATGGTTAGGAATGGTATAGTGTAGGGATTTTCTCCTGTTTTCAGAATGACATGAAAACATAATGCTGTGTCTATGTACTATATTCTGACATCTAACTACTTGCGTAGCTACGAATAAGTATTGATTGTAGAAAACCTACACTAGCCCCTCCTGGACAAGTGGAGCATTGAATACGGAACAGAATCTCAGGTTTGGTGGGATGGGATTTCGTAAACTCCTCGACTATTAGGTTGCAGCCCCATTTTTTACATTTCAAATAATGAATTGAATGGCCCATCCAATTCATTATTTGAAATGTAAAAACCTCGCACCCATCTACTAAATCTTGTTGATCGTTGATTGCAGGAAAGACAGTCAAATATAGTTGAATCACAAGAATCATTGATTCACAACCTCGAATTCAAAATAAATCAGTTGGAGGAGAGGCTGGCAAATACAGAGAAAAAGTCGGTTGTTGAATCTGGTGCTTACAAACAAAAATACATTGCAGCCGAGAAAGCGATGGAAACGATGAAATCTAGATTTAATGGGATACAGAAGAATTTGGATGAAAAAGACTTGGAGGTAGGACTTGCAGAATAGATATGGATTTTGATAGGGATACACGTATTTCTTTACAAGCAAATGCTGTATAAGCAATGTTGTGTTGTATTTGCTTTCAAATACTTTGTAAGTAAGTTGTATGCAAGTACGCCACAAGAAAACAATTAAAGCAATTTCAGTACACGATGGAAGAATGCTGAACAATTTTTAAATTTTCATTTCCTCGATTGGTCTTGATATTCAGTGGACCCTTTATGCATTGCACATAAACCAATACCTAATGAAGTTAGAAAGCGTGTTTATCTAGCAACTATCAATGATTTGTTTCGATTAGTCCACCTTTTCAGTCGGCCTTTGTGCTTTGCTCCTAAACCAATACATTTCAAAGGCAGTTATCTTATTTGCCTATCAACTATGTATAAATATCTCGTCAGAAACAGCCTCGACAAGTTTGAATATATTTACAGATAACCAATACTTGAAGAAGATGGACGCTTTGCGCTTTATGGATAAATAACCCAATGCCCTACGAAGATAGTAAGCTTATTATCGTAACAACAATCAATGAATAATTTGTCAGAAACTGCCTTGATAAGTTAATTGATAATGTATTTACAGATAACCAACTTGCAAGAAATCGTCAGACGAGAATGCGAAGAAAGATATGAGCTCACAGAAGCACTGAGCGAAGCCAGAATGAGATTATTGGAAGGAAACAAGAAACTGCCTTCAAAACAGAGCGTACCTCCTTTATCAAGAGACCAAATGCCATTATCAAGCACAGAGCGAGGCCGAATAGATTTCCAGAATAAACTCAAGCAGAAAAGTAAAGGTGATGATTCTATAGGTAATTCAACTGTTTGTAATGCCAGTAGGGATGTTGGCATTTCGTTCGCCTCTGTCAAAGCTTCGTTGGATGAAACTTATAATCGCAAAAGGATTGCAGAAGCTGTCAAAAAGCAGAGAGCGAGCAGTCGAGCGAGTTTCGAGAAGCTAAGTAGATAGCATTAGGAAGCAGTAGAAAGCATTAGGAAGCAGTAGAAAGCATTAGGAAGCAGTAGATAGCATTAGGAAGCCGTAGATAGCATTAGGAAGCTGTAGATAGCATTAGGAAGCGGTGGTAGTTTTAGAGACTACAGGGCCAGACGCTTAATTTGACGAATTTATCGTTTTATATACAGTATTTTGCAATTCACGTTATTTTGCGGGGCCCATTTCCTCTATATGAAACGAATAGCCTGGGGCCATGCCCCCTGGGCCCCAACCTAAACCTGCCACTGTTAGGAAGTTATGCCCCCATAGCCTCTATCTATCTATTCAAATCCTTGTGTGCTTACTGAAATCAAGCTTTGCAAAGAAGAAGGTGTTTTTAGAGAGGAAGGGCTTAATCAAGAGAGGAGCTGAATAATTGTTTTTGATGGGGGGTTGGAAGAAGAGTCTAAATCCCTTTCCCCCCTTTAGAATTTTGAAATTTCTCCTTTCCATCGTGAAAAAATAAAATGTCCCCTTTCTCAACGGAAAATTCATAGTTTCTCCCTTCTTCTAAATTCTCCCTTTACCTAGTAAAGTTTAGGTAATTCTTCCTTCGTGGCATCGTTGTACCCCTCTCTATTTTTAGAGAAGAAGGGTTTAAATGAGAGAAGGGCTGAGCAATTTTTCTCGATCCAGCTTGAGTTTAAGATAAGAACCTCATATCGGGTGCCCCGGGTAAGACCAGGGAAACCTATATTGCCAAACTCTATTCTATCAAGATAATTTGTGAGAATCAAAATGACCCGAGTAGGACTCGAACCCACGACCTCTATATTCGTACTTATAAAGTGTCCGAGACAAGAAAATCAGACATCATACATTTACTGTTGATGTATATATGTAAATAACACAACAAGTATCACATTATAATAACTGTCGCAAAGCAAACAGTCTCAGTCAGTCTCTCCTTCTGCGCCTTCCTCCTCCTCTTCCAACAACAACGACCGCCAAAAATTGCGGACACAACAGTACTCTAGAGTGCCACCACTGCGCACCGGGGCTTCGAGAAACCCAGACGATTTCATTCATACAAATTGCACCACCACTGACTGAATGCAGAGACGAACCTATCCGGGCTATTTAACACTATACTGGACCTGCTGAATGGAGAAACTTTCTCACACCAGGAGGACCATCGCAGTGCCTCTACTGGATAGAGTGGCAGGAGTAAACTTGAGGAGAAGCAGGATTTGGAAAATCAATCCTGATAATTTGTGAGAATGAAAATGACCGAGTAGGACTCGAACCCACGACCTCTAGGTTCATACTCTACAACGCAGAAACCCAGGCCATTCCATTCACACAAACTGCACCAACTTTTATCTCGATTCATTTTCCAAATCCTGCTTCTTAGCAAATTTTATTCTGTAGATAGACTCAAGAAACACCCGCTAAATAATTATATCCTTCGTTTAAAATGAAGACGTCGAAGTTCTAGGGCTTGGATAACCTAAAACTGGTGCATAGCTTATCGACCAATGGCGTTTGAGAATCCTTTCTTGGTGCTGTGTGATTGGTCAATTTACTTTGTTATTGAATTAAATTGTTCTAAAAGTCTAAAACTTGTATTAAAGGGTCATTTCACTCTCTCTCTCTCTCTCTTTCAAAGCGTACGAGATGTTTTCAAGAACAAAAGGTTTTCCACAGTTTTTATATAGTACGATTTACTATAGAATTGTACAAGATGTTTTGGAGTGATTTACACATCGATTGTATTTGTGCAAAAGAATTTGGATTTATTTAGAAAATTCTTCAGTGCATTGTAATATTACCATTGGGGTTATTTCTATTTTTGAAAGATCAGAGTAGCTTCCTCTTCGTCAATAACGTTAGCATCTATTGATTATAATAATAATATGAATTATTTAATGTTAATACACGCATTTTTTATAAGCAATTACTTTATAAGCAAGTCAGTACTCGATATGACAAAAACTTTAGCAATTCCAGTACTGTATAGAGAAATGCTAAACAATTTGAAAATTATAAACAAAATGAAAGTCGTGCAGCAGCTAAAGAGAAAGTAGGTTATAGTGGATATCAGTACTCCGGCACACGTTTGTATGCAAGTTACTGTTAACATTTGTTGTATAAAAACCTTCTGAGATAATATTCCAAGAAACAAAGCTTCATGTATAAAAAGCTAAGCAATTGCTAAAGCAATTTTGAGTACTCAAATTTGCCCTCTAGCTAAGCAATTTTGAATACTGAACTCGAGCTAAAATTACTTATAAAAAATGCGTGTATTTACATTGTACAGGAGGACTAATTGATCCATTGTTGCTCTCCTCCATTGCTATCTTGAGCTGAAGGGGCATGCAATGCCTCACTCTTCAACATTCAATGGTTCACCCCAAAAGGCTTATAAACAATTATAGAGTATTAAATTAGATAATGAATAAATAAATGAATGAAATAAGTGAGGAATAAGGTTATCATCGTGTCTACCCAGTATTCCAATCATTTACAAAGTTGTATGGAATCATTGGTTGAACGAATCCAAACAAAAATGCTGGTTATTAGGTTTAGGCTAAGCAAAGTGGGGAAGTAGTGTTAACTATACACACCATTAACACCAGCTCTCAGCTCTTCAAGGGCGGATCCAGACTACAGTTACTACTGCTCGAGCTAGAATCAGGTTATCCGCCCCTGCTCAAGTTTGACTCTCTTAACCATCTGACATTATCTGTGTGCTGTACATCAGCTTGTTTTGTAATTATTTCTCAGTCTTGTAGTTATTTCGTGAAATTTTCATAATTACCCAAACATTGTCCGCTTCGGTTTGTTCTTAGCTTGTTCTTAAGTTTTGGTCAAATCTGAGACCGGTGTTCTTATAAAATTGTTCTTATAAAAAAAATGTAACTGAAGGTAATTCGGGCTCCGGGTTTTTTATGGCCTTTTGTTTCTTCCCAAGAAACAATACCTGGAAGAGAAGAGGAAGGAAACTTGAAACGTTGAGGGCTTGTTGATATGGAAATCTGAGTGTGAATTCTTGCTTTAAAAATTGACAAAGACACAAATCAACAAATCCGAGATCCTCAGCTTTCTTTCTCGTACATGGCTGCTGTTGACCAGGGTTTGAGAAGTAAACCCCGATTCAAAATGGTTAGGCCGCTGCACGTTACAGCCATTTGCCTCGGATTTCTGGGCACGTTTCTCATAATAGTTGGGACAGCTTCGACATATTGGTATGCAGCAGATGTTTACATCAAAGAAGGTTTAGTGCCAGCAGTTGATGTCCACGCACACTTCGGCCTATTTCGGTATTGCTCGAAGTTCAGCTTCCAGCAGACGACTTACGTTTGTAAAAACGGATACTTTTCCCAAAGTCAGAAAGGTGGTTTGTTTTGCTATCTTTTTTACCTTTTAACTTCTACTTTCAGTACGTCAGATTCTTGCCTATTTTCCTATTTACCAGTGGTGCCGGATCTCAGGTCTCTTTTTCTTTCTAGGATTCTCTACAATTACAGTGGATTTAAATATGATTTTTATTCAATATATAAGCATTTTTCTAGATTTCCTTGGTTCCTCACATGTAGGGAGTTACAAGGTATCTTCCGTCCAAGTTTGGTGTTTCTTTAAAGTATACACGCATTTTTCTTTATAAGCAATTGCTTTATAAGCAAGTCAGTACTCGACATGACAAACATTTAAGCAATTCCAGTACTGGATCGAGGAATGCTAAGCAATTTGAAATTGTTGTAAAGATCCTATTGTCAATGAAAATCGTGCAGCAAGCTATAGAGAAGTAGGTTTTAGTGGATATTAGTACCCTGGCACACTTTTGTATGCAATATTACCATTTACATTTTATGTACAGAAACTGGTAAAATATGAGGCTCGTGTTCTTATAAAATTGTTCTTATAAAAAAAGAGTGTAGATCCTTCTTGTCAGGTACAGATAGGGATAAAGTTCTTGAAACAGCGTGTAGGATCTAAACCGGAACAGACTGGATATCTGTATTGAAGTCACGTGTGTAAATGTCACCCGTTTGTCAGTACATAGTTAGTGAATTGATATTGATATTGATAGTTAGGAGAAAATGTTCAGGCCTTTACACCTAACAGCAATTTGCTTGAGGCTCGTTGGCACTATATTTTTAATTGTTGGAACTTCAACTACCTACTGGTATGCCGCTGAATACTCAGCGAAAACTTTTATTTACACGTTCCAAGTTCATGACCATGTAGGCCTATTCCGGTATTGCAAGAAAGAATGGGAGAAATCTGTTTATAATTTTGATGAATGTAGAAATGGTTACGCTTTTGATGATAAGAAAGGTATTCTTTTCTTTTAAACCTGTAGTATCGTTGTTATTTTTCTTCATAAAATCTAGTTTCCGGGGGGAGTTCGTGGCCAAGGTATTGAGCTCGAATCTAGAGTCCATTTTTCAAATTTCTGAGGCAATGTGAAGGGGGTTATTGGGGGTCCAAAATCTTTAAGACTGTCATACATATCATTTTGTAAAATTTTTGATTTGGAGCCTGCCTTGGGGATCACATAAAAGTAGCCTTCTTTAATACTTCATGCAAATTCTTAACTACAATAGCAAACTATCACAAGTTATATTCATGTAACGTTTCAAACCTGGGTAGAGATGTAACATTTGGTGCGTGACATTAATGTGACATAAAACTTTTTTACACTGACTTTTTTACAACTCTAAATTGCAGGTCATATTGATGCAACAAGAGCAATGCAAATTATCTCCATTTTGCTGGCTATTGCTTCTGGTCTGGTCCATGTTTTATGCCAGCTGGTCATAAAGAAAGATCCATACATTCCTGTCATTATTTTGGATTGTTTGTCAGGTCAGTCATACTTTTTTCCTAATTTTTTCTTCAGCTGATGGTAGAAACTATTTAATGAGAACCACAATACTTTTAAACTACACTCTTTTTTATAAGATTCAGTAAATTTGATTTAAAGCTGGCTGTTCTTAAATTGTTCTTACTTTATAATGATTCAGGAGGCTTATTTTCACTATCAGTTGTGTTAATTGGTTCAAATGTGGACTCTCTTGACAATGTGATATATCTGTGTGCTGTCAATTTGCTTGTTTTGTAATTATTTGTCGGTCTTGTGGTTATTTCATATAGTTCTTATATTGAACTTGGAATGGTCAGCCTTGATTCGTTCTTAAATTCTTCTTAAGATTTGGCAAAATCTGAGGCTCGTGTTCTTACAAAATTGTTCTTATAAAATTTTTCTTATAAAAAAAGATGGTACCATTACTGTAGAGGACCAAAGGAGCCCAGATTTGCCCCCTCGTTAAGGAAATAACCCTACAACTTTCCCCACAATTTTGATTCCTCCAAAAAATAGTTTAATGTTCTAAAAAGGAAGAGTTATAAATGCTCTTTAATATGATACTACATTCAGTGGAATTATTTGATTAGTTTTGAAAGGAAAAGGCTTTTAAAGTTCACCCCAAACTTCCTAGCTACCCACTTAGCAACCAATTTCCTAGTACTAGATATAAGAAAATAGGAGTACTAATTTATTGCCCTATTAAAATGGAAGGAAAATTTTACGGCTTGTGTGGGCATTTTATGATGATATGATCCCCTTGTTAAGCTTGAGCCCTGCTTGGAAAATTTATCCTACGAAAAGTCTAGTTCCAAATAGCTCACAGCCAATAGCAAGATAGCACTAACCACAAACCTAAATCAAATCGCCTATTGCCAAATAGCTAATAATCAAATAAACAAATAGCCCTAGCCCTAACCTTTACCAAATAGCCCACAGTCTATAACGAGATAGCCAAATAGTTTTGGATTTAACTCTAAACAAATATCCCTCGCAAAAAGCCTACAGTCCTAAACAGAAAGGTGATAGCCAACTAACCCTACAACCCTAGCCCAAAAGCCAATGCCAAAAAGCCCTTTAGTCCAAACCAAATAGCCAATAGTCCATAGCCTAATAGCCCTAACCCTGACCAAATAGCCCTAGTTAAAAAGCCAATAGCCAAATAGCCCTAACCCTGACCAAATAGCCCTAGTTAAAAAGCCAATAGCCAAATAGCCCTACAGCTCGAACCAAATCGCCCTCATAACAAAGACCAAATAGCCCATAGCCTAATAGCCATAACCCAAAACAAATATCCCCAGCCATAGCTTTAGTTAAAAAGCCAATAGTCAAATAGCCTGATAGCCCTAACCCCAATCAAATAGAGACGAAATAGAGACGAAATAGAAACGAAATAGAGACGAAATAGAGACGAAGTAGAGACCAAATAGTGACCAATATCAAATGAGGAATTGAAAGACAAAAATCTGTTTTGATTGTAGGTGTATTTGGGATCATCGGAGTGAACATCTTTTCGCATAACTTCAGTGTGACTTATTATTACTTCGGCTGGTCGTTCTACATGTGCTGGATTGGAGCAGTCATGATGCTCATGTCGAACGTGTTTTACATAGCAGACAGGAGGCGACAGCGTGCTGGCATGCAAAAGCTCTGATTGGTTGATCATTTATCTCACGTGATAATTAATTACCAGGAATCTTATGTGACTTAGAGTCTGTCATTGTCGGTCATTGTTTCCAAGAACTAATATGATTTTTTTACGTTTAGCTTTTATAAGATAAGATATATAATGCTATTAATTGTATACGGCCTAACCACAACAACGAGGAATAAAAGAGACTTTAAACTAAAAATGATTGTAACAAATATAGACATGTATAGGATTTGGTGCAATGGTAACATACATTGTCTTACGAGGTTAATCAAGACTTATATCTTCTGAATGAATCTAACTCGAGAGGATAGTGGCTATTCTGGCTATAGTTCTCGATTTACTTGAGTATAGAGCAATTATAAGAAACTCAGAGTAACAGAAGGACATGTCTGTTTTCTAATGGGTTGACTCTGCTTATACCTTCTGAATGTATATGTACTAGCCTTTGTGCCCTACGTATTCTAGAAATCTTCCAAAAATGATTAATTGTTCAAAATCTTGGCTAGACAAAATGTCAATGAATACGGCCTCTATTTGTGTCATAGTTAACATCCTGTAAGATTAATTCACAGAGAATGCTTTCCTAGTCGTGATATGCCTCACATTCTATTAGAAAATGACATTGAATGGGTCAGTTCTTGTAACTGTCAGAGCAGAGTGAAGATTCACACTAACATAAGAAAACAATATTACATCATATCACAGGACTGATTTTCTAACTTGGTTTCGAAACCATGAGGCTATTTTCGAATTTCTGGTGATTTTATGCGTTTTATAAGACTATTATTGCCTTATATTGCTCTCTGAACAGCCGTGAGTGGACCGAAACCCCAACCAGAACCATTTATTTTTGGCTAATTTAGATCAAAACGATGGATTAACATCAGGCTTTTTTCCAATTCTCGGCTTATATTGAAGGAAATGTTTTTGGGTGATCTTATGCGTTTTCTAAGGCTATTATAGCCTAATATTGCTCTCTGAACATCCTGAGTGGATTAAAACCCTAACTGGAACCATTTAATTTTTGGCCTATTTAGATCAAAACGATGGGCTAAAGATCAGCCTTTTTTCCAGTTTTTGGCTTATTTAGAAGGAAATGTTTTTGGTTAATTTTATGCGTTTTTTAAGGCTATTATAGCCTAATATTGCTCTCTGAACATCCTGAGTGGATTAAAACCCTAACTGGAACCATTTAATTTTTGGCCAATTTAGATCAAAATGATGGGCTAACCATCAGCCTTTTTTCCAGTTTTTGGCTTATTTTGAAGGAAATGTTTTTGGTTGATTTTATGCGTTAAGGCTATAATAGCCTAATATTGCTCCCTGGAAAGTCTTTTTGGATTGAACATCTATCTGGAAACATTTATTTTGGTCAATTTTGACCAAAAATCATTGTCTTTTTTCAGTTTCTTACACATTTTAAAGGAAAATGTTTTGATGATCTTACGCAATTTGTAAGGCAATTATATAGTCTGATATTGCTTCCTGGACAGTTCTAAGTGGATTAAAAAAGAAATAAAAGCTTGGATTTTCTGAGAACCTAGCCAAGGGCTTTATTGGTACGGGCCGTGGTTCGATATGGTAAGACAATTGATTCTCTAGGATTTAAAATGTTTGGTAAGATTAATACAAAGTTATACCTCCCTCATAAAGAAAGCTTAGGGCCCTATTTGTACGGACCTTGGTTCGATTCCTCACTAAGACTTTTCATTTCTATGGTAAAAATGATACTAAAGTAATACTACTCTAATTAAGGCAGCTTGGATGTCCCAATGGGCTAAGCCAAGGGCTTTATTTGTTGCGACTGTAGTTTGAGTCCTCGTAAGGCAAGACTTTTGATTTTCAAGATTTACAATATTTGGTAAAAATCATACAAAAGTAATACCCTTCTCATCAAGAAAGCTTAAGTGGTCAAGTTGGCTAAGTCAAGGGCTTAAGATGCTCGCACCTTTGTTAGAGTCCTGGTAAGGTAAGAATTTTGATTTCTAAGATTTAATCTTATGTTGAATATTTATTAAGAAAGTGGTCAATGTTGAAACAAACAGAGCTATTGATGAAATTTATTTACAGTATTGAAATCCTGGATAAAAGTACGTGACTACGAGTTTCACCCTGATACGATCGTTAGACGTACGTATAGATGTTCTGACCGTGGTTCGACTCCTCGTAAGGTAAGACTTTGATTTTAAAGATTTACAATGTTGGGTAAAAATGATATGAATGTAATACGCCTCTCATTTAGAAAGCTTGGATGGCCGAGTGGTGTAAGCCAAGGGCTACCGATGAACTGACTGCAGTTCAACTCCTCGCCAGGTCAGACTATTCATTTCTAAGTTTCATGTTGTTTGGTAAAAATGACACAAAAGTGAAACCTCTATCGTCAAGGAAGCTTGGGTGGCAAAACGGACTGAGCCAAGAGCTGCAAATGTTTGGACCGGAGTTCGACTCCTCGTAAGGTAAGAAATTTTATTTCTAACACTTATAATGTTTGGTAAAATTGATACAAAAGTAAAACCTGTTTCATCATGAAAGCTTGGATGGCCGAGTGGAATAAGTCGAGTGCTGCAAATGTTTGGACCGGAGTTCGACTCCTCGTAAGGTAAGACTTTTCATTTCTAGAATTTATGATGTTTGGTAAGAGTGATATAAAAGTAAAACCTGTCCCATCATGAAAGCTTGGATGGCCGAGTGGTGTAAGCCAAGGGTTGCAAATGTTTGGACCGGAGTTCGACTCCTCGCAAGTAAAAATTTTGATTTCTAACCTCTGAATAAAAATGATATCAACTTCAAACCTCATCTGTCGGCGGCGAGGATGGCAGAGTGGATAAGTCACTCAACTCTGGATCAAAGGGTCGTGGGTTCTAAACCACCTTCAGACCATGGTAGTGATTGCAAGGAGGAGCAGGAGGCGCTGGATGAGGAGCTACAGCGGTCGGCTGGGGAGGAGTAACGGCTGGATGACAAGGAGCAACCGCAGCCACAACAGCAGGACAGAGAGCAGCAGCAGGACGTGGGGATGCGGCAGAAAATGGAACAGAGAAGGGTAAACTTTATCGTTGAATATAAAATTAAATTAAGTGAAAATAAGTGGAAAAAAACTAGGGGGACGGCGACTCCCCAGGGAAAAAAACTAGGGGGTCTTGCAAAAATTTTTAATGAACCTATACAGCTCTATAGATTTATCGAAAATTTTTGCAAGACCCCTTGGTTTTTTTCTTTTGGGAGCCAGCACCCTCTGAGTTTTTCCACTTATTTCCATAACACTATTTTTATTTCTATCACATTAATTTATATTTTACCGTAACAACTTGCTGCTTCGTATTCTGCCGCGGCTGCACCACCTCCTCCAGCTACTGCAGCTCCACATCAAGCCTTTGCACTTTACCATCCAACTGCTGCTGCTGCTCCTCCTCCAGCGCCTCCTGCTCCTCCTTGCAATCGCTACCATGGTCTGAAGGTGGTTTAGAACCCACGACCCTTTGATCCAGAGTTGAGTGACCTATCCACTCTGCCATCCTCGCCGCCGACAGATGAGGTTTGAAGTTGATATCATTTTTATTCAGAGGTTAGAAATCAAAAGTCTTGCTCTTGCGAGGAGTCGAACTCCGGTCCAAACATTTGCAACCCTTGGCTTACACCACTCGGCCATCCAAGCTTTCATGATGGGACAGGTTTTACTTTTATATCACTCTTACCAAACATCATAAATTCTAGAAATGAAAAGTCTTACCTCGCGAGGATTCGAACAGCGGTCGAAACATACGCAGCCCTTGGCTTAGTCCACTTCGCCACCCAAGCTTTCTTGACGAGTGAGGTTTCACTTTCGTATCAACTTTTACCAAGCATCATAAATTCTAGAAATGAAAAGTCTTACCTTACGAGGATTCGAACTCCAGTCGGAACATCTGCAACCCTTGGCTTATTCCACTTGGCCACCCAAGCTTTCTTGGTAAGACAGGTTTTACTTTTGTATCAATTTTACCAAGCATTATAAATCATAGAAATGAAAAGTCTTACCTCACGAGAATTCGAACAGCGGTCGGAACATCTAGGCTTGGACCACTTTGCAACCCGAGTTGCCTGAAAGAGAGATTTATTACTTTTGTATCATTTTTACTAAACATTAATAATCATTGAAATTTATTTACAGCATCAAAAACCAATATTAAAAGAGTTTCAATTTATGTACGTCTGACGATCGCATCAGCGTGAAACTCGGAGTCACGTACTTTTATCCAGGATTTTAACACTATGAATAAATTTCATTAATAGCTCTATTGTTTAAACATTGCGTACTTTCCTAATAAGTATTCAAAATGATGATAAATCTTAGAAATCAAAAGTCTTGACAAGGACTCGAACTACGGTCCGCTAAAATGAAGTCCTTGGCTTTAGTCAACTCGGCCTTCCAAACTTTTCTAATGAGAGAGGTATTACTTCTATATCGTTTTTACCAAACATTATAAATCTTAGAAATGATAAGTCTCACCTTTTTAACTCAAACTTAAGGACTCAAACTACGGTGGCTTAATAACTCGGTCGTTCAAATTGTTTAGATGAAAGAGGTATTACTTTTGTATCATTTTTAGTGCAATGTTAACCGAACCATCCGTCTAATTTAAATGTGAAATCGCTGCTTGCCTGTTGTTATATGTCATGTTCTTTTCTGTGTTGTCCTATGTCTTGATTGATCGTTGTCTGATTTTAGATGGAATATTCCAGGTATTTTGATAGAGAAATGTGTCAAATACAACTCCTTACATGAAAGCTATATGATTTCTTGAGAATTGACTCTAAATATTTCGATAATTTGCCACAGGACCAAAAATTCGTATTCATTCTTGCTAATGAAAATAAAGAAAAAGTTTTGAAGGTGGCAAGATATTTATAAGAGACGCATTTAACCTTCGTTAAAAAGTAACCTAAATCCAGTGCAATTTGGTCAATGTTCCAATTCGTTATACTAGTTTGCTAATTTGCTGTTCGTTATTGTTTTATCTTCTTGTTTTAATTTTGAAATCTTATTTTTTTCTACGCTTTTTTTTGCATGACGATGTATAACTTTAAGTTTCAAGTCATTAATATGAAATTGGAAAAAAGTAATTCAGGACAAGAGAAAATCGGTTATTATGAAACTCTGTGTATTTCTGCGTTTGAAACTGCGGTGCGAACTTCATTTCTTTGATATCTAATGGACAGGACAGGGGAATTCGAGAAAAGGAATGAAGAGCCAGGGTAATTTTTTCTTGACATAGTTAAAGGGAATTTGAGGGAGAAAGCAATGAACATTCCATACCTTTCATAAACTTTGTTAATACGATAAACTCCCTATAAATTCTGCTTTAATTCGTATGAATTCGGTAGAATTAATTTATCCTTATGCTAACATCTACAGTTCTTGGCTCAGTCCACTATGAACGCCATCCAAGCTTTCATCCTGACAAAGGTTTTACTCTTGCATCATTACCAAACATTATAAATCTTGGAAATCAAGTCTTTCCTTAAGAGGACTCGAACTCAGGTCCGTCCTCGCTTTCTTGACGAGAGTTTTTACTTTAGCATCATTTTCCCCAAACATTATAAATCTTAGAAATCAAAAGTCTTACCTAAGGAGGATTTGAACTAAGGTAAGAACATCTAAAGCTCTTGGAAAGCCACCCAAGCTGTCTTGGCGAGAGAAGTTTTATATTCATATCATTTTTAACAAACATTATAAATCTTGGAAATGAAAATCCTAATGTAATGTGGTATCGAACTACGGAGTAGCTGTTGGCTTAGCCATCAGGCTTTTTCTAGTTTTTGGCTGATTTAAGAGGAAAATGATCGGTTGGTTGCATGTATTTTCTGGTGCTGTTATAGCCTAATATTACTCCCTGGAATACTGCGAGTGGATAAAGTCTATTTGGAACCATTTATTTTCCTTAATTTCGACCAAAAACCATGGACTAACCAGGCTTTTTTCCTGTTTAAAGTTTTAATGAACATCGAGTTACATTTGTAAAACATTTGTATTCAGTTACTTTTAAAAGACTCGTACCCTTTCAGACGTTAGGCCTTGTGAATTAATGTCAATATCACTTGGCCTCTGAAGAAGGATCTAATCTTTAGTCGTAACAACACGGATTAAGACCACTGATCTCAAAATAAAGACTGGATTGAGCATCTGATGTTCTAAAATGAAGTCCTTGGCGGCCATGTTGGGATGCCCAATTCAATAAATCGAGATACCACTGGGGCGTGCCTTACTCTTTGATGATTATTGGAATGTTATGAATGATCAACTCGAAACGGAACAATCGTGCAGCTACTGTTAACAAACAATCAAGTCAATGTAATTTCTTTGGCGGCCATATTGGGAAGCCAAATGATAGCCGAAGCAATTGGCTTCAAACATTCAACTCCAGAAACCAAAGAATGCTCGATCCAGTCTTTATATTGAGATCAGTGATTAAGACCCGGTGGAGACATATGTCAATTGTAGTAGCCTGCTCTGGTATAATTTGATTACCCGTGTTAAACCATGCCTTATGACTTAATGTTAATACAACATGGCTCTGAGGAAGGGTTTAATCCGTAAAATGAAAAAATGCCTCACTGTGGATAAGCCTAGAGTTGTTAAGTTTCTTCGAAGACTCCTCAGTTAGAAATGACCTCACTAGCTACTTATGAGATAGCATTGGCACTGGAGCTGCAAAAAGTATTGGAGCTTTGGAACTAGGTTCCAAGAAATTATTCTGGGTTTGCAGAAAATTTCCAAAACGATATGCATAGGCTCAGATATAAAATATATTTATGCCAAAATATAGTTTTTCTGATGTTTTCAGTAATCTGGTAGCATCAAATTGGAAAATTTCCCTTTCGGGCAGAAACCAGGCAGGATGTTGCCTCTGTAAGCTCCTGTTAATTTTGCTTTTTTGTCAGACCGTTTGAAATTTCACTAGGCCCTCCTCTATGCTATAAAACCTACTTAAAGATACATCTATGTTATTACACATATTGCTTGCTTTCACTTTGCTGAAAATTCTTCATCGGTTCCTTGTTTCCAAGAAAGAAAAACATATTTTGCAGCTCTGCAAAGTATAGAGGTGTTATGAGATAAACCGAATTGTCACCATTCAAGAATTCAGTAAAAAGTTTAGGTGAGAGTTTCAAATTTACTAAATCTCTCGACTACTAAAATCAAAGCTAAAATCACAGATAAAAATTATTTAGGTATTATAAAGAAACTACAACCTGCATTCAATGCAGATTTCAAAACTAATAATTCTACAAACAGTTTATAATGAAAGTCAAATCTACTATCTATCACATATCATTAATCATAAAAACACACTTAAGGACGGCACATTATTTCTTGCCCAGGAGGGCTGGAAGATACCTGGGGGCATTTCACTCCCTTCTAAATCGTAGAAGATTTTTCAATAACGAAAGAATTTCTTGGGATTCAAAGAGATTTCAATTACGACAATAGGATTTTCAGGAAAATTGTACGAGATTTTCAGGGAGTGATTTGCCCCTCGGAAGACACCCGGGAGAAGGTGTGAACATTTTTAACAACTAAGAGGGAGGGGGGACGACCATGAAGTATATACTTAGCAGGAAAATTAAAAAAAAATTACATATGAATTAAAAAACTGTCTTTCTCTAAAAGAATTCTAGTCCCTCCAGAGAACACTTCGCCATAGAGGGAACAAAAATTGGCCTAAAGTTTGACTAAGAAGTCACACTGTAAGCACGAATACATGTCTCAAAGAGAAATCACAGACATTCCCTGAAACTCAAACGATCGAATCAGGCTATCCTATTTCTTAAACAAGAGGACCTACTTCATTTATGATCAATGTTCATTACTACCCAAACGAACAGAAGGGATTTCCAGAGTTTCATACAACTATCAACAATCAAACTCGTTAAAAGTCAGGATTGATCATAGAACAGACAGTCGTAAAAGAGGAAATGCTATTTGGGGTGGCAATTTGCAGTTTCCTATATTTTCATTTGTTTGTATACGACAACTTACTTTACATACACAGTTAAATGTGTGCAGACCAGTTTTTTCTTATTGGGAGGGGGGGGCTAAGGTAAATTCATGTAGTGATGGAAGGAGGACTTATGTTTCTCTCCAAAACTGAGAGTCGGAATGTTTTTTAAATATCTGAGGATATCTTCCCAGCCTGCCTTTCGAAAAATAATGACCCGTCCCTAGCGAGCCTGTAATCATACAAGGTGGTGATAATTCATATTGGGTATGTGCAATGGCGTTGGTAAACTATATGCTTGGTAATAGAGATGATTGGAAGCATAGGTTTCAAACCAGCATGCATAGAAACTCACTCACTCACAAATGGTTAATAAACACCAGGGCCTCATAGAACTATACAGTGATGTAGTTTATGCTAACGCACCCCTTCTGGAGACAAGGCTTTATCTCAGTCAGACTATCACGTTCAACATAAACTCAATCATAAATGGGTGGAATAGACACACTGGTGCTTCGTATAACAATATGCAGTGATAAAGTGTATGCTACAGTGCCCCTGATGAAACAATGCCTGGCCTTAGTCAGGGCTAGCACGTTAACAGAAGATCACTCACAAATGGGTGCAATAAACATGCAGCTATATGTAGTGGTGTATTTTATGCGATAGAAAGTAGTTTTTCATAAACACAATAGGTGTTCTAACTTATTTTGGGAGGGATTATACAGTTTGTAATGGTGAACTGAGAGATACTTTTGCACTAAACTGAGGTGGATTATCACTACACCCATCTCAGTTATGATTACAGGTTCGCTGGCGCGATAAATTCTATTTACAAAATAAAAACAACTCACTATTAGATTAAGGCTGTTTAAAAGGAAGATATAATTCTGAAATCAACCGGATAAGAATTACGAAGTATTTAAAAATGCAACTCAATATATACACAAAGGTTGAGTCAGAAAAGAAACATATCTTCGTTATTACTTCGAGTTTTACGCATTCATGCGATCATCAGACAATCACGAATTCGTGAAACTCAGAGTAACAACGAAGTTATGTTTTTTTTCGGAGTCTACCTCCGTGTTTATCGCTCTGCAAGTGACACAGAGCACTTTTTCATCCAGCATAGACGAACGAAACGATAACTCAATATTTATATTCTTGCGAATCTCTCATAATCAAGAGTGAGTGGTTAATTGTTGGGGTGAGTGGCAGGCAATAATTTAAGGTGCAGTAATGACCAATTTGTGCTGGAATCAATCGAAAATGTGCAGTGTGGAATCAGAATCTATGTAGTGATGAATGTCCCATCAAGCAAAAACCCAGACATAACATCAAATAATTCAAGGTTCCAAGTACTAATACCATTTCAGCCTCTTTCCTCTACACCCCTATGCCTTAAGTTTAGGCGTCATTCTGAACAATTTCTACAACAGTGATTATTCGATAATGTCCAGTGTTAAGTTAGAATCTATGTAGTGATGAATGTCCCATCAAGCAAAAAACTACGCATAATATAAAAACATGACTCGACCAGGGTTTATCGAAAAAGATGGTTTAGAAACCTATCGTTCTATCGTTTTGTGCAATTTTTTCAAAATTGAGGGTGCACTGTGTATTGTTTTGCCATTGTTTTAGCCAACAGGGTCATGGTTGCGCGAATAAACCAAAACGCTTCTTTTGGTTCCCTAGCCAGACATATTCGTTATTTAGAAAATATTTCATAATATTCAGCATCATATTAATGAAGGCAATATTTACATGTAAAACTTTAACAGTAAAGAGAGAGGATAGGGCATACGTTGTGCACATTCAAGTACTGCTCAACATCAACTGTGAAACGTACAACAATAGGTTTATAAACCATCTTTTACGATAAACTACGTCTAGACCATCCCCAAATCTCATCCTCCAGTCTCATTTTCAACTTTTGATATCACTCTGAACGATGTTTTTGAAAATTAGCTACTCCCTACTGCATGAAACATCCTACCAGGGCAGCCACTAACTTTTTCATCTATTGGATGAATATTCTTTAGATCATTGCCTGGTAAGTGTATTTCGGAAGAGAGAATTGTTGTATATTGTATACAATTATCTCAAAAAATGCTGGATCCAGCATCTGTCATTCTCAAATGAAATTATTCCGGCCATATTAGTTGATCCAATTCAATACATTGAGATTCCACTAGGGGCTGCTTTTTCATTGATGATTGTTGGAATGTTATGAATGCTCAGCACGAAACTGAATAATCGTGCCACATATTGCTAGCAGTGAATACAGACCATATAATTTCTTTGGCAGCCATATTGGAAGGCCAAGTGAAAACTGGGAGATTGAAAATTGTTTTCAACACCTGAATCCAGAAATAACAGAATGCTCAATCCACTTTCTATTTTAAGATCAGTGATTATATATCTTTCATTCAACTCTTTGATAATCGATTGGATTCATTCAAATCTTCTTGTTAGTAGATCCAATCAATATTGCGTTTTCCGGGGACCGCTTATATTTTCATTTTTCAGTAAAACTACTTCTAAAACTAAAACTAAAAGTCTTAAAAACGTGCACTTGATTAAAACCGAACTAGAGTGATACTATACAAATGTATTTCTTACCGGGATAGGCCATTCGTTCATTCCGCTTTCATTGATTCTGAACATCATTCCAAAATGTTGGGATCTGCAATATTTCAAGTTTGATAGTTTCTATCCATTAGTTTCGTTTTCTTTTGGCTGAACTTTCTCCATCCTGAAAATTGAAGTAGATTGTTTTAAAGACCCCCAGCCAAGACGAAGGCCTACCTTAATCAAGTGCTTCTCTCGTTCAATCATAGTTCATAATTTGAAAAAAATGTAGTCAATTCTGGAAATTTTATCAGTGACTGTCTGCCATCATTTAATTTTTACACCAATTAGGAAGTCTTCAAGGTGGATGTCTCAAGGTGGAAATCTCCAAAGATAGCTACGAGCATTCCTAATGTAAATTCGGGACAATTTATGGACGATTCCAGGACAAAAAGTTAAAATAACAATGCAGCCTACATATGTAAAATCAGGGAAAATTTATGACTAATTTCATGGACCATTCTAGAAAAAATTATAGACGAAAAATTGACTAAACTATATGGTGAAAAAAGGCGTTAACATAATATTCGTGGTTAGTAATCTTTACTGACGAAAACTCTCTGCTTCTGCACAGGGTGGGGTGTCATCTAGTCTAGAGTGGAGTATCATCTGTCCAGCACTGCATCTCGTCAAAGCAAACTCAGGCTCACCCAAGGTCAAATCCACCTCCAGGGTTTGCTTGGGTCTAGCGCAGGGCAAGCCCAGGTCCGTTGCTTTGACACTTCGAATACCTAGCCTGGGGTAGTTCTAATGTGGGGTGAACCGAGCTTAGTTTGTGTAATATGCCCAAGGCTTAACCCCTCTTTATCTCAGTTTGGTAAAAAAATTCATGTTTAAAAAAACATTCAGGACAAAGCAGAAACGGTCGATTTAGGTAAGCTGCAAGTTTAGAGGGACGGAGCTGAAAATTTCAAGGTAGATAAGTAGACCAGTTACTCCTTTTGACTCTCCAAAAACAAGTTTTGATTGACCCTCGGGGCTTAATCCAAATATTACAGTAATTGTACAGCCAAACACATTATGAAAAGAAAATAAGTTTTGAACTTACACTTGACTTTCTGGATGGGGTAGTTCTGGGTGAAACACTTGATCTTTTCAGCAATCTCTTGCGGTCTTGTGATCTTGTCTTTCCAAGGTTTTTGTTTCCCACGACATTCTGACTTTCCTGTAAGGACATCGCAACGTTATCAAAAGCAAATATGGGTCGGATTATATGATTCGGGCTGGCCTAATGACCCGAGAGGTTTTTAAAATTCCCTTCAGGCCTTAACAATCATTTTTCAGGCACAATTTGGTAAATGCGATTCAAAAACTATTTATCAATGCAGCAAGGAGATAGATGTAGTATTCGCCTGTGATTAACATCCTACTAGCCAGTGATATTCCTATGCTTGAAATAGCTAAAAAGTTCCAACCATAATGGGCCTAAAGCTATGTCATGCGTGCAGATCTCTTTCAGATAGCAACACAAACTAGGCCCGTGATGGGTTGAAGGGTCAAACAATCGTGGCCAAATGCCATGATGGAAGACTTAGCCCTAGGTAAAATGACGGTCCCTAAGTGAAATATCGGTCTTCTTTTCTTTCTGGAGATCTGAACAATTTCTGGGACCATTGACAACCCTGACAAATAGTTGGCTGGTAGGCCCTAGCTCAAATTGATCTGGACATCTGATTTAGAGTCTCAACATTTTTAGATCATTGTGAATGATGAATTCTTACCCAAAGATTGCTGGCAGCAAGAGCTAAAAGTGATCGGTTTGGTCCAATGGAAACACCTGCTAACCAGCAATCTGGCATAAATTTCAAAATGAGAAGGTCATAGAAATTCATTGATGTAAAGCATTGCTTGAAAAAATTCTAAAAATACAAAGTAAGTGGCAAAAGCCTTTTTGTACCTCGATGGTGGCCAACATGGAAAGCGTTCGAACGGGTGATCTGAATTCTACTTTACTGGAATCTGGTTGAGGATCTTTTGCCCTTGTTTTGCCCAGATCTGCTCCAGAAAGTATTCCTTTTGATTCCTACAAATTGAATTGAACAACACTAACTAATATAACAGTAAACCTAACAATAACAGCAACTGTTACTCCAACTCTAATGGTAAACTTGATCCTAAACCCAGATGATAATAGCTTATTTTTAACCCTCACCCTAACCCCTAACTCTATCCTTGACAGAAACTCTTACCAAACCCTATCATTATCATTTTAGGCCCTCCCCATCATATTTTTTATATGCAGGCAGGTTGTTCCAAGGGGGGGGGTACTAACCTCTAATGTAGCCGCCATGGTCAGCGTCCGCTCCAAGGATCCTCTCTTCTTTGATTCCTTTGATTTTTCTACTGCTTTTTCTGGCTCAGCAGGACCTGGTTGAGGATCTTGTGCCCTTGTTTTGCCAAGATCTGCGCCAGAAAGTATTCCTTTTGATTCCTAGAAAAAATAAAATAATTCTAACTAATCTGACAGCAACCCTAACAATAACTCTAACCCCGAGGGTAAACCTGACCCTAATAATAAGCCTCGACCTAACCCTTACTCTATCCTTAAGTGTAGCCCGAACGAAACCCTAACATAATCATTTCAGGTCCTCCCCACTGTATTTCCAATACGCAAGGAGGTTGCTACTGCTGTACTAACCTCTAATGTGGCCGCCATGGTCAGTGTCCGCTCCAAAGATGCTCTTTTCTTTGATTCTTTTGGTTTTTCTTCAGCTTTTTCTGGCTCAGCATGATCAACCTTTGGTTAAAGAAGATTTTTAAAAAAGAAAATAAATATCAATCATAAATAAACTGATACTAAGATAACTGTAGATAACTGTAATTTTAGAGGGTGTGTCTATTTGATATAGGCGATAAAAAAAGGGGACAGTGTGCACCCATGAACCAGCTAATTGGCACTGTGGATTCCGTACTGGGTAGGTTTTAAGCCACTCCGCCCCGGCAAAAGCTCAAAAGGGTTGGTTTAATATGTAGCAATTTCAAATTGTGGATTTATATAACCAAATCCGTGCAAGAAATCCTAGGAAGGGGTGACATAACAATAATTAAAAAAGGGATGATATGCCGCTCGACTAAGTTGGCTTTTTGATGACTCTTACCTCATCGATAACTTCTGGGCCTTTTGACCTTGTCTTCCCAAGTTCTTCATCTTTCAGTATTTCTTTTGCTTCCTAAAAATCAGGAATTGGCATCAGGCAAAAAACCAATGTGTGCTTGCTTACATGGATGTACAAACTTATAAAAAGATTGATGTGTTAATATCAATCTTTGGAGATTCTAAACAATTTTATTAAGACTGTGGGGCCTGTGGTTTCATAGACTAATGGGGCCTTGGGTTAAATTCATGCACTCATGATTTAGCATCATAATTGATAAGGGAAATATATTCAACCTGAGTGGGCTGCCACAATTCAGAAGCCACCACCAATCTGGATGTTGAACCTAACCCACAAATGGCGAGCACACCAACAATTGTCTATGTAATAGCCCTCAGGTAAGCCACAGTCCTTCGCACGGTATAGAGGGATTGATTTAGCATCATTCATACAATTACCATTTCTTCCTCTGTTGAGTAACCTTTTATGTTAAATGAAGACTTGGAGCCGTTGGTCCCTTGCCCCCTAAACTTTGCGCTAATAATAGCCTAATCATGTCCCTAAAAACATAACTGACTAATTTACCTCCATCGTAGCTGCCATGGTTAAAGTTCGACTAAGTCTTTCTCGCTTGCTTTCAACTGTTTCCTTATCATTCAAAGAAGAGGTGACAGGTTCTGAACCCAACAAGTCTGAGTTCTAAAAAACAGGAACGCATTTAGAGACACAAATAGCTTCAAAACTGTCTCAGCCATTCTCAACAGCTTTGAGGAAGCTGTTATTCCTGGGTTTCACAAATTTTACTTCCTCGAATTTGTTTCCAATTATCTCATGCACTTAGAATTTTATTTAACTTTAGAAAATACAGCAATAAAACGTTACAAACAAACAAAATAACTTGGCCACATTGGTTACATGCTTCTGTTTGTAAAGCTGTCTCGATTCAAAGTGATACTCGCAATGATACAATCAATTGAAAATTGGCCCCTTTTGCTAGAGAAAATAAATTGGCGAGAAATCATAAAAAAGAATAGAAACCAAAGAATTAGTCAAGAAATATCAACCTCATTTTCATCTTGATTGGCTTTTCCCTCAACATCACCACTACCAGTCTCATTCTCATTAGGAGTCTCTCCTGCAGCATCCACATGGGTAGAGTCAGGCTCAACAAGGGGGGATTTGAAAGTTACTCCAGAACGCAGGTGATCCACTGTGTTATCAATAGATACCCCTTCGCGATGAAGAAGGGAAATGCCTTCCTGATAAGACAAACAAAATATATCAGAACAGTCTTTAGATGGTACAAAGGGTATATAAATCAGTTAGGTTTCTGTTTCATTCTCTTTCTGACGTATTACTCTGTTGAGTGTCAGACGAAAAGCTTAAAGGGGAAGTTCGGTCAAAAAAAACATTCTCCAATTTTGCTGTAAATGTGTTCTAAAGTCGTTGTAGGATACAATTGTAACTCTTACCTTGCTCCCGGTGTCGATAATCCACTAATATCCGTTGCGAAAAGTCGCATGATTTTAGGCCGCCATTCTCGAAAATCTGAGCAAGAATGTTGTTGTTGTTTTTGACGTCATCACGGTCAAAAGAAAAGATCATGGGGTGAAATGCGTATTGCGGACAACACTTCTTGTGATAATTCTGAATCTTTCTTTGTTTTTGTGACACAATATAATGTGTTAAAATATGTTCTATAACTAGAAAAAGATTAAAAACTGCAATATCAATAGAAATAACTCAAACTTCACCACAAAATGGCTGAAAAAAGTAGTGAAACTTCGAACGAATTTGAACAAATTAGTAGCGACTAAGAAAGTGGCAATGAAGAATAATAAGAAGTTCTTAATTTGATTCGTTGGAAACCTAGTTTGGATACGGAACCAGTGAGAAAATGTGCTTGAAGAGCTGGATAGCGAAGATTCCCTGAATTCTGACGGAGAAGGAGAGCTTGAGAATGAAAGGATAGGTAATGATGAATGGTGTGTTTGGGGTAAAAATGCGAAACAATGGAGACATATACCAAGAGTCTTTGCTGTCAAGAAACAAAAAAATTAAAGAAACATATCTTCAAGTAAGAAGCAGTTTACATTATTATTTATTTAATTGCCTTACATAAATATATAAGAAAGTTTGAGGGGCAACCAATCCTCTTTTTTAGAGATACCCCTAAGTAGAAATATATAGAGATGAGAATTTTTTGATCTGGACTGAGAAAAAGGAGTAAAAGTAAAGTACCATAGTAAAGGGAAAGTAAAGGCAAAAGTAAAGGGAAACGATGTGGGGCAAATATTGAGCCTCCTCCTTGACCACAACCATTATGAAAAGAACTTATAAGTCAACAATGTTCTTTATTTTATATAGAATCCCGGAGTTTGTTGTCCGAAAAGGGTTGTGTATGTATTCTTGGTTTAGCCCCATATTCTCCACTGTAGAAGTTTTTATTCTAGCCTTAGCCAATACAGTGCTTTCATCGTGGGGAAATTTCAGTTTGGTCTACTTGACCAGACCAGTCCTTGAAACGGCGTTAAACAGAATTCAGGGAATCTTTGCTATCCAGCTCTTCAAGCACATTTTCTCACTGGTTCCGTATCCAAACTAGGTTTCCAACGAATCAAATTAAGAACTTCTAATTATTCTTCATCACCACTTTTTTCGTCCCTACTAATTTCTTCAAAATCGTTCGAAGTTTCACTACTTTTTTCAGCCATTTTGTGGTGAAGTTTGAGTTATTTCTATTGATATTGCAGTTTTTAATCTATTTCTAGTTATAAAACATATTTTAACACATTATATTGTGTCACAAAAACAAAGAAAGATTCAGAATTATCACAAGAAGTGTTGTCCGCAATACGCATTTCACCCCATGATTTTTTCTTTTGGCCGTGATGACGTCAAAAACAACAACAACATTCTTGCTCAGATAACGGATATTAGTGGATTATCGACACCGGGAGCAAGGTAAGAGTTAAAATTGTATCCTACAACGACTTTAGAACACATTTACAGCGAAATTGGAGAATATTTTTTTTGACCGAACTTCCCCTTTAAGTAATCTATGTGTTCGTTTCGCTATGTTTCTGATATTTCTTGGTAATATAAAATATATCAGATAAGTAAAGAGAAGCATCTCCAACTTTGGTGGGGCCAACACTTCCAGCTCACTCTTTCATCAAGCTTGTAGAGGCACTTTGTGAAAGTTGAAGGGGCACTTGGTGTGAGTAAAAAGGGAACTTCACTGTCTTTGGATAAATCTTGGAGGAATTAAATTTTGCAGTTGGCGCCAATCTCTTGATCTGCCACTACCATACCTGCTGGAACCAAAGTCCAGGAAGTGGATCCAGTTTTGTACTGATCTTAATGAGTCCGTCAAAATTAGACCCGTGTAAATGCAGCCTTAGTCAGTCTAGCACTATGAATAGAAACTAACTAATATAATACAGGCCCAACTGAACCGGTTAGGAACTATTTGTCTGAAAAATCTCCTTTTATCAAAATACCTTATTGCTTTTTAAAACATTAGATTTTCATAATAACTTCTGGTTCATTTTTACATAAATTGCTTTCTAAAAATGCAGCAAATTCCATATCTGAAAACCTAAATTTCAAAATTGTCAGGGGATATGCCCCGGGGCCCAACAAGTTTTGCTTGAACCTGACCAACCATGGACAGCTTCCGCCGGGGCCTGCAATTTAGGCTACATTGAATTCACACATTGTACTTCATAAAATAAGTTTTAGTGAAAAGTATTACCAAAGCTGTAGCATCCATTGTTCCAGCCCTTTGCAATTGCGCTCTTTTCCGTTCCATCTCACTCCCATTCATGTTGACCGCTTCTTTCTCTTCAGCATCGGCCAAGTTGTTCATCTCAGGTTCAATTTCAGTATGATCCGTCATTTCCTTGGATGAAACAAAATTTCAAAATTACAAAAAGATTTTCTGAAATTTGAACTATTTCATCACACCAAAACAAACAGATTACACCATAACCACATTAAAATTGACTAAATGTTAAAGCAGAGAGGTATTCAGTATTACATACTTAATTGAAAATTCTCCATTGAAAATAAACGCTTTTTATTTTATAAACAACCTGCCTCACGCCCTAGAGTTAATAGTTCCTTAAATGTTTTATTGGTTTCTATTGTAAAAGAAAACAGTAGAAAAAAAGAATCCATTGAGTTTTATCAGAAATCCTAGCTATACGTTCCTTTTAATTAAGGCTGCATTTACACAGGTATGGTTACATTTGGAAGCGTACCATTTGGGAAGGGTAAGGCCTTGCATTTACACAGGTTTGGCATGGAACTGTTTGATTAAGTGGTTGGAAATGGGGCCTTACAGTCATGGCCGTACACAGCGGGGGCCCAAAAAATTCCAAAAGTATATGCTTTCCTATAGAGGATATCCTCAAAAAGTTCTTCAAAAGGGGTTTCAATTCTTTTCTTCAACAATAGAAATCTGTTTTATTGTTCTCTTTAACAATAGAAAAGACTGGAGAGGGGATATGATTTTAAACTCAAACAGCTGGGTTTTAACTTCAACCCCGGGGTTGAAAACTGCCATGTAATCAACCTCTAAGCCCTGACCTGGCTTGTTTGGCAGCATGGCTTGAAACTTGTCATATCTTCTCTGAATAGGAATCAGCAATCATGCAGAATTAATTCGACTTGGAAAAATTGCAAAACCTGCTAGATTTAGGGGGTCAGTTGGGGCAATGTTCAGTTGAATCCACCCCTGCCAGAGTGGGACTTCATCTTATTTCTTTCATTTTTCTTGTGATCTCTTCTTCTGGTTCAAAATGGAAAATGGAAAATTAAATGAAAATCTGTTCTCCTTTCTTGCACAGCACAAAGCTGGCGTGCTGCTTCCGGTTCTAGTGCACTGACGCGGAACGGAAGACAAACAAATTGAAATGGCGACGAATCGTTGCGCATGTGGCCAGACAAACATGGCGTGGTCCCCGGTTGAAATCACCTGCATTTCGACAATAATTTACCAGCATTTAGTAAAACGTAGTCAACTTCCTCTAATCTAATAATAAAGAAAGAATCAGTCATATTGTAACTTAGTGGTCAAATACATTCTTAATGCCAACCACGTTGGTAGAACCGTTTCTAGAAGGAAAGGCAGTGTGCTCTAATAAGGCCTATCAAATGTTCTCAATTGCAGGATCTCTGGAAAGCTAACGATACGAAACATCGTCCCAAAAACTATCTCAATCGAAAATTTCAAGCTAGATGTAAAAGAAATGGAAAACATACCCACCAACTTATCTTCAGACTGGCGCCAAAATAAAGGGACAAACGTGCAGGGTTCGCCTGGAAGGAAAGAACTACTGAGCAAGCGGAGCGATTGACAATGGTCACGGAGGCTGTGCTAATCCTCTGCACACAACGACATTGTTTGCATTGTCTGGTTGGTGATCTGTAGCCGGGGTCGGGTATCCGGCGCAGTAACAGCGCAATGGTAGGGAGGGTCCACGGATTTGGGGTGGAGTAATACTAATTGGCCATGATATATACATATTTTTACAATAATTCGTTTATTTCTTTTTCGTTCATGCTATTTAGTATATCGTAGATTAGTTTTATTTCTTTTTGCTGTTAGTATTGATAACGACGCTCCTTGTAAAAGTGTAGCAAGTTATGTTTATATAAATCGAACTAAATTGGCCATGATATGAACCATAAGGAAGATTTGAACTATAGTTCGGGTGCATAGTAAAGCCCCTTTTCTTTGAGCCTGTGGTAAACAAGGTAAAAGGTTTTCAATACAGAATCACAAGATGGGGGTCCAGGTCCCGATACTGTAATAAATAGACTCCTCTCCAGTTCAGAAAAGACTTGGAACAGTCGAGAACTTTGAGGGGGACCGAGAGGGCCCCAGCCCTCTAACTTTGTCAACTTACAAAGAAATATTTGCAATTTCCAAGGGCTACCCTTCTCAAGTAACTGTAAAGATTACCCCTCTCCATTTCAGAACCCTGAATCTACCTACATACGGTTACTATCTTCGCAAGGGATGGGTTTATGTGCTAAGCACAAAGGGCCCACTGAGTAGCTAAGGTAATCGAGCTGTGCGACCCTGGTCCTTCCTCTCCTTGTGACCACACCTCGTGATTCCTTTTGCCTTTTTGCCTTGAATTACAGAGAGCTGGCAAATTCTCTCCTCACACTTTTTGACAGGTCTGAAGGTGGTTTCAAACCCGGGACCCTTTGAACGAGGGTCAAGTGATCTAACCACTCGGCAAACCCCGCCTTAATGCCATGTACCCCTCTCCCTGGGGAAACAGCGGGCACAGGAAATGTCAAAACACCCAAAAGAACCAAATATTTAAGAACCTAGTCAGCCTGTCCTCTAGAATAGTACTCTTAGGTGCCTAATTGCCGTCCCCCTACTAATTGATTTTTGAAAATTGTCCCCCCCCCGCTTATTAGGTTCTTCAACTTCGCGTAAGTGATGCGTATTGAAAATTCATATCAGAGTATTCAAAATCACAAATTAAATAGATACCAGTCCAGCATAATCAAAATAAGATAAAAATTTAGTCCAAAATATACAACCCCCCCCGCTAATTGGGACCCCCTGGCAATTAGGCACCTAAGAGTAAGTTCTTATATGCATGGTTTCACTGTAATTATGATCGATTTTGAATAATAAAAACAAACGAATAAATGATCAACATTAATTAACATTGATTATGCTGCAAAACATAATAGGCTATAATTCAGTGCTTCCAACATTAAATTTGAGGCAATTATTCTAATTTCAAACAAATAATTTCAATTCAAGGTGAAGAAGATTGTCTAAACGGTTGTAAAAACAAAAGTGGCATATACTTGGGGTAGAAGCGGGGGAACAGATTGTGCAACCCCATTTACCATTGATGAGGTGTGAACATTTTTCAATAAAAATATTGTTTAGAAAGTTTATTATGAAAAAGATATTTCCGGATGAAAAAATAGGAAAGCTTATAATGACAAGCTTCAGTTTTTCTCCTACGTTTCACAAGCTTTATGTTTGCTGCTGCAATAGTTGCAAAGATAATAAATATAAGCTATCAGAGTCAGGCAAACGCATGCTCAAATCCAAATAAAGTGGTGTGAAAATTCAAACAGCTAAATGAAGCACCAGGGCACATGCATAGTTTTACCATACTTAGATTTGATTTCATATATAAGTGGCAGGGAACACTCGCCACTAATGCAACTATCATTTTATTGCCCCGACCCCCCACTCCGGGATAGGCAGGGCCGATGCGGGGCTATTCGCCTCCTGTTCACTGAAAATTTTTCCCCGGGGAGCGGGGACACCCGGGACGATTCGCTTCTTCCCATTGCTCGCAGCTTTTGAACTGCACATGCGCAGTAGCATTACCTTCTATCCAAAATGGCGTCCTCACTCACCTCAACTCGCCATTAGCCGCAGCACACCTCCCAAGCAAAAAATATTAGAAAGAGTAAACTTCATTAATTATTTATTAACTTTATTATTTATTAACTTTATTATTTTTTTCAGTAAACTTCATTGCGAGGCTTACTGTGATCACATCAATTTCATTGAAACGTGAACTATCGCCTCTCATTCGCAGAAGAATATTGCCCCGATGGGCGGGGGCATCGCGCACGTTCACTAGAGAAAAACGTGAATGACCCCGCATCGGCCCCGCCTATCCCGGGTGGGGGGGTCGGGTCAATAAAATGATAGCTGCATAAGGACAACAAACCTCCTGAGATTTTTCACATGCGTAATTAATAGTCCTAATCATTGAACATTTTTATCTAAATCTGGGTTAAAACTATTTGATGATGGTAAACCCATTACAGCAACAGTTCCTTCAATAAGTGAGTGTCCCTAGCATTGTGTGCAGGGAACCAACACAGTTCCACAAAAATTGGCATGATTTGACACAGCGCAACTTAGGAAACAGATCAATAAGGTACCAAAGATCGGTTTGCGCTATTTCATCATTTCGGGGGTTACTCCATTCCCCCTGAAGTATATACCACCGTTGATGCTGCCTAATGGATACCTGAAAACATAATTAACTCTAATGCAGATTCGAAATAAATTAAGATTACAATTGTATTTAAATAACAACTAACAACAAATCAATAAACAACTGCTTAACTAACCCCAGAGCCCAATAAATTGTCCTTTCTTGTATAAATGCCCCTTTATTAAACAGCGTGCCCCTCTCTTTCTCCTCAAAGGTATGGTATATACATAGGTGATAACGGAAACATGATTTGAAACCTGTTTACTCTTCTGTGTGTCCTTATCTGCTTAACTTATGCTTCTACTTCTGTAGCGGCTGCTTCCTCGGGTTCAGAAACTTTTTGTTTCTTCAAGAACTCTTCTCCTTCCTATGAAGATAAACAGAAACAAAGTTTAGCATCAAACATGAAAGTCCTTTATATTTATGAATCAGTTGCTTGGTGATTTAATCTCCGATTGTTATGAGTTCAAACAAGCCGTAGTTGCCAAACCTCCGCATCCTGCTCAAAACTCCAGCATGGTTAAAATCAGAGAATTCTTCTACGGGAAACTAAACAACTCTAGCATTTCCCATTTATGTGACAGTTAATTTGCTCCAAGCTTAGCCTTCACGACTAGTTTGCCAATTCACTTTGTCTGACACATTGCTTTGAGTCAAGATAGAGCTGAGAAAGCATTTTCTACTCTTTTTTAACATATAGGGCCCTCATTGTTTTGATAAAGGGCCCTTAACCAAAGGATCCTTAACCAAAGGGTCCTTGATATTTTGTACGACATAAAGAAGATATCAAACATTGATTCTCCAGTATTAGATCTTCTAAACGCTGGCAACTTTGCAAGCTTGGTCAAGATGGGTCGAATAACGACATAGACATTAACGACAAAAATAATGTTATAAATCACCTCAGCGGTGATCTGCATGGTACTCTTTCGTTTGAGTGTTCCAGCCTCGTCGTTCGCACCATTCTCATCTGCTTCTTCCTTTGCTTCATCTCCTTCAACATCTCCATTTGTCTCAGCTTCTTTCTTATCCTCTTCACTGACCTTAATTGCTTCTTCTATCTTCTTTGATTCACTTCTTGTTCCTTCAACTACACCACCGTTTGCTTCAAGGATTTCTTGTCCTTCCTAGTAAAAACATAGTCAACATTGTTATTTCTTTATATTACCTATCAAATACTTGGAAGTCTTAAAATGTGGAGCAAATGGGCTGAGTAGCGTAAGCAGTTCCTTAAATGTAGCTGGAGCTAAGCTTGGTTGTTTGACGTCATTATCTGGATGGGTGACCTTGAAGGTATCAATAAAACAACTCATTCCACCGTCTTTGAGAAGGGGCCTTAAAATCTGCAACCCTTTCCCTAATTGAAATTTTTGAAACTGGAAGTCTTTTATCTACGATTTCAATTAAACTTTCAATTCTATTATCCAGACATGCTACCCAATACTATGGAGCCTTGTCTACAATACATTAACCGGGGCCAACCACTGGTCTAGCCTAGCCATCAGATGGTTGCAGGAAGACGTGCAAAAAGGGCAGCCAAAAAGCAACGTTTGCGCGAAGAGCAGAAGACGCAGAGCTTAGTGCAAGCAACCAACCGTGTGAAATTTATCGTTCTATCTAAGTGCAAAAAATCTTGACTTTTTGCGAAAGTATATTTTCGTCGTGAGCAAAAGGCGAGGGCGTGGTTATCTCCACTGCAAACCCCTAACTCTGCCATTATCACAAGATGACGCCATAGAAATAGAGCTCTCTGATTGGCTAGTCAACAAAGGTTACGTCATATGTAAACAAACAAATGATCGTATTGTTACAAAATCTGCTCCTGTTGGAAAGGGCCCTATTTAGGACCAGAATATAACAGTTCCTGAATGCGGAGGGTCGTGAACCCAATAAAAAAAAAAGTCTTGAAAACATCAAATAGCCATACTTTAGCAGTCATCTGCATTGTGGTTGTTCTCTGCAGTGGTTCCTGCTTTTCCTCCTCCACAACTTCATCTTCTTGCTTTGCGGTTTCTGCTCTCGTCTTACCAAGATCTGCTCCATCAAGGATCGCTTCACCTTCCTGAATAGGATAAACAAAGTTAACAAACTTTATTTTAAATAGTAATGCATATAGGGTAATCTGGCTTGCCTAACATGGGCATTGGACATAAATTTGCCCATGAAAACAGAATTCTTGCAATTTTCCAACAAAACATGGGGATTTCTATCAGAGAGTCAAGCAACTAAGAACATAAAGAGATTAAGCTAAAATCTGCTAATTCTTTTAGAAAAGAGTGTAGGCCTAGATATATTTAGGATGAAATACACTCTTTTTTTTATAAGAACCAGTAAACTTGATTTGAAGCTGGCTGTTCTTAAATATTTCTCTATTTTCAAACTGAAATGTTCTTAAAGTGTTCTTAATTTTAGAATTATTGGGAAGCCTTTTTTGCTATCAGTAGTGTTAATTATTGCAAAGTTTGACTCTCTAGACCATCTGACATTCTCTGTGTGCTGCCAGTCCTGTTGTTTTGTAATTATTTCTCAGTTTTATGGTTATTTCATAAAATTTTCATATTGAGCCAAAAATGGTCAGCCTCAGTTTGATCTTAGCTTGTTCTTAAGTTTTGGCCAAATTTGAGGCTGGTGTTCTTATAAAATTGTTCTTATAAAAAATAGTGTAATTAATTGGTGATTCTGCCTTAAATAGTAAAACAGTTTGTTTGGCATCTCTCTAGGTATGCAGGGGCAGATCCAGGGCATAAGATTGGAGAGTCCAAACGATGGGGGTTTGCCAACATCTCCTCTTTGGCCATGTGCGCCACATATATGTTGCATGAGGGCCTAATGCACACTGGTAACTGTCATATGTTGTTTGAGGGATTGTGTTAAAGTGGGGGTGTCGTGATTTTTTTAAATTTGATATTTGAAAGAGAAAGTAATTCTAAGACTACTGCAAAAAACCCGAAAACGATATTTCATTTCGTTCTCGAGATATTTGGAAAATAGTGTGCCAATTTTGAGGCTAAAAAACCACGTGACACGAAACGCTTCGTTTTTCTCCATTTTGTCCCTGTGACGTCAGTTGTTGTGTTTCAAGTTTGACAACATGGACGAACAGTATGGAGGAGGAAGCACGTCCGTCACTTCAGACGATTTAAACATCACTTGTTGGTCGTAAACATTCCGAAAAGTGATTTAGAAGAAAGATGAGTACCTCCTGAAGTTATACAATATCAAGTTGAGCCTTATCGAAGCCATGCAAAGAGAGAAAACGATTTTCTGGACCAAGAAAGAAGCGAAATTGAAGATGGGCTCAAATTGTCAAATGAAAATGCGAGCGATGAAGCCTCTAATCGTTTATCATCTCGTGACTGAAAGGTTCAGGGCTCAAAAAAGGCAATTACGAGTATGAAATTAATTTTTGAATTAATTCTTATCTATTAATCGACTTTCGTGGAAAGGAATACAAACTGTTTTATTTCTGGTTCTATTAAAAAGGCACTTCCGCCTTCGCATATACGCCATACGGGCGGCCTAAACAAAACAAACTCTAGTCCAGTTGGTCATGTTTGTATCATGAAAATCTCTCAGACATTCTTGTACTTAACTGGTAACAACTAATGCAATAAGGATATTATCAACTGTGTTTACCTGAATTTAGTCAACTTCAAAACCCCAATTTTTCGGATATCACTCAAGTTTAGAGGGAAGACAAGACTTATTAGATATTTTTTATTACCTCTCGCCTCTGATAATTAATTAATTCAAGGTGTATCTATTTTGTTCCAGTTTGCATTATTATGACAATGATGGGTGGTTGATAGTTCTGAAGAATTTCAAAGGTGATGGGGTCAGGAAAATATACATATTTTTGAAAAGAAATATGTTACCCAGGGCTTTCAAAACGGAAACAATTCTAAGAAACTTTTCTGATTTTTTGAGATAAGAGCCTAGGGGGTCAGGAGCATAGCATAAAGTTGTAGGTATATGCCACTCATATATTAAAAGTTTTCCAAACATAGGTACGATTTTTCTCTCAAATTGCATATTAATGGGTATGAAACTAGGAAATAGCTTTTTATAAAGGTTGGTCAAAATGTTTTCCCTAAATGATGAACACTCATAAGAAATGGGATACCTTTTCACTGTCTCATTCATAATGTTCATTTACAATAAAATGGCTACCATAAGTTGGTAAAAAGTTGTGTATTTATGGTAATTATAATAATAATAAGTTGGTATGCTTTTCAGATCTCAGCAGCAAACCCTGGTGGCCTGTCCAGCTGTAGGTGATGCAGCCCCTCCAAAGTACCTTACAATCAAATAACACTAAGCAAGAGCCAATTCCTAGATGACTTGCTATTTTGCCAAAGAGTCTTATCTATGATTTTGGGGAGGAAGGTATCCAACTAGGATATCTAGAGAGGATTCTACACGATTTTTTTATAACAAACCTAGCTTGGGTCCTAGCACTAAAAGTTGCTTAATTTTTCACCAGTTTCTAGTACTAAAAGTTTCTTAGAAGTTTCTTATTTTTAGATACATCAAATTTTGCACTTCCCCTCGCATATTTCTTGTATTAATGTGAAACCCACCTACAGACTGAAACAAGTAGACTCGACATCCTGTGTTCCTCTAAATAAAAACGTGTAGCAAACTTAAATCAAGCAAAAATGTATTGTTAACATATTACTTTCCGGCTCAGAAAGTCCTCTTATTTTTTTGGAGTTTCTTAAAGATATTGATGTAGTTCTGAAAGTTTCTTAAATTTTTGTTGCTCTAGTACTAGGTTTCTTATACACCGGTTTCTTATAGAAAAAACGTGTATTGTTACTGGAATGTTCCATAAGGAATACAAATATTTTTTCAAAACCATAGACCTAAGAAATTTGGCTGAAGCATCCCCCTCCAAATGTTTCCTAAATTAAAATGAATAATTTAGTTTTCATGAATGAATTTTCATTTCCGGTTTCTTATAAAAAATGAGTGTATTTAGATTTAAATGTTTGTATTTTTGTGTTATTCAAAGGTAACTAAGGCTGGTAATTTGACTCTTGAGTTTATAGAAAATCGATGGGTATAACCGCATTTTTTAGAATTAAATATTGTGAAACAGCCAGAAAAGCTAGTTAATTCCCCTCAAAATTAGGTTAAAAATTCGGAATACTCAAAGCCAAAAGCTAAGTTTCCTTTTAAAAAAACGTGTGAACAAGAATCTTAGGATTTTATTTGTTCAAGTAGAAGAAAGTTAAAAATCTTTCAAAGGAATTTCTAAGATGCAAAAAAACGTGTACAAGAGCCACTTTTTCGAGGAAGGACAACATGACCTTTCCTTATGTTTCCTCTTTTGCTTTCCGCTTACTTGGGCCCTTTCTATCTTTCTAATCTGCACACTTTCTTCTCAATGAAGCAATAAACCGACCTTTCTAGTATTTTAGGACGTGGAATGAAAATTATATGTCATAAAACTCCATCTTTCTATAAATTGTCTAAACAATACACCATATATAAATAGTTTTCCTTTTTACAGATCGAGATCTGGAAGCACTTCCTACTTTGATGGTCTATGCAACCAAAATACACTCGTAGTTCGTACCATCGCTTTGAGATGATAATTCGGATTGAATAGTTTCTGAAATAAGATATTTCTATTAAAGAATATTTGAAATTATCATAACCCTTTTATTTACACTAAAGTACCTGTAGAAGAGGTTTAATGACGGCGCGAAGTAAGTTGTTCGGAAGCCACTCCATAGGGATTTCAATGTGTTTTGAGAATCAGCTGAGTGTGGTACACAACAACTGACGTCACGCGGCGCGTTGGACGAAAACGAACTGTTTTGCGCGGGGAGTGTTTGGGCTGATCACTTTTTCGTCCATAACTCAGAAACGAAAACTCAGATTTGACTCGGGTTTTTTGCTTCCTTAGTTAGATTACCATAGCAAGCTACTGTGAAATTTAAAAAAATCACGACACCCCCACTTTAAGCATATCAAAGAGTAATGCATCAAGAAACTTTCTACCATCGAAACTCAGTAGCTAAAATTAGCACTATAGATGAATACCTGGTTCTTTTTATTTGCCCTTAGCTTTATCTTATTGTAATAATGTTAGACAATGTATCCCGTAATTTAAAGGTTGAAAATATGAAAATTGAATGAAACCTATAAAAATATAAAGTAACCAAAACAGTTGATGGTAAATTCTTTGGATTGGTAAACTTTCCATACAGGTGTCTAGATTGTTCTTTTGTTCTGTTATGGACCAATTTAATTGTTTACATTTTTAGACAAGTTCTCTATTGAAATTCAAAATAAATACACAATGGAAGTTCGCACCTGTTAATAATCAATTAAACGCCAATTATTCAGTAAACAAAGACAGGAATGAATTGGGCTCATGGAAGTGATGCTGATAAGCTAATAAACATTAAGTAGTGTTGTTTCTTAATTGAAATGAACTTTTTTTAATAGTACCTTTTAAATTAGCAACTTTATCTGGGTTTAGGGTACTTTTTCTTTACCCTAAATAAGTTCGTTTTCCTTGCGTTTTCTTGCTGGTGCCAGCATGCATATAAGCTGGGTTTTTGAGGTGGGAAATGATTGAGTGAAAAAGTTACTTATTGAAAAAAGTGTAGATAATTTATAAATTGACATAAAAATATCATGCATAAAACAAAAACGTGCTCCCAATATATTGTAACAAGTGAAAATGAGAGAACTAAGTACTCTTGTTTCATCTTGAGTATGTAGCTATCTACATAATAGCTATCTATATATACTGAGCCTCCTATATACTATTCTCAGAGATTTGCCAACCCCCCTTCAATTCATTTCAAGACAAATTTTTTAGCAAAGATTAAAGAATTGGAACCAAAAAAACACTTTCCGGTTTCGAACCTCAAAGGAACTTTTGGAAGCCCTCTCGCCAGAAACCTTCTTGCACAAAAATATCATTTTGGTTGGTTTGATACAACCTGAACTCTATTAATTGGTAAATATCGTCTGAAATACTTGTTTAAAGGAAGAGTAAATATCATGGCAATGACATTATCTACCTAATATTCTTAAAACCCTGACACATCTCCTATTCCGTAATTACGTATTCAAAAAAGCAACTTGCCACACAAACATAAAAACAGGCCATTGTGTAATAGGCCTACCTTAGCAGTAGCAGCCATGGTAGTTGTTCGGGAAAGCTTCGGTGAAGTTGGTTCTTCTGCCTTCTCTAGTTCCTTCTGTTGTCCCCTGGTTTTAGCTTCGTCACTAACCACGCCATGTTTCTCAAGGAAAGCAGCTCCTTCCTGCGTTAGAAAACAAAATTAGAACCACTTTAGTTTCGGAAAGAAAAGGCCTAAATTAGCCCTTCACAGACACTGATGAAATTTCCGAACGAACATTAATTCTGAGAGCTTTACCTCTGCAGTAACAGTCATTGTTGAGTCGCGTTTGAGTTGTGTTGTTTCTTGAGACATTTTAAGTAATTCAAACTAAAGAAAGGACTAAAATAAGGTGTTTTAAATCAATGGTAGACGGAGCACACTCTCCACACGCTGCAGAAGGCTTTAGACAAACAAAATGCAAGTCAGGAAACAGCCGCTCTTTTGTTCTAATCAATTAGTGGCGGGAAGGAAACGACTCCTGATTGGTCAAACTTTTTGAAACTTATCTCTGATTGGCTAATGTATGCCATGTGATTTGAACCTTTTCATGGAAACGGCGAATGAGAAACATGAAAGAGAAGAGTGACCTGTAAAGCAAAGAACGAAGACTGATGGAAAGGACCCTAAACCCATTTTTCTGAATACAGTACATCCTCGATTATCCGAACCTCGATTATCCGAACCTCGATTATCCGAACGCCAAAAGTTTTCATTAAAAGATTATTTTTGCAAACCAGTTCTTGAGAAACCAATCGAAATATTCGTTGTCTGCTCAAACTGTTGCCAAAAATAAAAGTCATATCCAACGGAAGCACAAAAATAACACATTTATTCGTTGTTATTGTTGATATTATTACAAATCGTTGTTGAAATTTATAAAAAACAGTTGCCTTAGTTTTGCTGTTGGTCTTTTCGTTTGCCAAGCTTTTCAATTTGCATTCAGTTTGAGCATCCTGTGACTGTTCAGGACGATGATAATAACCTTTATAGCAAGTTTAATAGGTAAAATGTTCTTTCTCGATTATCCGAATTTCTTGCGTATCCGAACGGCCCAACAAAAATTTGAGTTCAACCTGTTCGGATAATCGAGGATGTACTGTATAAGCTTTCCCAGGCAATTTGAAAAAGCTTTGAAATATAATTGCAGGTGTCTTTTTATATGTATTCTATCAAAATTATTTCTTTAATGCCAGTGAGAAGAGTTATTTATTGCATGCTACTGTAAGCCTAACTGGATAAATGATATCTTGTGCTTTTTATAGACAGGCACGTTAATAAACTCACTCAAGCAAATCATTCTCAAGAAAATCTGAAAAGGGATTGTTCTCGGTGTCAAATCTGGTGTTTCTATTGTTCTCAAGTGTCCAACTGGGAATCTTTTGAGGTAGGGTCCCAAGAGGATAAGGGCAAGGATCTGGACCCCAGTGACCCCCGTAACAATAATGTGATTTTAACAAGCCGCAAATCAAGCTACAGCACTTTTTAAAGCTGATCTGCACCTAAAACTAAACCTGTAATACCTTATACATGAAACAAAAACCTATGTTTAAAATTTTAATTTCTAAACTAAATAAATGTTACTAAATTGAAATGAATAAATGGTTCTAAAGGAGTAGGTGAATATAAAGACTAAAAGTAAAAAAGTCAAAGTTTGTTCGTTAAAAGGCAAGATTATCTCTTCAATGACAGGTTATTCATGTTAGATCTAAATAATTTAATCTTATCTTCAAAAGTTGTAGGGTCGATGTAAGATTTTAGGTTAGGGTCTAGATTATTCCATGCAAGGTCCTGTCTTATGGTCTGAGTCCGGCTAATACATTACGGACTCGCAAATTGTACCACAAAAGCGCACGCTGGTCAGACACAATAACGGCAACGTGGGCCTTTGTCAAGTTTTTCGGAAATGAGGCAAGTTATTCATAAAAGATTACTTCTTGTTTCTTTGTACTAAACCCGACTTTAAATGGTGGATTAATGATGGAGTTGTTAGTCACGCAGAAACAAATTAAACATGTAATCATAAAGTGATGTTTTATTTCTTTTGTGTACTTCCTTTGTACCTTCGTGTACGCTTTCAAAAGTGAGATACCCTTGGGGAAAGCGAAAATCCCTTCCCAAATAAAGGATAAACGGGGGCTATGGGGATAGGGGTCCCAGGGGAACACAATTATTGCAATTTGGTCCTATTGCACATGCGCTGTATGACATAACAAGTTTCCTTTGTTTCTTTTCATTTTTTTTTAAGTTTCCTTTATTTATTAAAAAAAGTGTATCCAAGGTTTTTCAAAAAGTATCTTTAAAAAAAATGTGTCAACCATGTGAAAACCTTGGACAAAATGCTCAAAAATGGGATCGGAAATTATTTTTAAAGAAGTTGATTGGTAAAAAGAAAAACCAATGAAAAACTTGTATTTTTTTGGTCAACCAATGAAATTTTGTGAGCTTCCTTTCACGTTGGCTGAAGCTTCTTGAGTATATAAACAAAAACACCCCAGTTATCATTTCAACTCGCAACTCGAAAGAGAAATACTAAACCACTTCCCTTACTGATATTGTCGAATTTATAAACTTTGCGGAAATGACAGGCCGAGGAAAAGGTGGCAAGGGTCTTGGAAAAGGAGGAGCCAAAAGACACAGGAAGATCCTGCGTGATAACATCCAGGGAATCACGAAGCCCGCCATTCGACGTTTGGCAAGAAGAGGCGGCGTCAAGAGAATTTCTGGCCTAATTTACGAGGAGACCCGAGGCGTGCTGAAAGTCTTCTTAGAAAATGTCATTCGAGATGCTGTCACATACACCGAACACGCTAAAAGGAAAACTGTAACGGCCATGGACGTTGTGTATGCTTTGAAGAGGCAAGGTCGCACTCTTTATGGTTTTGGAGGCTGAGTTTAAAAGAAAGGAACTGAAAGAGACTAAAGCTTTAGGCCATAACTATTTAGGCCTGATTGTTTTGTTGGCTTCTGGCTTGGCTACTTGCTTGCCCGAGGGGCTCAGTAGGCCAGCTTGACTTTCGTTTGACTGGACTCTGGAAACAAGTGACAAAGCTCAACTGTAAAGAAGATGGATATTATAATTTGGACTCACTTTGACTTTAAAAAAATAAAACGCTGCTGCTTGATTATTTCAAGTCCTGACCTAACCAGTTAATTTTAAAGTCAAAAAATTTTCTCCGCGTCTGAAATGTAACAAAATTATTTATAGATTAAGCATACAAATTTCTACAAAGTTCAGTGTAGGCAATTTTCCTTTTGAGAAGGGGAAGCAAATAAACATATACCTATTGGTGTCTTCAAAACAAAATCTCGGTATCTTGATTCTAGAAATTAAGCTGGTTGTCTGAACTTGTTGGAATCAAATATTATATCTTACTGTCAATCCAGTTTGGGAAACTGTTTTTAACTTAAAAAGTTGTAAATACTGGAGAAAAATAAATTATGTACGTTTATTACTATTCAAATTCTCTTGAGTACTCTGCCTATCCGAAACAAAAATTTATATCTTGTGGAATACCTTCACTGAACAGGATAGTTTTACCTGAATTGTTCCTACCTTTTGTGTATGTCGGAGGCAGTGGTATTAGGAAGGGAGGGGCAGATGATGTGGCAATCCTTCCTTTTTGCTAACTAACAACTAAAAACTGCTGGTCCTTTTGAAGAAATACTGGAACTGTAACACTATTTCCACATTAACTATGTCAGTTAATTCTCTTGAGCCTTTAAGAAAATACACCTCATCAATATAAGGGTGAGGTAATAACTCTCAGGTCATTGTTGAGCAACCAGAACAGTTCCCTTCAACCTAGCATCTCCGAGTTTTTAACATTCTTTCTTAGTTTACATGACGGAAGTAATTACAAAGTTGGAAATATTGAACTTTTGAGAGTTTTAGAATGTGGTGGCAGACGAATGGGCTGTAAAAAGTTTTTTCTTTATGAGAATACTTGAAACTTTCCTGAGCCTTACTTTTCCATTGTTTATTCTTAAATTTCCGTTGTTCTTTGGCAATTTTGAGCCTCGATATTCTCATAAAATTTATTCTTATGAAGAAAAAAGAGTGTAGGGCTCAACTTGCATATACCTTTTTCTGCAAGAAAGAAAACTTCTCTCCAAGCAAGATACCCTTCATTTCCTGCAAAAATACAAATTTTTCCCTGCACGAAAAAACACATTCTTCCTCAAAAACCCCATTTTGCTTCCTTTTTGGAATCATATAAAATCTTTGAAATCATATATACCCATTTTCGAACAAACATTCTTGCCTGCTGACTCCTTCCCCACAAGTAAAAACACATTCTTCCTGCAAGGAAGCCCCCTTTCTACCTTTCAAGAAATAACATCTTTTTGTTCAAAGAAGACAAATACTTTACAAGAAAGCCTCTTTTTCTTCCTTGCAAGAAAAAATATTCTCCCCTTTGAAAGAAAATAAAAATACTTCCTCACAAGAATAACGCAATCTTATATGCAAGAAAGACCTTCTCTTCCTGTCAAAAGATCCCCTTTCCCTATGCAAGAAAGCACATCCTTTCCACAAGAAAAACGCATTCTTCCCCACAAGAAAAATCCATTATCCCCTGAAACAAAACCCATCTTCTTTTTACCAGTTAATTTAGATCAAAAACTTAAATATCCCCAATCAATTTCTATAACAAATATACATAAGTACAGTATTTACATAAGTTGAAACTATAAATCCAATTATTGTCCATTTGTCCCCAGATAGTTCTCTCACCATCATTTCATATTGTCCTGCAAAAAGTTAATGATTTTATTTAGCCATTTCAGTCATGAGCAGAAAAGCGATTCGTGCCATTTTGTTAGATAATTTGATTAAATTTTGTCTTTGAATTCTAGTCCATATTTCTCAGGCTTGCAAGTTAGAAATAAACTTACTTCCTTATAGACAGGGAATTTACCATAACATTCTAGCAAATTGGGTAACCGAAACTCTGAAGACAGTTTTGGAATCCTTGAGGGAAGGCGGTCATTTTAAGCCCTGACATTCTGGGAAATGAGCCATTGTGACGTAATTGATGACGTCATGTGACCACGGTCACAAAATATCCAACCTCCGAATATTCGGTCGCTGATCACATCATTGGAAAGAGCATCGAAAACTGAGCAAATAATTGTATTACACTGATGTTATTTGACTTACCCTTCAAAAGATATAACGTACTGAAAAATTCAAAATGGCGGATAGAAATTGAGTGTATCAGTCTGTTTGTTTCGATTTTTTTATCGGAATTTAATGAGGGACTGGTTTTTCTTAATTGTTACTGTATAGAAATGAATAAAAAATTTCAATAGGACCCACTAAGTTGAAGTTTAAGCTAAGCTGAATAGAGTTATTAAATTTATGATTAAATTCCATTATCTGTTTACTCCGTTTATGGCAGCCAGTTGGCAGACGAATCGTTACTAGAAGAGAAATCATACATTTCCCACGTATTCTCCCATATCATTTTCTCCAAATCCTCACATCTGTCCTTTGTTTCCACCTTGGATAATGCATGTGCAGTACAGTGAAGGTGTGTAGTACGGTAGAGGATATTCAGTACGGCAGAGGGATATCATCAGTGCGGCGGAGATATCATATGCACGTATACGATGGGAGATATTTTCAGTACTGTGGAGTGTATTCAGTACAATAGAAGGATATCATCAGTGCGATTGGTGGATATTATAAATACTATGGAGAAATACTGTCGGTAATCGAAAGATATTCAGTGCTAATAAGGGTTATCATCAGTACAGTGGAGAGTATTCAGTACAGTGGAATATCCTCCATCAACTCTACTGAAGATATCCCTTCGCCCTACTCATCATATGCCTCTGCGTACTGATGGTATTCCTCCCTCGTCCTGATGATATCACTCCACTGTGCTTTTGTGCCTTTCTGGTTCACCCAAGCAAATAAATTCAGATGAAGAAACTCTCTGAGGTAATGTATGTGCAGTACAATGGAGCTTGTGCTGTAAGGTAGACGATATTTAGTTACGCAGAAGGATACAATCAGTATCGTAGAGACATATTATCGATACGATGGGTGGATATGTTCAGTACTGTGGAGGGTATTCAGCACAGTGGAGTGATATCACCAGTACGGGGGAGGAATACCATCCGTACGCAGAGGCATATGATGAGTAGGGCGAAGGGATATCTTCAGTAGAGTTGATGGAGGATATTCCACTGTACTGAATACTCTCCACTGTACTGATGATAACCCTTATTAGCACTGAATATCTTTCGATTACCGACAGTATTTCCCCATAGTATTTATAATATCCACCCATCGCACTGATGATATCCTTCTATTGTACTGAATACACTCCACAGTACTGAAAATATATCCCATCGTATACGTGCATATGATATCTCTGCCGCACTGATGATATCCCTCTGCCGTACTGAATATCCTCTACCGTACTACACACCTTCACTGTACTGCACATGTATTATCCAAGGTGGAAACAAAGGACAGATGTGAGGATTTGGAGAAAATGATATGGGAGAATGCGTGGGAAATGTATGATTTCTCTTCAAGTAACGATTCGTCTGCCAACTGGCTGCCATAAACGGATAATGGAATTTAATCATAAATTCAATAACTCTATTCAGCTTAGCTTAAACTTCAACTTAGTGGGTCCTATTGAATTTTTTTATTCATTTCTATACAATAACAATTAAGAAAAACCAGTCCCTCATTAAATTCCGATAAAAAAATCGAAACAAACAGACTGATACACTCAATTTCTATCCGCCATTTTGAATTTTTCAGTACGTTATATCTTTTGAAGGGTAAGTCAAATAACATCAGTGTAATACAATTATTTGCTCAGTTTTCGATGCTCTTTCCAATGATGTGATCAGCAACCGAATATTCGGAGGTTGGATATTTTGTGACCGTAGTCACATGACGTCATCAATTACGTCACAATGGCTCATTTCCTAGAATGTCCCAGGGCTTAAAATGATCGCCTTCCCTCAAGGATTCCAAAACTGTCTACAGAGTTTCGGTTACCCAATTTGCTAGAATGTTATGGTAAATTCCCTGTCTATTACTTATGACAATAGAACAAGCGTAATATAACGATTAGTCTTATGTAATTATTGGCATAGATATAACTTGTAGCTTTGGAATATTTCATTAGAACATCTCCTGATGAGTGAGCGATCACGAAACAGGCTTGTCGAGATAAAAGTGTAGATTCCTGTCTCTTTTCTGCCAATCAGTACTTCCTTACTTATTTACATCGAGCTATATGCGCTTTCTGGCTTATTGTCTGCAGCTTAGTCAGCTGTTGTTCCGCATTTAGGAAGGGGGAAAGGATTTCTAGTTCTTGTGAAGACGTAATACAATTCAATTCTATTTCCTTTCCCAATCACCTTTATCAAAGTTATCAGTTTTCAAACAGATAATTAGCTGGGAAACTTAAAAGAGATCAGTCCTAACTATTGCTCGGGCCTGGCTATCAAATAAATGGCAGTTGGCGTTAGTCAAATAAATTCCATATCACAGGCAAGATTCACTATATCAATATTCTGTTTCCAGGAAGTCACTTAGCGCAGATACAGGCCCAGCAGAACCGGTCCGGTTGGTGCGGCTTTGGCCAGACCAATTTTGGGCCAAAACACGCCTTTGGCCAAAAATGATATTGTCTTCTTTTAAAACATTTAGACTTTTACGGTAACTTTTGGTTCATTTTTACCTATACTACTTTCTAAAAATCCACTAAATTGTATCTCTAAGAACCTAAGTTTCAAAATTTTCAGGGATTATTCCTCTGGGTCCCACAGATTTAGCTTGAACCGGACCAACAATTGACAGCTTCTGCCGGGCCTGCGATAACACACGGGTTTGCGCATGAAAAGGGATCAAATGCAAAATTGAACATACCTAATCAGGGAGTATACGTTGCTTTAACACAAAACGTTTCTTCGTTCTTGCCTTCTTTGTCATTGATGAATACCAGCACGTCTATCGTCCCTGCGTATTGTTGGGGAAGAAATTCCAGTACAATCTTATGCGTTTGACCACTGCCAAGCTAAAACATAATAGAAACATTTTACATAACAACAGGTATCCCCATCGGTGAAATACAGCCCCAAACTCTATTTGTGAGTGTCCAGGGGTGGATCCAGGAAAAGTCTGACCACTGCTCAAATTGGTACAAATGACGAATTATCGATATTTGTCTTAGATCCTAAAATAGAAGTAAAAAAATACTAGGCCCAAAAATCGACTAAGGCTTGAGCAGTAGTAGCTTTTAACTGTTCGTTCTTGAATCACAAATCAAGCATGAACAACATTACCCTGTGGAGCCAGAAAAATTAGAGATGTATGACCAGCCACTACCAATGTTATTCTCTCTGATATAAACAAGAAATATTTTGAATCAATGCCAAATAGATCAACATTGATATGTGCCTGATTTTTAGAATTTTCTACAGCTGTGTATTTCTCATATTTTCTTACAAGACACTACTGAACTAAATCAAGTAGCTCTTACCATGATCGCATTGTCTCTAAAGCGTAATAAATCTTGCCGATTTGATTTGAGCTGAAATGTCTTCTTCATCGGGTAGGGGTTTGTATACGTTATACTCTGAAAATAACATTAACATGTTTTAAAAACGATTCTGGCTTAGCAAAATTGCAGATGAAGTGAAATTTAACACGTTATTGCCTGATGTGGGGCATCTCACTCTTACATGACGGGGAGAAGATAATTTAAAAAAATGTGATGACAGGCTTTACAGTTTTATCATATCTGGGAATTTTTCTTGGCACTTGTTCCTTACCGTTGGATAGGAGGCTGGACAAAGTCTAAGAGTTTCTAATCTCTCAAGTCAGAAATTTTCTATTTGGAATCTGGTTTCATTGCAGTACACAGTTTATTGTATTAGGATGGCGAGGACAGAGGGAAATCAGAAACATAGCAAATATAATAAGCACTAAAGCTTTGGGTCTGAAACTCACCAGAGTAGTATAAATCAGATAGAGAACAAAAGCGAACCATAAGGAATAATTATACCCAGATGTTGATGGAAATTGGCCTTATTAAGAATTTCAACCTCAAGAAAAAATGAAATTATTCAGGCCTACCTTATTAGATCCCCTTCCTCCCCCGCATTTCAGCTGAACTTCAAAAGTCTTGGAGACGTAAGGAGCTTTGCTTGTAACGCAGATCAACCAGGACTTTACCAACTGGTGGAACTCGACATCTGGAAGGAAGTTAAGGTATATGGCCCCTTGTTCAAAACGTTTGGCTACAGCCACGGCTACACTTATTTAGAAATCCGTTGATGGTCGGAATCTAAATACGCTACGGCTACACTACCATTCTATTCCTGTTATGATTTGAATTGGTTTTTTTGGAAGCTTTGAGAAATGGGAAAAAAGTACCTTGTTCCAGACTCCCTTGAATACGATTGGCTAAAAATCCTGACAAAATATATGCTTCTGCCTTGTCAGGTTTGTGATAAATATGAATTGGGATAAAGAAATGAAATCTGAAATATACTGACAAAGTTTTCCTTCGGCTACATTACAATTCCATCCTTTATAATTCAAGAAAGAAAAGAATTCACTTCATAAAACATCATAAAAAAATATTGTCCCTGAAAGTCGTGCTCCTAAAAATTATCATAAAAAAGTAATGTCTGCTATTTCTGGATTGAATTCAAAGTCATCCCCAGCAGGATTTTCCGCTGATTTTGTCCATGGTTTACGGGAGCCACGCACACTTAAAATTATCGTGCGTAAAATTTTTAAAGATACTTTGGTTCTCAGCCTGCTCATTATAGCTGTGAAGCTTTCTTGTTTTGAGCCAGTTTTTGTGCCAGGCTGTTCACAAATAACTTGCACTCCTCGTCAACTCCTCCATTAGTAACCAACACGAGAGGTGTGAATTTTTCATTTTCGACTGTGATGACATTATGATTTAGTCATCATTTAAATTGCTTGATCTATTTGGAAACTTTGCGAAATTGAACAAAAAGAACTTTGTTTCAAAAAGTTGGACTAAATGGCCTCATCTCCAAAATAGGCTCTCCTATTATCGAGACAACATAAATGTTCCAGCCTCGGCAGTTTTGTTAAAAACATTATTCGTGATAAAAGGATGAAATTTAGGATCTGAAGTGTATTGATGATATTGAAAAGGATACCAACAACATTGACAAACATCTGTTTGTTTCCTATTGCAGATGGACTCGCTGTCAATTTGATTTCTTGAACTGTGTTCGCCATCAGCATGAATGGGTCTGCTGGTGCAACCTGAAAGATGATATGTGTTACATTAAGTCCGTTTTCCAGATTACCGTAATAGAGTGCTCAATACATACTAACATAATGTTCTATACTGTTCACTGGAATTGAGGGTCGATTGCTGTTCAGATAATGTAGGAAAATTAGAATTGAAAAACTTATATATAGTACCTTCATATATACTTTTTTCAAAACTCATGAAAACATGTGTAGGTTGCATGCATTCGTGTGTGCCCCTTGATTTAGATGGAAAGGGAACATAATTTTGTTCATCGTCATTGATGAACTCATATGTCCTCAAAGTGACCTTGTAGATCATTTGGTAAGGTCCTTTCAATGTCAAAGGCTGTAGGTCACTCATGATGTTGTTATGGGACACTTTGACAATGAATGCATTGGACCATGCAAAATGACTTCTGTGTTCAGCCGAGTGTCCAGTATATACAGAATTCCACTCGTTGGTCATCCTGCATGCCACGTTCTAAAGCGTTCATTCATGTGATCTGAATGCCCTGTGTCCCTAGAGTTCTGCGATAGGCGCTTTTTTATTCCCAGTTTCTATTCGTTCTATATGAATGATGCATTCTTTCGTGCGCGTGCAAGGCTGCGTTTTACATAAATAGCGAAGCATTCGTCTTGCTAAACACACGGGCTTCGGAAGCAAGAAGATGGACTGGTCGAAGATCGAAGGTGCGAGACAACATAAAAGAGTGCTGATTCTCCGAGAGTCCAAAGACAAGACCTACGTGTGTCCAGTGAAGCACTGTGAGAAACGAACATTTTTCAGCAAAAGAGGATGCAGAAAGCATGTAGATAAGAAGCACAGATGGTACTACTATTTCGATGAAAAGCCTAGCGAGAGATTGATCGACCAAGCAATAAGACAACAACCCACACATGATAAATTCAAAGACAGCTCGAGAAAACGTGCTGATACATCGAAAATACCACATTATTCGATTACTGACGGCATTGGGAAAAGATATATGGAATGGCTGTGTGCTATTTGTGGAGGGGGTATGTCAGAGGTACAGGCAACGCAAAACGGGACACGAGTGATGAAATTCTTAAAATTTTGCAGCGAAGACGATGAAGAAGATCTGACAACAGAGCATATCGACTATTGTATTGGTTCTGCTGGACTAATATGCAACTTCATTGAGCACATTGGGAAAGAGTGGGGACTTGGTAGCTCTGCACAGTTTGGCTATTTACAAGCTATCACTGATGTCATCGATTTCAGGAAATCGTGCGGACTGTCAACTGCTGTTCTTGGAAACCTGGCTATCTCCGAAGTCTACATCAACAGAGGCAAGAGAGCATTGGCTAGACGCAAGATTACCGAGTGGGCGAAGAATTTGTCGGTGGAAGTTCTAGCTGCCAATAACCAATGGGCGACAATGGACGAGATGGAAACGGTTGTACCTCATCATCTGCCCCGATATAAGGATGTACTTTTAAGATGCAAGTCGTACCCTCTCACGTCTGTTAGTGCAGCAGAATTGACATTCGCCACTCGATTCGTTTCTCTTTATCTCTTCACGAGAGTGAAAGGATCTCGACCGATGACTTACCAATACCTGACACTGAGTATGTTCGAGAAGTCGAAAGAAAGCGATGGCTTCGTCGACCAAACCGAATTCAAGACTGCCCAGCAATACACATTCGACTCGTTGATTTTTGACGAAACAAGTACGCGAATAATAGACGAATACATTGTGAACATCAGGCCGCTACTGAATCCGAAATGCGACTACCTTCTCGTCACACGGAGTGGCACTCAATTCAAGGCTATTGGTAATCACATGTCAGAGCTCGTCTTTCAAGCTATCGGTAAATATGTTCACCCGACAAGATATCGGCAAATCGTGGAAACCGAGAGCGCGCGAGTTCTTTCCACCGAAGAGCAGAGATCGATAAGTCTGGATCAAAAGCACAGCTCTCAGGTAGCTAAAACCTATTATCAAAAACGCAGTTCGCGAGAAGTAGCAACGAGTGGAAAACTGGCCATGAAAAAACTTCGAAGCACTAAAGTAGAGAAGATGGTGAAACGAGCTGTATTTTCCAGCGAGAGTGAAGTTTCGGACAATGAAGAGAATACCGATGTAGATGGTGAAGATAATAGCGTGAAAACAGTTGTGGAAGTAATACAGCCGTTAAATTCGTCATGTGATTTGGAAAACAAAAGCAATGTTTCGCCTCCAATTTACCAACCTCCAGTAAGGAAAGCAAGTAAACTTAAAGGAAAGTCAATCGTCAGTTCAAGGGTTCCTTATACCAAGGATGAAGACTATTTCTTAAAAAAAGGTTTAAAGGTGTATGGATTTGGCAAATGGACGAGTATGCTGCGGGACCCAAGGTTCAAGTTCCATGAAAAAAGAACTGCAGATTCCCTCAAAAAGCGCGCAGAACTGATAACTCGAAAATAGACCTGCCTGCAAAATGATAAATTATTTTTAATATCACCGTCATTTTATTCTATTCTATTTTCAAAATAAAGTTAAGTCAATATTAATCTTTGATTTTCAAACTTAAACGATTTAAAATGGAAATGAATAATTATTTAGAGGGTCAGACAGTGTATTCGAACATACGAATATGCTAACTTTATTTGGATTTGTCTGAATTATAAAAACATGCAGAATTAAAAATAGCCGTGAGCTGAGATTATTTTCCAGGAAGGATTTGGTAACAACGTTAACAAGAATTAACAACAGTATCTAAGAAGCCACAAGGGTGAACAAGGAAATATGAAATCGAGACTACCTCGATATGAAACTTATTTTTGGAATAAAGTCTTTTTATAATCAAAGTTTATTTTATTTTTAGAATGAATTTGTTTATTTTATTTTTTTTAAACAAATTCTATTTTATTTTGTCATTAAAGTAAATTTTACTCGATGCCAATCTTCAATTTCAAATCTAAATTAATTTCAAATGAAAATAAAAATGTATCAGTGAGTCAAACAGTAGATTCGAACATACGAGGTGAAAATTGTATCTTAATTCGCCTGACTCGTAAAACAATTTAGAATTAAAAATAGCCGTGAGCTGAGATTATTTTTCAGGAAGGATTTGGTAACAACGTTAACAAGAATTAACAACAGTATCTAAGAAGCCACAAGGGTGAACAAGAAAATAGGAAATCGAGGCTGCCTCGATATGAAACTTATTTTTGAAAGACAATTTCTTTTATTTTTAGAATTACTTTTCTTTTTTCTTAGTTTTAAATCAATAGTAAATTTCACTCGATATCAATCTTCAATTTCAAATCTAAAAGTATTTCAAATGAAAATAAAGATTTCTGCAGATAGTCAAACAGTGGATTCGAACCTATGAGCGCCTGAATTGTAAAATAATTCATAATCAAAACTAGCCTCGATTTCATATTTCCTTGTTCACTCTTGTGGCAGCTTAGATACTGTTGTTAATTCTTGTTAACGTTGTTACCAAACACTTCCTGAAAAATTTATTTCAAGTCACGTGATTTTACTTCATGATCAAACATCAACAATTTCTTTATCCTCGTGATCTTCATTCTCCTCTTGAACAACAATTATTATCAATAAAAAACACAATCAAAATCAATACAAATTATCAACTGTCTAGTCTTCATCGTCACTTTCCAATTTGCGGATCTTCTTTTTCGGTCTGACATGATGAACCTCGCCTTCGTCGCTATCGTCGCTATCGTCGCTACCTTCATGAATTTCGACAATGTATGAACAACGATCTTTCCCGTATTTTTTCATCATTAACTCCTCCCAGTGTGGAAACCTTTCTTTGAAAAGTTCCATGTTAAACATTTCTCTTGGCGTGTCTTCCATTAACAGCCAGGCATCATACATCGAATCGGAGTTTTCCCAGTTGGTCCTCCGTCTTCTTTGAAACCGTTGATAGTCGTCCACTGTTGGCCTTAGCTCTTCCCATTTACCATCAATGGTGGTTAGAGCGAATACAGCGGAGTGATATTTCCGTGAATTGATATCACCATCAGGGATGTGGATCTCGTTCTCTTCTCTTTTCCAGTCTTCGTCATTTTCCTGTCGTGTGATCACTTCGTCGATGAGCTCTGTCGGCAACACGTTAGGGTGGCTATCCGATTTCGCAGCAGAGATGGCGTCCGAAAAATCTTGAGAGAATTCCATTTTCTCTATCTCTGCAATGTTGATGAGAGAGCCATGTTTGTGGTTGTCGTAGTCATTGTAGATCGCACCCTGGTCTGTCTCCGCTGAATCAGTCTCCGTTAACTGATGGACCTCCCATATCGGTACGTTTTTCAATTGATCAGCAGCCCAGTGGAAGCATTCCATACAATGCATCCGTAACCAGTTTGTAGCTCTGGGATTCTTTCTCGTGAGGGCGGTCGTCTCTACCACAAATAGACGTGATCTGATTGCTGCATTATCTTGTTCTGAGAAGGTTGGGATCTCATTACACGTGATGTAAATTCCCGATTTGTATACGAAGTGAATGGGCTCTTTATGTTTTTGTGGAATGACCAAATAACCACCTGAAATCATAAAATAATTACAGTTATTTTGAACAGAACAAAATTTTTCCTACAAGAAAGTAACTTTTGAGATGGAAGCTTCATCTGCGAAAAGTCTGTATTTCAAAGGACTAACCTTGCAGAATCCTTTTCGCATCGTCGGCACTGAGAGCATCTGGTGGCCATTCGTCAACCAGAAGACATTCGGTCTCTTGCGACAAAGTGCTTGCCGAAAAATTGTTGTCTCGGGCCACCATTGCCAAACTGGTTTGACTGATGATACCTTGGTATGGGGCGAACCAACTTGTCTTTCCCGAGTCAGCCGGACCGACACAACAGAGTTTCTTCGTTTTCTGAGGAAACTGGTCTTTAAAAGCGAGTTGGTACCATTTTTGTAGAAATTTCATGAGCATCTCTTCATCTGGCATACTATTCCTCAGGCTGTCAATGAAAATTGCAGGGGTTGGACAGACATCTTTTCTGTACGTGTAACTGACGTATGCTCTAGGTGAAACTGAGCCTGAAAGATAAATGGCTAGATGTTAGTTGAGATTCAAGAATCTACTTCAACTCGATCAGTCAATCATGAATCACAAAATCTTTAACAAAGAAAGCAAGGAAACAGAAAGACAAATTATAAAAACACAACTGTTAAAAGGCAGTAAACGTTTTGATTTAAGATCTTTTTGATGTTTTAATACTCAGTTTCAATGCTCTTTTTCAGTTTTGATAAAGATTTCAAATCAATACCTTTACTAGTTTTAACAGTTGTGTTTTTATAATGATAATAACAATGATAATCACAAATGTCGTCCTCCTGAATGGCATTTTCTTTGAATCCTTTATCACTGAAGCTAAAGCAAGTTCCAGATGGCTTCACTTCAACGAGATTGAAATCAATGACCAATGGCTTGATTATTTCGCATCCCTTGAACGTTAAAATGCTACAGACTGAATGGATGTGTGGTGCCAACACATCTGCGATTTGCGGATTGCATAGTAGCGAGTGCAGGAACTGCAACACACTTCCGGCTTTCACGTATGCGTACCTTCCTTCCGGCACTTTCTTGTATACCTGCCCGCCGTATAGCTTTGTGTCCAATTTTACCATTGCTCTTTTGATAATGTCAATGGCGATGCAGATTTTATTTGTGGGTTTCCACGGCATGGAGGTTGTCGCATTCGATCGTGCCTGTTGCAACTCGCTTGACTCTTCCTTCGCTATCACTAGGTCGTACTCGAGACCAGAGAACCTTATGTTGGTGAGTGCTTCTTGGAATCTCTTGGTGAATTCTCGATCGCATGCCTTGGTAACGGTGATCCTGATGGGACGAACTCCAAATTCGGTGTTTCTTGGCAACTCACACGCGGGAACTTCGATTCCATGGCGGAACCGCATAAATCTTTGAACATATTGTTGGGAATACGTCTCTGCCAGCTTTTTCGCATAGTCGGAATGGTGATCCTTGATCGTTTGACATAGAGTTGCACTGAAATAATCTTCTGCGCAACCTTTACCTTGAATAGAAAATGTGAAACATTATTTTATTATTGATTTATAAGATATCAAAGCGATGCTACAATTTGAAAATTCAAGAAAAAACACGACTTGGAAAATCAATCAACAATATTTTAGTGAAATAGCATGACCCGTGAAGGACTCGAACCTTCGACACTCGCCTTTGCGTGCCCATGCTCTGCCACTGATTTCTCAGATTACTAGAGGTCAGTCGTTGGTGGAGCAACGACAGACAAATTTGAAGGTCAGAGGTTCGAGTCCTATTTGGGCCATGTTGTTTCACCGAAATCATTTCAATTTAAGATCTGAAAAATAAGCAAAATAGAATGAAAATAGATACCTCTAGCAGCAATGGGCTTGCAATCAGCAATGTCTAAACCAGAGGAAAGGATAACCTGCATGATTTGTGCTCGCACTGTATTAAGCCCCTTGTCCGGAACATCTACCACCAACCAAAAACTGACACCAGGCTTTATATCACTTTCGGTTGTCGTCTCTTCCCCAGCAGAAGCTTCAGAATCAGTATTGTTATCAGTATTTTTCTTCTTTTGCACTTTTTTCTTCTCCTCAATTCCAGTCACACAGGTCCACATTATCTGAATAACTTCCTTCTCCCTCAGAAGAAGTTCCAGCTGTCTTCGTTTTACTGCTATCAGTTCTTCGGCCACTCCATCGTCTCTTGGTTTCGCATCCCACAGTGCTCGAACGCTAATTACATCGTACCTCTGAGTTATTAACGGTATAATGAATGCACCAAGTGCTTGCTTGATTGTTCTTGATGTTAAACGCCTAACCGGCCTACTTGAAGCCATTACGTCTTTCAAATTCACCGTTTTCTCCTATTTACACGAATCTTATCTACTTTCAGCTATATACACAACATTTCATCTATCAGAACTTTAGACTTACGACAACGGTGACTTCTTCGCTTATTTCTTCAGTGTAGATACTGACTAAATGATCTGCTTATATAGGAAAACTTGAAAAGAAAAATTTACATATATTGTATACATGTGTATATTTTTCAGAATGTAAGAAAACAATGGTATTGTGTATGCATTTTCGCCTGCAACCCCATCTCAACGGATGGAGAACAATTATTTGTTCATCCTCTTCGATGAACTCATATGTCCTCTAGGTGATCATGTTGTTCGTTTTGCAAGGTCGTTGTAATGTTAATGGCCATAGTTCACTCATAATGTCCTCAAAGGACATCGTGTATAATGAAAGCAGTGAACCCATTAGAATGAACTACGTGATCTTACTAGATGCCCTGTATCCCCAGAGTTCCTTCATTTACTCTTGGCCTTCGTTCATTCTGGGTGCCAGATCATCATCATCATCATCACAATCATCCTCATAATAAACCCAAACCCAAGCAGACGTCATCGAAAATCACGTGCGCTGAGATTATTTTTCTGGAAGGATTTGGTAACAACGTTAACAAGAATTAACAACAGTATCTAAGAAGCCACAAGGGTGAACAAGGAAATATGGAATCGAGGCTAGTTTTGATTATGAATTGTTTTACAATTCAGGCGGTCATAGGTTCGAATCCACTGTTTGACTATCTGCAGAAATCTTTATTTTCATTTGAAATACTTTTAGATTTGAAATTGAAGATTGACATCGAGTGAAATTTACTATTGATTTAAAATTAAGGAAAAATAAAAGTAATTCTAAAAATAAAATAAATTGTATTTAAAAATAAGTTTCATATCGAGGCAGCCTCGATTTCCTATTTTCTTGTTCACCCTTGTGGCTTCTTAGATGCTGTTGTTAATTCTTGTTAACGTTGTTACCAAATCCTTCCTGAAAAATAATCTCAGCTCACGGCCATTTTCTGATTCTGAATTGTTTTACGACTCAGGGGAATCCAGATACAATTTTCACCTCGTATGTTCGAATCTACTGTTTGACAAACTGATACATTTTTTATTTTCATTTGAAATTCTTTTAAATTTGAAATTGAAGATTGGCATCGAGTGAAATTTACTTTAAAAACAAAATAAAATAAAACTTGTTTAAAAAAAATAAAATAAACAAATTCATTCTAAAAATAAAATAAACTTGGATTATAAAAAGACTTTATTCCAAAAATAAGTTTCATATCGAGGTAGTCTCGATTTCATATTTCCTTGTTCACCCTTGTGGCTTCTTAGATACTGTTGTTAATTCTTGTTAACGTTGTTACCAAATCCTTCTAGACAAATAATTGTAGGTCACGTGATATTTGATGACGTCTCTTTGGTTTCAAATTTATGATGATGATGATGATTTATCCTGTTGTTGATGACGATAGTAATAATCATAATAAACTGAAACCCAAGGAGAGGTCATAAAATATCACATGGCCTAAGATTATTTTCTTCGAGGAACATCTAACTGGATAAGTGCAGAGCGTGATATAAATAGTGAAGAAAAGAGCCAAGGAACTAAACTCAGCATCTCTATAAGCTTGTTTTTTGGTTACACACTCATCAGGAGGTGTGCAAATAGAGAATCTCTATCTACATCGTATATAAGTTTTAAAATTATTGAAAAGTGTAGTAAACCTCCTGATCATGGGGTACAATCACGAAATAGGCTTTTTGAGATGATAAGTTAATTCCTCTCTAACGAGAGCATTTAACATATCAGGACCAGATTTACAACTTTATGAGTTGTAGTGCATGCTACAATGCTCCTGCTGAAAATAAGGCCTCTTGTGGCCTTTCGTAGGCTAGGACGTTAACCGTAAACTCACTCACTCACTAATCAGAGCATTAAACATGAACCTCATTCTACGTTATGATTAATTCAAATATAAACCATGCTTGTAAACGTTTCGATACAAATCTTCATCAGTAACTCTTAGAGTTTTATAAACTTAGATAATTAGGCTCTCATATTATTATCACCTCATTCTACGTTATGTAGTGATGAAGTGCATGCTACCGTTTCCCTTCAGGAAATAAGGCCTCTTCTGACCTTTTGTAAGTTAGCATATAAACAATAACTCACTCATGGGTAGATTCAATGATAATGTTCTATATTTCCCTTACTGACGGCTTGATCAACAGAGCTTGTACGCAACAGGAACATGGTATGGAGGGCCTAATACCAACCTACTCCATAGATTGAGTTATCCTGATCCCTCTTTCAACATCGCAACAAATTTCAACCAATATGTACGAAAAATATAAACCCAAACAGAAAATCCTACCTTCAATTCATCAGGATGTGACGCAAAGCACTTCACCAGCCTGGAGGACTGGGTACCACGCAAAACAACAGATATTGATGATGGCTGGCCTTGGGTAGCTGTGACGTCAATCCTGAATTTAAAGCATACTAATTTATCACAAAAATAAGTAGTAATTAGTCAAGGCAAAGGCTATTTCAAACAAAATGATTTGTGTGAATAAACACGAACTGAGTAAGATTTGAACATACGACCAATGACTTGTTTGCTGCACTATATGGAGACTCCATTAAGCTATTTCCTTCATTTTTTTCAGAATTACTTATTGGATTGGACTAATTCAAAAATTAACTGTTCTCCAAACGCTTCGATATCATCATTATCAGTTAACTCTTCTAACAATGATTGAGGGACTTACTTAAAAATCTTATTCAAAAACTACAGGGTTACAAGGAGATAGACCTAAACAAGGACTTACTTAATACAATGATAGTCAACTAAAGATAAAACAAATGTTGAGTTGAGAAAACTAAGTGAAATTAACAAGTCCAGAAAAGAGACGAATTTGGAAATTAGATTGGAAAACGCTGATGTCAAACCTTAAAAATGAAAATAAAGTTAAACAACAATGAAAAAGCAATCAAAATCATTGGATGGGAATACATTTGATTGCTTATTCAATAACAAAATTGTTAAAAGTATGTGGTAGTTGCTCGTTTACGTATTGTTTCAGGGCTTGCGCTCAAAAATAATTATTGTCTCCCAACCCTCTTAGACAAGAAAATTTTCATACAAGGATAAAAACAGTGCCGTGAGAAGGCTGTGTACAAATCACATGCACCAGAGCAGTGAAAATACGGAATTACACATTGAATCAAAGTAGAAAACAAAATTAATGAAAAATCAGTACCTTTGTAATGAATGGACATAGAACTGCCATATACGACTTGGTGTTGCACAGAAAATATCACTAAAAAGCAAATAACATTAAAAATCATAACAAACCTGTATCTCTACATTTTCATGCATTTCTGTTGAATGCTTTATCTACACATATTTTGACAAAAAACTAAGAAATCCAGTATTGCAAAGTTTCTTTTGGATTCCTACAGTTAAGAGTTTTTATGGTTTTAGATTATCAAGATAACGCTGATCATTTTCTTCGGTTATTATAGAAGTTTAGGCACAAAATTTGTCATTTTTAATGTTGCATTCTTCTGTCTAATGTTTAATAGGCTAAATCTTGGTAGCTGCAGCCAAGTTAGTTTTGGAAGCTATGCATTGTCAAGGGGTATACTCCTATCACGCATTGCATATTCCTATCATAAATTGCGTGAAATGAGATCTGCCATATCTTGCATAATTGTCTATTGATAAAAAAAGAATAAAAATGAATTTCCTTACGCGTAAATAAAGACAATAAACCGCCGGATGCTAGGAGAGGGACCACAGGGAACTTTTATCATCACATCTGCAGGCTCGCCTTCTTGCTAGAATAGATTTGAAATAACAATCAGCAATCGAATACAACACGGACCCAGAAAAGTTAACTACACTGAGAGAAGTCTCTAGGGCAATGAAAATTCAAATAGTTTCATACTGTTAAAAAGAAACAAACAATATATGATGTAGAATATTTGATTCACGAAGCTTTTCGTTCATGTAGAACATCCTCAGGTGTGAAAGTCACTTCATTCTCACGATTTTAACACCTGAAGGTGGTTTTACATGATCAAAAAGCTCCGTGAATCAAATATCATACATCTTATATGTTGTTTGTTTGTTTCTAATATTGATGGCTGCAATTTTCTATAACAGTTTCATACTGATATCAATTGGACTGCCTATTCTGACATACATTGACTCAAAATTCCTGTTCAGGACCTTGACATATCTAATCTATAAACCATCACTAACCTTGACCCCACTAATAAACCCCTTTCTAAACCCTCCTTGACCTAACCTAACCCTAACCCTTGCTGAACCCTTACTATAACTCTTAAGCCTTGATATCATCAAAAAAATCCTGAATAATTAACACGTTGATCGACATCAATGTGGGTCAAAATAGGGAATCCCAATATCCCAATATCAATAAAAGCCATTGAAACTTCATACAGTTGATGTAAGTAAGTAATAAACACAAGCAGAGAAAAAGAAGGGCCTACCATATCATATGTTTCACAAACAACATGTGGATCTGTGCAGCGTGCTATCACTGATGACGTCGTCTGACCATCCGTCATTATTGAAGCTGAAAGTGAAAAAGGTTTCTTGATGAGACAGGTAAGGTAAATATCATTCATCAGTGCGAATTGAAACAATTTTCAACCATTTTGATGCAATTTTACAAACGCTTGAATAGAAATTCAAACGATCTTGATATAATATTCAGCGATATTCGTTACGATTTTTCTTCTATTAACGATTCTGGTACGATGACAAGCGATTTCGATGCGATTTCCAAAGATTCAGCAACCATCTTGATTCGATACACAACTGTTTCAATACGATTCTAAAACGATACCTAACGATTTTCATAGGACTCCCAACAATATTGATGAAATTCTACCAACGATTTGGATAAGATTTCTAACGATTTTGCAACCATCTTGATTTGATCCACAACGATTTCAATACGATTCTAAAACGATCCCCAACGATTTTCAAAGGACCCCCAGCAACATTGATGAGATTCTCCCAACGATTTGGATAAGATTTCTAACGATTTTGATGCGACTTCTAACGATTTTGCAACCATCTTAATTTGATCCACATTTGTTTCAATACGATTCTAAAACGATCCCCAACGATTTTCAAAGGACCCCCAGCAATATTGATGAGATTCCCCCAACGATTTGAATAAGATTTCTAACTATTTTGATGCGACTTCTAACGATTCTGCAACCATCTTGATTCGATCCACAACTGTTTTCATAAAATTTCAAAAATGATCTCTAAAGATTTAGGAAGGATTTCCAACAATTTTAATACGATCCAAACGATTTTGCAACGGAGATGATATGATTCATAACAATTTTTAAACGACTTATAATTCATGATTAACAATTAACTCCTTAACACTCAATTAACATTATTTCGCCACAGTGAAGTGAACATACACAGAAGGTATTAGAAATATATGCTGTTACCTGTGAGGTTTCGCCAAGGTGGCAGTCGAATAGATTTCTTCAAGAAAGATTGTTCTGCATTTGAGAATCTGAAGGTTTGGTCGATGGAATGGGGGTGCATCTCAACTTGCAATGACAATACTGCTATCGGCTTCTGATCGATTGTTACGAAAGATACCTGGAAAAATCAATCATAATAATAATCATGACAGTGTTTTGCCTGAATACAGCAGATATGCTCACATGGGGCTGGTATATCATCTTACATGCAGCAGATACACTCACAAGAGGAGCAAGGTGGAAAAATATTTTGGCCAATCAGGGCATTTGTTTACTAATCATTCGTCCAATCAAATCACTGAAAAGACAATAGATTCCGAGGATTCAACAGCTCAAATGCCTTGAAAATGGTGGATTAACGCGAAAGCTGTGGAAAAAATAGCGTTCAGGGTTCTATATTTCTGCCGTAAAAACGTAAACTATTTGGTCCCATTCTTATATTTCTCAAATCTATGATAATTTATCTAAATTTTTACCGCTTACGAGGTTAATATTTCAAGTAATTTCTGTAAAAATCCACTCGATAACTTGCTCAAAAAACACTAGCTGAAACGGGGGTGGCCTCAGAAAACAGGTAAATATGCGTATCTTACTAGCACGATTGATTTTATTTTTATTTAGGTAATTACAAGTCTATTTATGCATCAAATATGATTTTTCATAGTTTGAAAACAAAAGTAAGGGCTCTGGCAAGGTAAGTGTTAGTTTATTAGAAATATAAGTTATAGTTTATTAGTTAAAATATCAGTTTATTATGCCATACTCGCATTTCAAAGCTAAGATTGTTTTTGAGCAAGTTATCGAGTGGATTTTTACAGCAATTACGTAAAATATTAACCTCGTAAGCAGTAAAAATTTAGATTAACTATCATAGATTTGAGAAATATAAGAATGGTACCAAATAGGTCACGTACCTACGGCAGAAAAAACAGAACCCTGAACGCTATTTTTGCCACAGCTTTAGCGTCGTTCCGCCATTTTCGCGGCTCTTGAGCTGTTGAATTCTCGAAATCCATTGTCTTTTCGGCGATCTGATTGGATGAATTTTAAGTCAAAATGCCCTGGTTGGTCAAAAACATTTTTCCACCTTGCTCACAAGAGGTGATATATCATGCTTACACGCGATGGATATAGTTACAAAGGTTTAATGCATCATCCAACCTGTGGTATCTGAAATCTTACCTTCATGGCTTTGGAGGAGATTTCCGTGTCTTTCATCAAAGACTGAGAAAGATATTTCGTGTTTTTCGCATCTAAAGGGTGTGGTGGACCCTACAAGAATGAATAAATTATGGCTATAAATCTTATAGATATGTACAGTAAAAACCTGCAATTAGGAAACTGAAAATCAAAACCCCTTTAGCATAAGGATTTTAGAATCTTGACTGTATTTTTAAGGGTATAAATTACGTATGTTAAGATTTAAGTTGTTAATTTTTACAAATGATGATGATGTTAGTTAAGGAGTGTTTAAAGGCCTATAAACAACAAATAGACATCATGATCATAATTGTTATCTACGATTAATCAACTACGTTTACATGAAGATTTACCAGAAGGGCTAAAACTCAGCTCTCCTTTACATGGAAATTTGATAAGCTAGGGTAACCCTAGCAGGAGGGTTATGAGTAAGCTTGTTGTGATATTTTGCCAATTAACAAAAATGAGTTAAGGCCAATAAATATAGCCATCCCTTAACGTTTACATAGCTTCAATCAAGAAAGTTCTGGCTCCTCTCAAGGTAGGTGACCCTACCTTGCTTATAGGGTGACCCTACCTTACAAGTAAAGTAGACCAAAGAAAACAATGGGTGCATATGACCCTTAATTTAAGGTGGCACCACCATTATGTAAACAGAAATTTGTATTTGGGTTTTCACAGTGTGGATAGACTGTATTTCTATCAATCTATCAATTTTAAGGTAAACAGTCAGTCTTCATCCTAATTCAGTAATTACTGGGAATCATATTTTTCGACAACTATAATCGTCGATTTTGTAAATACATAAGTACAAATTAAAAGTTAGCATACCAGTTCAGGTGTAGACCCGTCCGCATTGAAACACTGCAGCTTAAACGGGATGTGAAGAGTTTCATTTCCTTTCAGATATATCTGAATACTTGTGTCCACTATGTTTATCATGTTTTCTTCCATTGCTGTAAATGCAAAACACTCAACTAATAAGCTATGCTTCGAAGCAAATATAAAGTAAGTGATGTAAATAATAGGGGGAAGGGTAGGGAACACGTACCTGTATTGTTTGTTATTTGAGTTATCAAAACCTAGGTGACTTGTCGAGCAAAGCCTATTTCAATACAGATAAATCAATCCCAAGCTATATTGAGCTAGACGAGAGGAAAAAAACTTGGTCCTAAACAAAATCTTTTCGTCTTCAGATTTCCTGCATGAACTATCTATATAAAAAACAGATAATTTTTGATGAAGCTGATGTTCTTGATCTGTTCATTGAGCCTCTAATGTTTTTAGCATTCTTATTCTAGGAGTTATTCTTTACTAAAATTTAAATGATTTTTAGGAGCTGATATTTCCTTGTTTAGGAATTAAAGTGAAAAAATTCAAAAATCATATGGTTTTCTAGTTTAATTTCTCGGTAGAGCATGTTCTTAAGTTTGCAGCTAGTATTTGGGATGAGATTTCAGGGAAAGTGCATGTAAACAGATCCTACCAATCTAAATTTTCAGAAGTTAGTCTAAGTACTTGAGAAGTCATAGTCAACAGCAATAATTATGGTGTTTATTGGTTTTTTAGGTCTTTAAACATTATTATGATTTTTTTTCCAAAAATTATCAAGGATTTGTATATAAGAACCTCAATTTTTCCTTACTCCTTTGAAAAATCGACCGATAAATAAAGAGATTAATGGACAGTTAAAGAGGGTAGTAGACATGTTCCTGCCAACTTGAAAAGCAACTGCCCATCTAAAATTAGCACAAAAAACTTATAATTGAAACTTTGAAACAGTTGTTGAATTAAACGAATTAAACAAATGTCATAAGTAAACAAACCTGTCCGCGTGCCTGTCAGTTGCTTGAAATGTTTCCATTCTCTAGCATCTGTGATAACTCTGAAAAGACACACGAAGCTTGAGGCATGCACAAACAAACGGAGAGTGAGCAAGAGTTTTTACTATATATGTGGTCCCAATTGATAGCTACAGTAGAAACACACATATAAAAACCTTCATCAAATAAGAGTCAGAGTCTACATCCTAAAATGTCCACTGCCTGCCCCTTGACTTAAGAACACTTTCACCCTGAATTCGAATTGCTTTTTATCTAACGAGTATTTGTCGAAGGAACCGTTGAGATCTGAACATTCACTTTTAGATACTAACACATAAAAGTGATATCTTACAATATTTTCATTTCATTTTCAATTCTAAAATCCAGACATGCTATACAATATCACAGAGCGTCGTCTAACCAACCCCCACAGCAGGTAAAATGAAAGGCAAAAGTTACGGCTAGGGCTTTGATATTTCATGAATAAGAATTTCATAGTCTTCAAGGAATTAGGTATTTATAGTTCTTAAGGGATTTGGGTTTTATAGTTTATAATCTTCAGGGGTGCGAGTTTCGCGAGAATTATACCTCAGGGATACGTATAATCTGATAAATTTAGGCTCTAGGTCTAGGGGTTGGGCTCTATATTCTTATTTGGAAGCCCTCCAGGGTTCACACGACAACGTCAAGATTAGAAAGTTATTGACCTGAAATGATAAAAGTGAAATAGGCACCAACTTACGATAAATCTCTGTCTTTGATTGATATTTCGACGGTTTGATCGGTAGGGTAAGGATTTTTGAGAGCGAATTCGAAGAATTCTGCAGTTCCTAGCGATGTGTGAAAAGTTCTTCTTGTTGTGATTGCATCCTCGAGTCTGTTTATTATGCCTTCGTGTTTGCACCGATCTCTGAAGTAAATATCAAAAATACTCAAATACTGACAGAGAAAATAATGATTTGAAATAATAACATTAGATAAAATATATAAAGCAATTTTTCTAAAGGTGTTAAATTATTGCTTCTTTATTACACTCTTATATTTTGATAAGACCCAGCAAAGTTGGTTTGAACCTGGTTGTTCTTACTTTTATAATGCTTCAGAAGCCTGTTTTTGCTGTCAGTTGTGGTAATTGTTCCAAATTTGACTCTCTCAACCATCTGACATACTAGTGTAGTAAATCTACTCGTTTTCTAATTGTGTCAGTCTTGTGGTTATATTTCTTAGAACTATTTCATAAAGCTAAAAATGGTCAGCCTTGGTTCGTTCTTAAATTTTTGCAAAATTTGAGGCTCGTGTTCTTACAAAATTGTTCTTAAAAAAAGAGCGTTTAAGTCATGTTTACATAGATCACTGAATAAATATCAAAAATACTTAGATGACTTAAAAAGTCTGATGAGAAATGATAAACATTATTTTTTCAAACTTGATTATTCAAATAATTTTTAAACATTATTATTTAAATAATTTCTCCAGAGGTGTTTTATCATTGCTTTAAAAAATGTAGTCCTTTTTCACGCTGAAATGTTCCAAGAGAATCGTTAGAACAATTTTCAAAAAAATAAGAAAATTTAGCAATCTAAAAGTTCATCCTTCTGGTATCGATAAGAAATATTCTTAGTGAGTTTCAGACAGTTTTTGACTGTAGTTGCGAATTAAACGAGTCTACATTTTTCTAGCTAATCAAATTCATGAGTCATTTGCAGGTACTCGGAAAAAATCAGATTAAAATAAAAAGGTAAAAAACAAAGAAAAACTGGTAAATAATCCTAAAAAACAAATAATCATAAATCTTAAAACCAAAATCATAGATTTTACGAAAACAGAGCTAAATGAATAAATGAATTAAACTAAGGATTCCAAACAAGTTGAAATCTACAATATATATCGTAAGTAAAAAAATTGATATCTGATAGAAAAACATATCCTCCCCGGCGGGGAATTGAACCCCGGTCTCCCGCGTGACAGGCGGGGATACTCACCACTATACTACCGAGGACATGCTCAAAGATGAGTTAATTGTTGAATAATTCTTACCTATACAACTGTATGGTCTGCAAATCACGATGTCGTTGAACTTTTTCTTCTTTTTGCAGCTAAATGAAGCAACAAATGACAAAAAATTACTATTGGGTGGTAATTACTGCGACTGTGGGGGGAAAATACGATCAGTAATACTTAGTACTGTTTGGGGATACCATTTACCATTTTGGGTAGAACCTCAAGAATACTTGTTGTTTTCCTCCACACTACAGAATATTCTCCACAGTATTGATGGTATCAGTGTTGATGGTATCCTCCACAGTTTCTAAATACCCTCCAATGTACTGATAATATCTATCACAGTACTGAACATCCTTCACAGCGCTGAACATCCTCCACAGCGCTGAACATCCTCCACAGCACTGAACATCCTCCACAGCACTACACAGAATATACGTTTACCAGGGTGAGTATTTCTAAGGATAACTGTTGCACTGCATAAAGAGTGGGAATGACTTATTCCTAAGGATCTGACAGACTGCGGTATTAGGAGTCAGATATCTATAGTAATGTTCACATTCATTAGTTAAATAACAATAATAGCAGAAGATGTTTAAAGACTTACGACAAATGCATTCGTAACATTTCCATTTTGAATTTGCCGCACAGCCTGCATTCTTTCCATTTTCCTGCAATATCAAAAAATATGTGTAATTTCGATGACCATTAGATAAAAGGAATAAAGATATCAAATAAATTTCTCGGAGCAGTTTAATTTCCAAGATTTCAGAGCAGGGAGGAAAAGGGGAAAAATTCCGTCTCTCTTACGAATTTGTCACACCCTTTCACGTTACCAAGTCAGCGAACCTGAAATCTTTAATCGCCACTGAGCTGGATATTATCTAATAAAACTAATGGTTTATCGTGCTTGTGTGGTGGTGATTTTGCACTTCCATGGTGGATAATCACTACTGTGTGGGGTTATCATGCATAATGCCTACAATGGTGATTAATTAGGCTTACATATTGGTGATTCTGCATCTTAAAATCTTAAATTCAAAAGGGTGCTATTTTCTTAATTCTGATTTTATTCTTAAAACATTTGAGAAAAATGAAAAGACTACCTTTTCTTGATGGCCTCAGCTTCATGTGATAGCTTGCCTTCAACTGGTGCAGTTTGGCCTCGTCTTGTGAATAACAGACTGGCAAGCTCAGAATCGCATTCAGTCATCAGCTTTGCTCTCATGGTTTTCGGTTTGATAAGAGCTGTAAGAATAATGAATTGGTTACTACAGTCATTTAGAGAGGAGTTAGGGCCTGTTCATATGAGGTGGGATAGCCCACTCAGGTGGGATAGCCCACCGAGGTGAGATCTAGCAAACACAGTGATTTGTACGTGAGAATAAGATTGCGCTCATATGGGAGGTGGGCTATCCCACCTAGGTGAGATCTCACTGCCGTGTCGGTGAGATCTCACCTTGGTGGGATGAAAATTTCCCAGATGAACGCACTTCAGTGAGCCAGCCCACGTTGGTGGGATGAATTCGTCAAGAGTGCGCAAGTGCAGAAGAACTGGTTTGTACCAACAACCTCTCCTCTTTCTGAAAAGTTTCCTCAACTTAGCTTTTTTGAATTTCTTCAGGTTGCAGCTTCTGTTCATGGCTAAGACAGCCATTGCTAAATTACTTGCTTGTATTTCATAGCTTTTCCACAAAAAACTAAACCGTAAAGTTGAAATGACAGAGCTACAGCTGTCGTCAGCTGTGTAATCACGTTTGCAAGGATAGTTTTCTGTTTTCTCTCCATAATTTCGAATAATTTCTTTGGAAGATGATATGACAAGCAAGAAATCATGGAAAGAAAATTCAAGAAACTGCGCCACAATAGTTCTTGGCGCCATCATCCGCATTTTTACATCGGGACTGGCTCAGCAAGGTGGGATGAAATGTCCATATGAAGACGAGCTGAAAACCAGCTCACCGCAGTGGGCTATCCCACCTGAGTGGGCTATCCCACCTCATATGAACAGGCCCTTAGTTGTAGTCACACACTGACAGAATAGCTATGCACCTCTAAGGGTACCATTATGGAAATAACTTCATTCTGACCTTTCTAATGCTATCCCTTCCATCATCGTTAGGGGTGTATTTTTAATTTCTAATCCTTTTAAAGGCAATGTACAGAATTAAAAGGTATCTTTGGTCCGGGCTTTTCGTGGGGTCGAAATTCCATGTAATCAGTTAAAAACTGAGATTGCTGTGATTGCAAAAAGCAAAATGGCTGATAAATCGGGACAGCTGCGATTTAACTTCTTGTTCCAGTAGTCATTTGACATGTTTTTCTTTAACTTTCTCTAGCTTTTTATAAGAAAAATTATTTTCAATATTTTTTATCCTTTAGATGATTTCATTCTTGGGATTAGTTTTTATTTTTGCAAAATGATACATACATACATAAATAATTGCTGTGTAAATTAAATGAAGTGTTCCGGTTGTTTACTCACTGGAAATGTAATAGAATGCTCTCTGTTATTTAAAGTAATGGAAAACTGCTAGTGAGGTGAAGTAAACCTGCCTTTTTTGAGGTGAAGATTTTAATGACGCCATACCCAGATCTGGTTGGTGAGAACTTTCGCTCAATATGTATTATATATTTCTTTAAACTTGAGGAGAAGCAGGATTTAGAAAATCAATCGAGATAATTTGTGAGAATGAAAATGACCCGAGCCGAGTAGGACTCGAACCCACGACCTCTAGATTCGTACTCTAGAGCGCTACCACTGCGCAACCGAGGCTACGAGAAACCCAGGCCATTTCATTTACATAAATTGCACCACCACTCACCGAATGCAGAGACGAACCTATCCGGGCTCTTTGACACTACACTGGACCTGCCGAAGGGCGACGACTTTCTCACACCAGAAGGACCATCGCAGTCCCACCACTGGATATATATTCTTTAACTTGATAGAAATAGGCTATTAGAACACAATGTATGATATGCTATGTAACATACCTGATGAGGTTCCATTTGTTTTACCAAGAGTAGTTTCCAATTGAGGTACAATGACTGTTGATTTCAACTCCGGCATTGTTCCTGCAGAAATGTAGAATAACTTAAAAGCTTACACAGAAAATAGTGGTTGCAGATAATAGTAAAAGAAAATCTAACCCATGTTACAAATGGTTTAAAGGATTGCAACTGAAATTGTTTGATACTCAACTCACTATAAATCATTTAGAATAATTTCAAAATAGCTAAAAATCACTCATAAACTATTGGGAATCATCCAGCAATTTTTGAGATCGTTGCAAAATAATTTAAAAATAATCCCAAGTCATTGCAAATAGTTTCGATTCGAAGCAATACTCAATGGACAATTCTTAGGTATTACCTGCTTTACTGCGATTGAAATCTGATGTATAACCAACATTAGCTAACTTCATATAAAGTTTTCCTTCCAACGTCACTTTTGATCCAGATGGAATACGTCTGCCATTTTGGGCCTAACATGAAAACATAAGAATATGCAAGTAACCTGGGCGACCGTAATTGGAGGAAATTCTAGTAGGGCTAATATTTCGTTTGCTGCAATATTCTTAGACAGGGAAGATGCGACTAATATTAAAAAAGTGAAAATACAATGCTGAATCTTCTCTAAAGATGATGCAACAAAAATTATCAGTGTATTTTTGAGTCAATTTTGGTTGTAACAACTCGTTAGGTTTATTATTTTCTTTCCCTTTCTTTCCCTTTTATTATTTTCTTTCCCTGATGAGTGCCAGCTCACAAGATTTATTAGTCATTATTTTTCGTTGTGTCATTGGTTTCATTGCCAGCCTGAAGTCAGAACCTACCAAATACTATACTCCAATGAGTGTCAGATGAACAGATTTAGCAGTTATTTTGTTTCACTATCTCTCCGATTTTTTTCGCTATGGTCTCCTGATGTTCTGTACCAATCTGATCTGACGTACTTCTCTGACGAGTGTCAGATGAAAAAATTAGGAGTGTATATGTTTTATTGTGTTTAATTCTTACAATTCAAAATTGTCTTACCAAATCTCCACTCATAGCCGAATCATCTTCTGAATACTCAACTGAAGTGACATCTAACTCTAATGAAGCTTGAACTGCAGATGAGCCTTGCCGCATCAAATACTAAACAAAAAATTCAACATTTCAAGTAGAATAAAAGTGCAAATGAAATCTAAATTGATATTGGGGATCTTTCCAAACAACTTGTCTGGAAAAGGATGAGGGTATTTAGTAAGGGGATCTGGCCATCGCCTACACTTCATAACGATAAACCCCTCCCAATTCTGAACATTTCCTACACCTACTCAGAAGCAAGCCCGCACTACTGAACATGCTAAGCACCATTTCGAGCATTTTTGAGCATGTAGTTTATGCTAATATGTTTTTACTGGGAACAAGGTTTCTGCGTTAGTCATGCTAGCATGTAAAACAGAAAATCACTCGAAGAGATAGGTGCAATTAGCACTGTACGACTTCTAACAACTATATGTAGTGATGTAGTTTATGCTACTGTTCCTCTGCTGGAATTAAGTACCCATCGTGGCACATCAAACAGAAACTCAGTGGCACAATAATCCTACTTAATCCCGGTTGTGGTTGGAAGTATTCTTGTAGCCAGTTTTAAAGATTGACCAAGCTATACTTCTACAATAGAGCTCACCGTATGTATTTTTAGATACCTTTGAAATGTCACGCAGGCTAGGGAGGGACCCTTGGAGATGCCACACCACTAAAATATACAATAGCTTTTTTATTGATTTCTCCAATGCTAAGATTTATCCATTTAAAGTTTTCATACACGCAAAAACATTTATGGGTCTTTTTCCATGTTTATCTCTCTTATAAAAAGCTTAAAAAATGTTTGGATGATATCTAAAAACACTCGTTGTGTTATTTCGTCAAAAGAAATTTCAAATATCAAACTCACTTACTTTCAATTCTACAGAAGTTGATCCGATGAGAAGAAGGGAGTCCCCACTCCAAACATCAATGTAAAGTTTCTGCTCCAATAAATATTGCATGAACGATTTCTTCTCTCCTGGCTGCATGTATGCTGGGTCTACAACATACTTTATCTAAAGGAAAATTATACGAGGTACAGTAATCATATCAGCTAACTTGTGATGGAGTGAGTTGCGGATTGGCTCTAGAAGTTCGCTTTGAGCAGCTTAAGTCAAGGTCTATCGTCGTAACTCAACACCTGGGTGGGTGCCCTTGATATTGATTTATGCAAAAAGCACAAAGGGTCTAAGGAATAGGTAGAATACTCGAACATTGCGACCAAGGTCCTTCCTCTCGATGTGACCACATCTCGTGATTCCTTTTGCCCTTTTTCCTGGAATTACAGAAAGCTGGCTAATTCTCTCCTAATACTATCATGCAGGTGTGAAGATGGTTTCGAACCTAAAACCCTTTGAACGAGGGTCGAGTGATTTAACCACTCAGCCATCTCCACCACTAAAAATATTGCCACAAAATGTGCCTCCAAGTGGATATAAAACTTTGGCTTCATTTCGGTATAATAACAATTAGCAATGTTTACTAGTAGACCCACTCAGGGTTATCAGTTGTAGTTAGCTTAGTTGAAATTTTGCTTATCATTATTATGTTTACCATAATTAATTAAGAGATATCAAAAATATTTTTGGATTGTTTTAGACGGTATTCGATTCACAGTGAATCTTCAACAGTCTACTTTTCAACTGTCTACTTTTTCTTACCCACATCCAAACAGTATTTTGAGCTATATTTCATAAACCTTATACTTTCACTTCTCGCACATCAAGATGAGATCAAGATAAACATTAGAAAGGAGACAATTAATGTCCAAACCAAATATGATTCCTAATAATAGATAAAAGAAACAGAGTATAACATCACTAACCTGCAGGCCAGGTGGACCGCTTTTCGGCTGTCCATCTTTGTCACATTTGACAAGAACACAAGGGACATTCACAGTCTGACCCTGTTGGCTTGCAAAGTCTTTTAAACACATCCTAGACAAATCAAAATTTCATAAATCATTATATAAAACCAATTGATCACTCGAGATGGTTATGGATTATTACCAAGTAAGTTTATTTTGCCAAAAAAAGTTAGCAGAAATTAAACCTAAAAATTACTAAAAAGTTACAAAAAATCAGTATAAAATCACAACAATCAAAGGGTATCTAAAAAAATCAATTGACAATTATGGAAAGGGGAGGTTTGTCACAGGTCAAAATAGCTCTTATTATCATTATGGTCCTTTTCATCAGACTCAACAAATTATGGTTGCACATTGTAAGACACAGAGAGATAGAAAACATTATTACGGAGTCTGTAGCTCACTTTTGACTAAAAGAGTACTCGATACATAATTGTAGAGCGTAATATATATTATGTTGTAGAGAAAAGAGTCGAGAGACTAAACTCAGCCTCTCGACGGGCCTCTATCGAGGTTTCCAAATCGTCAGGAGATGTACAAATCTTTGTTGAGAGGGTAATTTTTACATCTTCTGATGAGTGGGTAACCACGAAAAAGGTCCTTCGAGATTCAGAGCATAGGGCCTGTTTATATTGGCAAAATTGCTTCATCTGCCAAACCCGGGGCTGGCAAGTAATATTTCACCCTCCTATAGGATACAATTGATTTTTCAGGTTGCGTTTATATAGGAAATAAAACTTAACTCCACACTACCGGTATAGTGAAGTGAAACTTCGCCTCTCAAGAAGTTACGTTTCACACAGGGGAAGTTAAGTTTCTCCGCATAAACGCAAAACTACCGGTAGGGAATAGTAAATTCGACCTTATTACAATGGAAAATCAATGATGCGTTGACGATTGATGACGTCTTGGGATTTACCTCGCCTCTCAGACCCGGCATAAAAATTCCATGTAAACACTGCTTAAAATTAACTTCGCTTGTCAGCCCCAGGTCTGGCAGGTGATGTGATTTTCCCATATAAACAGGCCCTAAGTCTCTTCGAAATAGAAATATGTATGTATTGGTGTCAATATCCTGATATTTGTACCATAGTGTATCGAAAAAAATGGTTTAGAAACCTATTTTTGTATCTTTTTGTGCAAGTATTTCAAAATTGAGAGTGCACAGTCTTTTGTTTTGCCATTGTTTAAGCCAACACGGTCATGGTTGAGCGAATAGACCATATTTTGGTTTCCTAGCCAGAAATATTCGTTATTTAGAGAAGATTTTATAATATTCAGCAATATATAAATGTAGGCAATATTTACATGTAAAATTTTAAATAGTGAAGAGAGAGGATAAGGCATACGTTGTGCACTTTCTGTGAAACAAAGACGTACAACAATAGGTTTCTAAACCACCTTTTTCGATAAAGTATGTTTATACCTTTCAGTGAAGACTTGCGGGAATCTGTAAAACTGGAAGGTGAAAAAGGTGACTGGATGTTTACATCTGAAACAGAAATATCGGAAATTAGTTTATTTCTAGGGACCGTCCCAGTTCATCGCTGAAACTCACTTATTTGAAATTGCTTATTTTGTAAAGGTGTCAAATCAAAAAATTTGAATCAAGAGGTTATCTAGTGGTATGCCCCATAAATTATTACCTGTTCATCAAGCCAGTTTCGTGATTGCTCACTCATAAGAAGATATACTAATCTTAACCAGTATATCTTCTGACAATTGAGTAATCACGAAACGAGCTTCTAGAGATGAAGGAGGTCTCTTTTCTGCTTATAAGTATAAACAAAGATATCATATATATCTATATGCAAAGATGTAGTGCATGCTTTTGAACACGTTCTAAAACACGCAGTTCATCAGACCTTTGAGCCTTGAATAAGAAAGATAAAGAATTTGGAAAGTATTGCTGACAGATTTTTAGTAAACTCACAAAGACATTGCCATAAATTGCAATATGATTTCATTACACTGCAGGACATCCCCTTCTTCCTTCTCCATTTTGTATCTAAGGAGCTCCCCTGGATCGACAACAAAAGGAGGATTCCCACTGCTATCTGCAATGGCAGGGAATCCTGCACTGTGAAGTGCTGCGTAGGCAACTCTGGACAACGAAGGAGTGCTGAAAAATAAAATCCTCATAAAGGCCTGTTAAATTTTATGAAGACTAGCCAGGGATTAAGGTAGATAGACAAGCGAATGTAGAGTGCAATAATATAAACCATGAACTGTTTGGAGTATAGAAGCTTGTTGCTTATAATATTTGAAATAATTCATCTACGTAGAGAAAAAATTGTCTACAATAGGCCCACTATCAAAACTTGAATAAATTAAAAAGCTGAATAGAGAATGTTGGACAAAAGCATTTGAATCCTTAATCCGTATGTCCAAATCACTTTTGAGGTAGCTAGAGGGGTAATTGCAGATCAACTTTACAAAAACCCTGGAGAAAATGCATAAATCGGTCTAAGGTTATCATTTCATCTAGAAGATTAAAACATTACCTGAGATGTTGCTGAGCAGAGGTGGCCAGTATAGGAGTGTATTGTTGTGTGTTTGGTAGAACTGACAGGTCAGGCATTTCTTCTTTCGGTCTTACGAATGGCGTGGAGGTTGTGAAGGGCTGGTGAAAAAACAAACATCAATAATTGTCCAACTGAATTGAAATCAGCAAGCACCACAAATACGTCTCAGCATAGGATGAAAAAATATCCCTTCTAACCCATCAAAACAAGGAAGATGACATCTATCTGTTTTATTAAGCGCCTATTTACATCATCCTGTCTTGCCCACTGATCTCAAAAGAAAGACTGGATCGAACATCTGTCGTTCTAAAATGAAGTCAATTGGCGGCCATATTGGGAGGTCCAATTGAATACATTGAAATTACACTGGGGAGTGCTTTTTCTTTGATGATTGTTGGAATATTATGAATGATCAGCATGAGACTGGATAATCGTGTAGCTATTGTTAGCGAAGAATCAATTCAATATGATTTGTTTGGCACCCATATTGGGAGGCAAAGTGGAAGCTGAAGCAATTGGCTTCAAATATTTGCCCCCAGAAGAAAAGAATGATCGATCCAGTCTTTATTTTGAGGTCAGAGGTGCTGCCAGGTTATCTTGCCTTCCTGGGATACTCCTGACTGACACTCCCATGTGAACGCAAAATGAAAATCGCACTGGTTTTTATAGGCAGGCTGGGTATAATCGCAGTAAGATATCCTGCAAAAGTGGTGTTATGTAAACAGACCCCAAATATCAAAAGAAAAATGGTACAGATATACTGATAAAGGATATTAATCGATTTATGTCAATAATTATGGCAAAATGCTTCCAAACCCTGAATTCGTAGAGGTTGTTATTTCTAAGACTGAAAAAATCATAAACCTCATCAAACACTTACTTTTGGCAGCTCTGCTGGTATTGGCGTGACCCCTTCAGACCTGAAACAAATGAAAATAAGTTGATGCAACTTATACCTCAACAAATACCTCTTTGGATGGTACAAAAATAGACAGAAAAACCGAAGACATTGCGAAACGAACGCATGGATTACTTCAGCTTTTCGTCTGACACTCAACAGAGTAAAATGTCAGAAAGAGAACCAAGCAGAACTATACCAATCATTCACGTCTTTTCTGATTGGCCTATTTCCATCCACAACTGGGTACATAAATCAGTAAGGTTTCTGTTTCGTTCTCTTTCTGACGTATTACTCTATTGAGTGTCAGACAAAAAGCTTAAGTAATCCATTTGTTCGTTTCATTATGTTTCCGATATTTCTGGCTATTTTGAAATTTTGTACAAATACCTCTCCTCGTCTCTCTGAAATTTCGAAATCTCAAAATTGACTCCTTTGAGCGAAACCCCTTTTAGGCCTTCGTCATCAGTCTCTAATTGTTTTGTTTTTCTTTTCAGTGTCTTATGAAGCCCATCGTGTATCCTGCGAAAGTGTATTCTTTACACGGTGAACAACCTCACACATATATGGGAACAAAATTATACCACATTAACCAGACAAAGGTAGGCAAATTTGAACAGCCACTATCAATTGCATTTTGTGTGAAATAAATATATTTAGATGTCTCATAATGATCGCTCCCCTGAGAAATCTTTGTTCTTTTCTCTACATCTATATAATTGATCAGAAATGGCGAGAAAGTGAAATCAAAAATAATAGAAATAACTGTGTAGCACATTTCCTTGTTTTGGTGCAGCTTACAAAAATTAAGGCATTGTAAATCAAGGGAATACAAGGTAAATGATAAAATACAAACATCAATATTTTGTTCTTAGAGAATAACCTTTGTCTTGACTGCAGAAAAACAATAAATGATACCACGGTATAGTAGAGCATAATATAAATGAGAGTCATATAGGGGTTCCAGGGAACAGGGGGACATACCCAAAATTATAAAGGGAACTGGGGAGCATAAGACAAATTAAACAGGGAACAGGAGAACAATGACAGCAAGTAGGGATCAGGTATCAACAAAAGATCAACATTTCTTCTTAGAACAATGATGGAAGATTTGCAATTTCTATAAGGGAACAGGGGAACATGACCCACTTGTATGACCCTCACTAATTCTCAAACACAGACCAAGAGTAAGTTTATGCTGCAAAAAGTAAATTCATGTAGTTGATAGTTGATAGGCACATACGCTTACTATCTTCGCAAGTAAAGGGTTTATGTGCTAAGCACAAAGGGCCCACTGAATAGGTAAACTAATCGAGCAGTGCGACCCTAGTCCTTCCTCTCGATGTGACCACACCTCATGATTCCTTTTGCCTTTTTGCCTGGAATTACAGAGAGCTGGCTAATTCTCTCCTCACACTTTATGACAGGTCTGACGGTGGTTTCGAACCCGGGACCCTTCGAACAATGGTCAAGTGTCCTAATCAGTCATCCCCGACATAATGCTGATGTAATCATCAAAGAGCAAAGAATAACCTCTGGTCTGATGATTATTATTATGCTTATTCTTTGCTTTATGATGATTGCATCGGCTTCAATTTACTTGTCACAGCAGAAAATGGCATTTTGTCTCTGTTTCTGCATTTATATTTTGCTCTACTTATCGAGAATTGTTTTTCCGAAGTCAAGACAAAGGTTATTCTCTACCAACCCACCTTAATGTTTGTATATTATCCTTTATCTTCCCCTCTCTTAAATTACAATGCCTTAATCTTCCATCCTTTCACAAATTGGATCTCTACGTTCAATAAAGTAACTTACACTCCTCTGTTAGGCAATGGAGGTCTCCCTGTCGGCAATGGAGTACTTGCAATCAGTTGGGGTGTGCCAATATCTTGCCCAAAGGTAGCTGATGCCTCTGACGTGTTCCCGGATGTGATACCTCCAGGTTGCAGGTAAGCCTGCCTCTTTATCGATCCTCGTTTCTTCTGAACTTGAGTGAACGTAAATTGAATTTTTCCTAGAGATTTTTGGGCCTGAAATGTAGAAATATTAGTTTGAGTATGTGATCAAAAGGCGAACTGTGTCTGCTGTTATCACCACAGCGGCTGTGGAGCAAATCGTAAACTTTGACATACGATGTATGAGTACACATTGCTGGTGTTTAAGAAACAAATAGTGCTCAAATTTCTACAAGAGCAATAAGGTATGAACTTACCGAGTTAATTCACCTCCAAAAAATCATCAATTTTTACTTCTGGCTCTTTCAAAATGAAAAAATAACAAATCCTGCATTCCTAAATCTCAAACATTCAACTTATCAATTATACATCATACGATCGTACGAAAATCAAAAAAATCAGCAAACCAACTAATTCTGGTGAAAACTCTAAACCACATACCTCAGTTTCACCTTCTAACTTCTTGCTAAAACAAAGCGAGTTGGCAGGATTCCCCACTGGACAACCTGTGAGCTGTAAAGTGAATTCCTTATTCTCGATTGGTCCGTTCTCATAGGGCAACCAAACCAACCAGCGAGCGATGATTTCTTGTTTCTGACTGAGGGGCATGCTACCGTAACCAGATGCACCCTGAAACAGAAATAGACTGGGATTAAAGATACGGTTTAAACACCTTCAGGCCCACTAGATAAGAAAAACTAATCGAGCAGTGCGACCCTGGTCCTTCCTCTCGATGTGATCACACCTCGTGATTACTTTTGCTTATAGCCTGGAATTACAGAGAGCTGGCTAATTCTCTCCTCCAACTTTGCAACAGGTCTGATGGTGGTTTCGAACCCAGAACCCTTTGAACATGGGTCGAGTGATCTAGCCACTTGGTCATCCCCGCTATAATTCACTTCAAAATGTTGCACTAGGCAAAACAATGCTATCCTAAAAATAAATGCCTGCAACGGAATCATGCTTTTGGATTTCAAGCGTGATAAAGGCACTAGACATATTGTTAGAAATTTTATCTCCTACTCAATATTGTTCTGATGGTGACCTCAGGTGGGACTCCCATACTTGGAACATTAGACACTATTCAAATTCCTCATGTTGAAAGAAACCTCATATGATTTGTTAAATATCAGAATTGGAATATATTTGTATTCAGAAAAAAAGAGTGAAGGAACTAAACTCAGCATCTCGACAAGCCTGGTTCGTGGTTTCCCACCCATCAGGAGATGTACAAAAATGTCAGGTGGGGCACTCTTTTCTTCTAAATGTATATCACGTTCTACATTAATGTATTGAGCACACTCTTACGGAATTTCCGAGACATGGACTTTGTAGAATTGGTATATAGGTACATCTCCTGAGGAGTAACAAAACAGGCTTGTCGAGATGAAGAGTTAACTTTCCTGAGTCTGGCCTTCTCAATAATGTATTAAGCACTGTTTCGGCAAACCGAATTGCTTCCAAATTGGTACATATATTGATTTGGATTGAATTGAATTGGGTTGAGCTACACTTACAACTGTTCTTGACTTCGCTTTCTTATTGGTGGGAAGCTCAGGTTGAACAACTGGAATGTTGACGACGTATTGTATTTGGAAAACGATCGCAAACAAGGGGTGGTTGATCATTTCATCCAACTCAATGCGGCTGCGGAGATTTAGAGACTTGCATTGCTCTGGAAAACAGAAGATTCATATAATTATTTCTCATCCAACTCAATGCAGCTGTGAAGATTTAAGGATTCGTATTTCTCTGAAAAACATTTATGATTTTTCAATACAATCCATTAAGCTATTATTCATCCGATTCAAAGCAGCTAAAGAGTTTTGAAGATTTACATAGGTCTGGAAAAGAGAAGATTTATCTTTCATCCTACTCAATACAGCAATAAAGATTTAGAGATTTGCATTGCTATGGAAAACAGAAGATTTATATAATTATTTCTCATCCAATTCAATGTGGCTAGGATGATTCAGAGATTCGCATTGCTCTGAGGCCAGGAGGATTGATGAAGTTATTTCATAAAAAAACCTTTTCATAACATTTGATGTATTTCAATCCTTTCATGTTGGAAAAGAAAGAAGAGAGACAAGCCTTGTTATTCGTTGGGTAATTGGTTCCAATAAGAAACTAGGCTATTTGGCAAATCAGCCAGCCTGTTTTTTTGAGTGAGTTTTGGAGACGATTTCCTTTTGTGAGCTTGATTATTATGGCCTATCTAGCAGGGAGTCAGAGGTCTTAACACTACTTTTATAAGTATGAAGTATTGTTGGGCCTAGTCGACATAATCTTACGATTCCTTTGAACAGAAATTGCTCCCTCAACATGTGGCCCCTAGGGGGCATTTCAGTGATTGACATGACTGGAAGATCAAATGGCTCTAAGAGTATTTCCGTATGACTACTAAATAGTCGATATTGGGCGCATTCTTTGTTTGTTTCAGGCCTGCATAAAATTGCTCCTCCGCAGCCACAAAATAGTCCTTATAAGCTATGATGTAATGTAAGTAAACTCATATATCATTACGAAAATACACTTATTAGCGGAAAAGAGACAAGAAATTACTCCTCCATCTCTGCAGGCCTGTTTAGTAATTGCTTACTCATCAGGAGGTGTTCTAATCTTTAATACATTATAAAATTAGTACATCTCCTGATTAGAACATCTCCTGATGAGTGAGAAATCATGGAACAGGTTTGTAGAGACGAAGGAGAATTTCTTGTTTCTTTTCTGCTAACAAAAGCATTCAATGCTCTGCTAATAATGTATCGAGTACTGTTTCTCTAGAAATCGGAACACGTTAGTCTTATTACGAAAACATAATTACTTGTCTGGCCTTCTCGTAGCGATCCCGTGCTAGCTGCGAATTCTTTCTGGAGGTAGCCAATATGATGGTCTTTGACGAACCTCCAACCATTATGAACACCAATCTAAGATATCAATCAATGATAATGTCAGAATCGGTTAGAAGCATAAACGCGTTTTCTGAATCTCCTCCAAAATCTACTGTGTTGGATGAAAGTATGAAGCAATGGGCCTAAATTTACGACAGCAAATACGCAAAACAAAGCTGTGCAGTTTTTTGTAAACGTTTTCGCGCGAAAAAATAAAAGCTGACGTGACCAAAACAAGAAAATGCAAACAAACGTGCTTTTCCTAAAGATTATTAAGCCTCGTTTTGTGTATATTCTGTCGTAAATTTGGGCCGTCGTTTCAATACTTTCATCCCCCTACTGTATATTTGAAACTGTTTGTACTCAGGATCAGGATTATTTACACTATTGCAAAGTACGGTGTCATGACCACATACTCGTATTTCGCACTTGGCTTATGTTATTTCTCTAGTCCTCTTCGTGTATCTTCAGCCATATGCTACCATTTCATTTTTACTCATTACTCTTGAAGCAATTTGAGCACTTTTTGGTTCTCAAAAACCAACAATCTGTAACTGTGCATCGTAGTTCTAAGTTTACGAGATGCTACATACACAGTGCCATGATAACCGGGAGGGGACATTGGGCACATAATTGAATTTACCCAGGTCAAAATTTGGCAGCCAAAAGCTGATGTGTACATTAGATCTCTGGATGACATACTTATTTTGCTCATTTTATTTGTAATTTCTTGAGCTCATCTTGGTTTCTAGAGCCATATTCTACTGTTTTACTTTTGCTTGCTGCTCTTGTAGCAATTCAAGCATTCTTTAGTTCTTGAAACTATAATACATGTATCCCCTGTGATTGGGGGTCAGAATTCATCCACCGTATCCCTGCGTGTCTTAAGAAGCAAATAAAAGGTTTGGCGTCAGGAAGGGCATTCGGCCATAATACTTTCAAGCATAACTAAAATCATGGATTTTTCTGGATTCCAATTCATGGATCGGTCAACCTCTGCTAGCAGAGAAAACGGCCGGAATATGAATTCTATTAGTGTGTGTGATAATAGATATCTAACCACAAATCTAACAATAAACAAATATGAAGTGTGATTTACCAGAAGCCGTCTTTCAGCCACAGTTACAACAGATCCATCAGGTTGTAAACCATGCTATAAAACAAAAATTCAAACAAATCAGGTATAATCTATCAATAAACAATAAAAAAATTGCCTGATTTAGAGCGGTGAAGAGTGGTGACAAAAAGTTTCTGATTCTTTTCGAAATTTCTGCGAGTCATCTGTAGCTATGTTCCTTTCATTCATTATCATAAAACGATCCAGTTCCTTTAGCAGTATTCATATAAGTAATCTGTTTAACAAGGTATTTTAAATTATGAAAAAAATCCAACAAAATTAAACGATTCTGCAACGGTTCCAGAACTTGCTAACTGCTCAATTTTCTCAAAAATATCTCACATAATGAAACACACGTACAGGCAACAATCCATTAGAAACGGAATCGACTTTGTTCAATTTTGGATCCCCTTGTTTATTTTTGTGGTTAAAGACAAATTCAACAAAAAATTTTACAAACCTTGGCAAGTCTGTCTTTATTGATGGCAAGACATAACTTCTCTTCGAATTCATCAACAGACGGGTGTAAAAATACAGAAAACTGCAAATGAAATAAAAAGGGACCATCAGAAGATAGTTCGGTATTACCCCATCATTTAGAAACTAATTTATGAATTTATTAGAGAAAAATGAATAGTTGCCTATCCACTCAGCAAGAAAGCCCACTAAAAATGGCAGACTTAGGGGATCTACTTAGGTTATTTTCCCCCTTGCCCACATAAAATATCCTGTTGCCCCCGCTGGTAACAAGGTCCAGCCTTAAACAGGTTGGCATGAATTTGAAATCACTCACGAATGAGGGTAATCGAGCACAACAGAGATTCATACAAATATTTCTGCTGATAAATAGTAACTAATAATTTTGCTAGATGATAACAACTTATTCTAATATATGTAGTGTTGCTGCAGTATGATACTGCGCCCATGCTGGAAGGGGCAATTTCTACCCAGGCCTCGTTCACACTGGTCCGTTGTGTTTGTCTCCGTATTTGAAGACGAAACATAGTGCCTATTCACACTGCTCCATTTTCAAGCAAATACGCTAAAAATAAGATAACGTGTTCACACTTCTTCAGGCAAAAGCAATGCTCCTCATCCCATTTCCAGGCAGATATTTGGTATTGAAACAATACCGTCATATTCAAATGTCTCCGTATTTGGTGTTCATTCTAAAATTGAAGCGTATTCAACACGCACCGTATTCGAAAGTATGTGTACTGTATTTTTTTCCGTATTTGAACAACTCCGTATTTGAAGCGTATCTGTGTGAACGTAAGGCCGAAACGAATATGTTTCGCACCGTTTTCATTCTAATACGGAGCGGGACCTCAGACTCACACAGAAAACATTGACTCATTAACACACTCATGAAAATGCGCTGGTTTGCCAAAAAGCCTAGTTTCTTTGGAAACAAATAACAAGGCCTAATTACTTGAATCTCACAACATGAAGTACTGAAAAAGATACGGACAAAAACCAGAAAATAAACCTCTATTTATAACTTACTTTGCTGATATAACACGGCCATGCTTTTTGGAGTTTCGGTTTCCTCAGAATGTCAACAATACCACTTCCTGAAACAGTATAAACAAATACTGATACACTTATCCGTCAAATAGTTGCATCAAGTTTCTTTATTTTGCTCTAAGCAACTTTATAGTTTTTGAAAATAGAGCAGCAATTTTATCTCTAGTAGAATTGTATAATTGAAATTTAAGCAAAATATATTTTGAGCATATTCTAAGTAGTGCAGTATGATTTTCTCAAGTAGAATTTGTTCTTTTTCAATCTCTATCTTGTCGTCGTAGAAAACCAGAAAAAATGATTGCTTGGGACATAGGTTTCATATCATTTTGACATTGGAGACTCGAAGTAGACCTGACCATGAGACTTTGAGTAGGCGTGCATCTAACCACCCTCCTCACTTGAGTAGGCGTGCATTTAACTACCCTCCTCTTTGCTATCAGATGGGCCATCCCATCTTTTAGTAAAAGTGAAAATCGATTCCCTTAAAGTTTATTAAATGACGAGGGCAGCTTACCACACACTTGAAGTGGCTGGAGAAGAAAGCCCTAGAGAAGATACGATTGCGTCCCTTTGGGGCCCCATCGACACGTATACGGATATTTTTGAAAACGCAAATTTACTTATCCGTTTTATTTTGCAATGGAGCAGCAATTTCATCTCTAGTAACATTGGAAAAGCAGCACAATTCTAATAAATTAGGAGGGTTCCTCATCACTAACTTGAAGTGGCATGAAGAGAACACGATTGCATCCGTTTGGATTTTGGAAAGAGAATATCTTTTATCGGGGGGTTCTTGAGTACATTAAACGTTTTAGCATTAACTAGTTTGGACCATGCCATATGAATTAATGTTAATATAACGTGGCTCTGAAGAAGGATTTAATCCGAAACACGAATTAATGCCTCACATTGGATAAGCCTGGAGTTGTGAACACATCAAGAATGCTGTGCTAACTTATTGTCCTGGCTTGGGACAGTGGTTAGGGCGCGCGCCTTTGCCCGCAAAAACCCGGATTGATGGAGACCTGGTGGTGGCATATGTCAATTGCAGTAGCCCGCTCTGGTATAATTTAATTACCCGTGTTAGGCCATGCCTTATGAATTAATGTTAATAAAACATGGCTCTGAAGAAGGATTTAATCCGAAACTCGAATTAATGCCTCACTGTTGATAAGCCTAGGTTCAAACCCAGTAGAGCCATATGTCAATTGCAGTAGCCTGCTCTGGTATGATTTAAACGTTTTAATTGATTTATGCACGATTAGTTACAAATTCAAAGTTGAATGATGTATAGTATTGTGAGGTTAAAAACTTAAACCTAGGGCCTAATTGTGGCACACCACCTTAAGAACTGTTTGTCGTACCTGTGTCCGCGCCGACCTCTGACACCCCTGGTATTCGGTCATCACCACTTATGAAAACATTCTCCGGAATTAGATGAACTACGTCTTCCAGGGCTGCGTGAGACTGAAGGGTGTATATTATGGAACAATCTGGAATGGGTATCAGGGCGTGGAATTCTAGAAGAGGAACAAAAATCAAAACACATCAACGGGAACATACTGACTTGGCAAGTAGTCAGTGAAGGGCACCTGGGAGCAAATGCGCACTATTGATTCCTGTTATCTTTAGTAGGTATGCAAAAAATATAGTAAAAACCCGCAATTAAGAACCTAAATTTTTAGGTGTTAACCTAAACAGGTACTTAAATAAATTGTAGTTAATTGTAGTTCAATTGTAGTAGCTGTTAATTTTTAGGTTCTTTGTTGCGAGTTTTTACTGTAAGAACTAAAGCATAGACGGACAACATGTTTCTTAACAAAAAACATGAAACACCAGGCTAAAACTTGGAATTTTTTGAGATAAGCACAAGGCGACTTCACCACCATGAGTCCCCTGCCTAGAGACATGTCTAAAGCACATTTTCGAGAAAGGCGTGGAGTGAAGCCCACATCAGCCTCTAGCTGCCAAATTTTGACCTGGGTAAATTAAATTGTGTATACAATATGGGTGGAATATCACTTCCAAAATAACGAAAAACAATCCCCGCCAAAAGTAGTTGGAACACCCTTGTTTTTCTTAACAAATAACTACGTTTTGAATTTCGATTTTGGGACAACTAGTTTTGTACATTCTGCCGACCTTAATGCTTATCTTCCTTTCTGAATACAGTACATCCTCGATTATCCGAACCTCGATTATCCGAACCTCGATTATCCGAACGCCAAAAGTTTTAATTAAAAATTTTTTTTGCAAACTAGTTCTTTAGAAACCAATCGAAATATCCGTCGTCTGCTCAAACTGTTGCCCAATATAAAAGTCATATCTAACGGAAGCACAAAAATAACACATTTATTTATCCAGGAGCTTCGACAACACGTTATTACAAATCCTTGTTGAAATTTACAAAAAACAGTTGCCTTAGTTTTGTTGTTGGTTTTTCCGTTTGCCAAGCTTTTCAATTTACATTCAGTTTGAGCATCCTGTGACTGTTCAGGACGATGATAATAACCTTTATAGCAAGTTTAGTAGGTAAAATATTCTTCCTCGATTATCCGAATTTTTTGCGTATCCGAACGGCCCAACAAAAATTTGAGTTCAACCTGTTCGGATAATCGAGGATGTACTGTACTATTGTGTATGATATATGGATGAAATATCACTTCCAAAATAACGAAAAACAATCCCCGCCAAAAGTAGTTGGAACACCCTTGTTTTTCTAAACAAATAACTATGTTTTCAGCTTTCCTAGCATTTTATTTCCAATTAAACCCCCCTCCCCCTGAAAACAAATTTTGTTTACAAATTGAATTTTATGATACTACACCAAACACAAGCTGAATGTTATTGGGCAAGTTTTGTTATCAGAAACAATATTGTAAAGGGGGAGGGGAGGGAGCAAAATGTAGGATTCAGTGAAAATCATGCACTGGTTTTCCAAGACTTTTGGCAGGAATTGTAGCCACGCTGAAAAATGACGATTTCAGACCTCTGAAATCAAGGGCCAATAGCTAATAGAAAAAAGCAAGTGGCAACAAAAATTGCAGACATATAAAATACTTTTCAATGGTACAAGGCCTGTATCTTGGTTTTCCCTGAGACAGAATGCTAGATACATAAATGTAGAGCCTAATATAATGTAAACATGTATCACAATAGCAGTAGATAAATGCATAAAAGAAGATTAATATGCAGAAAAACGAATCAATTTGGTACCGATTTCATCCTATCAAGAGGAATCTTCAGCCTGTTTTCTCTGCATATTCATCTTCTTTTATGTAGAGCCTAATATACATTAAGTAGGAAAAAGTCACAATTAGTTAATCTTCTTATGAGTGGGAAACCACGAATCATTGAGATGCAGATATTAGTCTTTTGACTCTTATCTCCACCATATATATAGCTTTCAATGTTAGACTCCTACCTTCAATGGGTTCTGGGACGAGAAGCAGGCCTGCTGGCGTTCCATAATAAGGAGTAAGGCTAAAAAAACATGAAATAAAAGATTAAATCATCATCTTCATCATCATTATCATCATCACTTCTAGAGGAATATCTCTTCAGCTTGGATATAGAAAGATTTATTTCAATGAAACTTTAATTTGGATGTTCATTTCTTATGTCAGCTAGGATATTGTTCTTTTGGCTTGTTCAGTTTCGATAACTGAAGATTTGTATAGTTCCGGTGGCAAACACTGGGGGGCTATGGAGTGAAGTTGCTCGCCCAATATTTTCAGAAAAACGCCTTTTGTTCTAAAACATTAGGAAATGTCACATGGTTTATATCAAACCATGGGTTTGCCCCCCTGATAATTTCCAAAGTATCACCACTGTATAGTTCCTTGATTCATATTTGAAAAAAATTCCATATTGAAAGAGATCCTACAAACTTGTTTAATTTTTTCTGCTGCACAATGTAAAATTAACAGCCTGTTGGCCAAGGGTGATCCCCAAAACCCCCTCTAGGCAGTATGATCGTTAAGTCTACTCACGTCACTTCCCTTAATCCTCGTTTCCATGTAACATCGTTATAACTATATATGTACTCGTCGCGTTAACCATTTTTATTAGATCCATTTCCGTTTTCCGTTTGTAGTATAAGTATTTATAGTTAGTGATTCATTTTGTAAGTAAGAGGTTTTACAGGTTTTATCTGTGAATGATTGTGTACAATCATGAGGCCTTGTACTCTTTCCGTAAAGACTTCTAACGTGACCTTAAGTCTGTCACATAGCCAGTGGTCCTCTTAACCCCTCAAGGCAGTGGTCCTCTTAACCCCTGCAGGCAGTTGTCTCTGTAATGTTCATATAATTATAATATTTTGTATTCATAAGTCCCGTATGTATTCCACCCATACAGTACAGGCGTTATTCAGTTAGAGTTCGGATGTGTGGAGTTTTAGTTTGTATAATCATGAACATGCTTTCTTGATTGACTCGACTCCTACTACAACATTACAGTCCCCTTGACCCCCTTGGGCAGTGCTAAAGCATTCAAGCTGTTACACATTTACCTTTGATGTAAAGGTTCTTTTTTCGTCTTGGTATCTTTTAAGTTTTCAACATTTGCAAAGATGCGAAGACTCGCCCAGCCAATACTTTGATAAACAGCTCCATCTAGAAAAAAGTGTCTTGATAAAGAAAGCCCTAGTCCAACGGCCTTCACACCTAATTTCAAAATTGCTCAGACAAGCCTAAGGCTAAGGACCGACCTTGTCAGAAGCTAGAGGCCCAGTGACAAGTCGAGCACTTTCAATTCTCAAGGTGCTTAGTTAAGTTCAGAGAAACCAGTTCATTCAAGAACCTCTACCCTGAAATTTCAGGATTTGCAATAACTTTTTTCTTAACATTTTCTAAATAACTACTCTGATGAAATATAAAATATGTTAGGTTTGACACTGTAACCTGGAGGAAATTACCTCAGAAAATTATAGTTGTAATTTAGAAACTCTGTACATCTTGAAAATTTGCAACCGACTAAAAAAAGAACTTCATCGGCTTTCAAAGTGAAGTAGGTAACCAGTAAATGAGCTCAAACTTAACGTGCTAGCCAGCAAAAGGCTAAAGGCCTTATGTCCAGCTGACCCCTGGTTTAAAGTTCCCCTGCAAAGGAAGGTGGAGGGTGTTGTTTTTGGAGTGAAAGTCACCCATCAAGAGGTTGACCTCACACAACCATGCTTAGCTTTGGCTGCACGTGGCAAACTGCTTAAGCCCCTTGGCCACTACCACGCTGGGCCAGATGGCGTTCTTAGATGCATTCAGTATCCTCCGAGGGCGCTTTTCAACTCATGGATGACATACAAAAAACGGAATCAGTACCTGTGATGGCAACTTCGATGATAGCAACTATTGTGTAGTCATTTTCAGTTGAATGGAAATATAATGGCTGAAAAATAAATCATATGCTAGAGGCAAAGAAAATTCAGAAGAAAATGTCTCATACAATTTTAATGAAACACTTGAAGACCCTCAACTATTGCACATAGGCTCAATAACAAGGGCTGCTCCTTGATTCTAAATTGATGAGGCCAATTAACACCTAAAGTATTAAAGAGGTGTACCATGCAGCCAATTATAGGAGATTTCTGGTTCTAGATGCGGGAGGACGGGCTTTCCGAGCACTATGATACATAATTGTGCGATATTGTCACCTTATTTCTATGCAAAATTTCAAAGTTTATTCATTTAGCAATCTTCAGTCACAGAGAAAATAAGAAATAAAATGACACCCTGTCTGGGTGGCATGAGGCTTTAAAAATTTGAATAAAGGGTTTCGCAGTTACTTTTGGGACCAGGAAAAAAGCCCTTCACTCCCGGGAAAAGTGATGATTGATATTTGATAAGCAACTTGGGAAAAGTGGACAAAAGCTAACCTCATTCAATTGAACTTTAGCTTTTCCTGCAATGACATCTGTTGCAGGAAGAAGAGGCCCTTTCCATGTACTGCCAAAAAACCAGTTATTAGCAGCATCATATAAGGTAACCAGCACTTGGAACTCTGAAGTATCTGTTGACTGAAAAATGGAAAAGCACAAAATCACCAAAAAGTAACTTCAAAAGTTTGATAACATGCAGGATGTCAGGAAAAACAGTAAACCTTTGATTCAATCTGTAAGCAAAAATGTTTTGGCAACAATATTTTTCCTTGGATTGGGTTGAGTATTCATTTCTGTGTTACTTTGTACCAAGTATACAAATAAAATTTATAAATAAAATTGAATTGATTTGTTTTTCAAACCGATCTGGAACTTGCTTTTCATACTTTTCATTTCATACATTTCATTTTCATCATGTATAATGTATATAAGGAAAGTAGACTAGTTCCATTTGTAGCTAAGTAATTCATTTTTGATTTCAATAAATACAAACGTATACAATTCAACCTTTCAAACCTTGGGGGTACCCTATCTATAATGCCTAAGGTTTAAGTCATGCTAATTATGTCTAGACAATAGACTTATTGTTACCCCATTGTTCTTAGTGTTTCCAAAGATAATTCGCATTATATAGACATGTTTTTTAGCGTGGAGCTTATTACTTGACTTGGGCACTTAGGCAGTCAACACAAATATCTTATGTTAGTGTCACCCAACTGACTGTAATAAATCCAGATTTTTGGGTCATGCGCCATGATTTTTTTCAGATCAAGGCCCATTTTCTAAGAATTTCGAAAGAATCAAGAAAAAACTCTACGCCTACCAACCGAAAAATTTGATTTCAAGATGACACTACCATAACATGTTTGTGTTGACGGCCTTATTTGGATTGAGGCCCTTTGTTTAGATGGCAGTCCTTAATTGATCCATTATGGTATAAGCCTCCGAATACTCTTACCACTCCTCCTGGTACAGCTACACCTTCCAATGACTTTAAAGTCAGACAAAATGGAAATGTCTGTCGGTTTCCACCATCTTGTTTCTCTCGACTCGAGTGAGGGGGGATAATTCTGTTCTCTTCATAAAACTCTTGCCAAGTTTCTTCTTGTTCTTCTTTGTCTGCCGTCATGATGAAAACTTCAGAGCCTCAAACAATTAATAAAGCTCCTAAAAGCCAAGACTGACCTCCTTTTTTGGGCCTACCGCCTAATCAATTCATGGCGCCATTGATTACTCATTCGTCTTTCAGTCAGATCAAAAGAGGGTGCTTTAACATTACACTTCTTTGGTGAAGTCTTTGTCGTATGGTTAAGTCTGAATTGTTTTAATCGAAGCAAATTCTTCAAATCTTCAAGTGGGACGAGTATAAACAAAAGTTACTTTTAATAGTTGCAGGCTTTGACTAGGCCTAAATTGAAAACGAGGCTGTTAATTTGCTAAGCTACAAGCTACTTCGCTATTTATAATTTGCCGCACTTACTCAGCTTTCAGTTTTTTCAGTTTTCATTGTTTTATCAATTAATCTCAAATACAATGATAAATACATTACAAAATAGTTACATAAAACATTCGATTCTAATTACATGAAAAATACACGAGAAAGGACAAAAATGACAGAAAATTACAAGATTGTATTTAGGATTAATTGACTAAGGAGGAACTCTCTAAATAGGTAAACTAATCGAGAGAGAGTCCCCCCAATAAAAGCAAAGAAAAACTATATTTTTTTTTTAAAACAACCCGGGCCCTCAAAGTCTCGTAGAATCCGGGCCCTTGCTTGAGAAAAATCGAGATTTGCAATTAACAATTTCTGTGAGCAAGAAAATGACACTCAACCTAATATAGATACGGATATGGGGATCAGGATTGATTAGGATTTTAGGCTTAGGTATCCAGTTCCTCTCCATCCTGCAGCTTTTGTAATCCTGCAATTGCTTGCCCGGTTCGTTATAATGCAAGAAAGTGATTTTCGGCATTCTTAAAAATTTTCCTTCATGAAACTATCACAACATTTTCAAGACTTCCATTTTGGGGGTAGGCTGATATTGCATTGTGAGAATCGTTGTAAGACTAAGGGAAGGTGCATACGAAACATTTGGTGACTTGATGGGCCCAAAGATGGTCCTCGAGATTCCGTTAAAATAGAAGAGAAAATGGCAGGGTATAGGTTGGGAAGAATTTTTCCGAGAAAAGCTTGAAAAGCAGATGACGCAATGGCAAGATTTTGGTAACCGGCTTACGTGATGGCATTTTGTAGTGCTCCATTGATTCGAATGATGGCAATGTGATCTAGAAATGTGACTTCCTTAGCCAAAGAAAAGGAAGTTTTTCAAAAAAATTTTCTGGCACCCTGATTATCGAATAAGTATCAAATTAGCAAAATTTTCCTTATTGCTAAATGCAAAGGATGATGCTAGAAGATGCATTCTAAGCCAAAGTAAAGGGCGTTGTTCAAAACATTTTCCTGGCACGCTCATTTATCGAATAAGTATCACAAAATTAGCACAGTTTCCTTATCGCCAATGGCAAACGTGATACTGGGAGATGCATTCTAAGCCAAAATAATTAAGGACATTTTTTCAAAATTTTCCTAACACTTTAATGTATAGAATAACTGTCGCAAAATTATCAAAACTTTCTTATCACTAATGGCAATAATTGGAAGATGCGTTGGCGTTCTGAGCCAAAGTTCTGGCCTAAAAATTTTCCCCGGGGCTTTGTCCCCAGACCACCCCATTTCAATGCCTTCTCAACTCACTTAATTTACCGTGGTTTGATCACGTTGTAGGGTGTGGCACCCCGCAAAACTGCGGGCCCTTTGTGAAGGTAGCAACCCTGGGATTTCTATGCCAGTCCGCCTCTGCTTGCGTTTATTTGTTTAATTGAGATAATTTGTGAGAATGAAAATGACCCGAGTAGGACTCGAACCCACGATCTCTAGATTTGATCTCTAGAACGCTACCACTGCGTCACCGGGGCTATGAGAAACCCAGGCCATTTCATTCACACAAATTGTTGCACCACCACTTCTCTTCAAGTTTACTTCCTGCAACTCTATCCAGTGATGGGACTGCGATGGTCTCCCTGGTGCGAGAAAGTCGTCGCCCTTCGGCAGGTCCAGTGTAGTGTCAAAGAGCCCGGATAGGTTCGTCTCTGCATTTGGTGAGTGGTGGTGCAACAATTTGTGTGAATGAAATGGCATGAATTTCTCGTAGCCCCGGTTGCGCAGTGGTAGCGTTCTAGAGATCAATTCTAGAGGTCGTGGGTTCGAGTCCTACTCGGTTCATTTTCATTCTCACATATTATCTCGATTGATTTTCCAAATCCTGCTTCTCTTCAAATTTATTTGTCTGCTTTGATTCAGTGGCGTAGCCAGAAGCTCTGAAAGGGGGGGAGCCGTTGAGCACTTTGAGCATTCACTTGTGGATAATAACCCATAAAAATTGATAACAACACACAATATGTATAGACTTTTTTTCAAAGGGGGGGAGCCGCGGCTCCCCCAGCTCCCCCCTCTTGCTACGTCCCTGCTTTGATTTACTTTCTTTTGGAATGCTTCGGTTTGTTTTGTCTTACTTTTGTGCTGCTTCTCAAATAAACTCTTGAGTCAGTATTTGTTGTGCAAAGTTTTAATTCTACATTGCCATTGTTAGAATCGGTCAACAAAAAAGATATTAGGTAATAGTTCACTGAAACACAAAATAGGATTATATTATACTATATGATACGATTTCAAACCGTTTGCTACGATTACCAAACGGTTTTCAACAAGTGTCTAACGGTCTCTGATCGGTGCAAAACTTGAGGATGGCGAGAAAATTAAAAAATATAGACAAACATACTTACTACTAAAGATTGCATTTAACAAGTTCGTATTCCAGCACTTTTCAGAGAGTACAATACATCAGAAAGAAAACGAAAATGAAAACTAACGATACTTCAAGTAAAAAACCTATTCAAAACAAATTTGTTAATCAAACGATATTTCAACACTTCGACCGTTTCAGATTCTTGTTTGCAGAGTATTTCTAGTAACACAACAATGTTAGCTATAAAGTGAAAACGAAGGTACAGTAAATATGAAGTAAATCATAGCAACAACAGTTATAAAATGTGGAACATGATAAACAGCATAAGACTCTGAAGGCACCATAACAGAAATGATTAAGGCCACCATGGAGTATAGTGGGCGATAACGAACAACATAGTTTCTTGTTTGGTTGTTTAGCAGAAAAACTGAAACAATCAATGCCAGTGATATTCCCATAAAAGGATCAGAATCTTGTTTTAGGCTATACTTTAAGTCTTTAGCCCATGCAATCAAGCCTGGAAACGTGACGATCGAAGCAATGAGGCATAACTCTGATGTATGCGTTACAACCGTGTCTGAAAATACTCTTTTGAAAATGGTTATCAGGAAGCATGATAGAATGCCAAGACTACTACAGAATTGAGATGCCAAACAAGGAATAACCACTTCCAGGAAAAATTTGATGCTTAGTTGCAGGAAATAGTTTGAATTTGTGTACACATGCATCAACCTCCCAAGGATCTTCAACATCATCCACAAGGGAATAAACATGACCACTTTTACTAGCAATGAGATCATCCAAATAAACACTCGGAGTAACACAAGGATCGCAATTGAGGCTGATGCTTGATAGATCAGAACAAAAGTAGCCGTGAAGGGTTCATCAGATCTGAAAATGCTCAGTACTTGGTTTCTGGACCCAGCAAGATACAGGAGTGCAGTAAGCTTCATATTTTCATTCGATTGTCTCTCTGAATTCGTTATCAATGAAAGAATAGCCAACATGGATACACTTTTCAAAATGGTTTCAAAATTGAATAAAAGAAATTGCCTAGAGGTAGACTTCATGTCAATCCACATTCTGATGCTGAAATTGCATCTTGTGTTGTGCCATAATTGCAACTCTGCATTCTGACTGAAATTTAATGGCTTCTCATGAAAGAATGCCATTTCGATGCTCTGAAGCTTTGATGCAATGAAGTAGGTACTCTCTCCGAACCATGGTATATGAAATACTGCTGTAACAGCACGAGATTTCTTGCATTGGCTAGTTATATTGGCCTTATACACGATCCATGGATACCTCACAAATGGCAGTGAAATTCTTGTAAAAACACGAGCATCGGATATCTCTACTTTTGAAGATACCAATGGCAGCACTGCATTGACGGAGTATTGTGATTCAACCGAAGCATCATTTTTCATGTACAACTTTTCATTGGTATATGCTTCAACTGAAAATCGTATCCAGTCTCCATATTGCTTTATGTGATCAATCTTCATTCTAAAAACTGCAACTTGACTCTCTATGGTAGGAACAAGGTCTGACCTGACTGATAGGTTTGTTGAGTTTTTACAAGAATTATTATCTCTGCATGCAAAAAGCCAATTCTCGGAAATCCCAGTATACATAGTTAAAAGCTCCCCACTTCTCTCTTTCAAATTCAGCACATAACAAGCTTTGTTCTTGCCCCCAACAAGAGTGAAATAGCCTTTATCAATGACTTTGCACTGACTAGAATGAACCAAAGATTGTTGCTTATGGATTACGGTATCTTTGATGGAATTTTTGTGGCTATGAGCTGACACAAAATGGTATCGTAATGCCAGCATTCTGGTATTAATGTCATCCGTTATCTGCATTCTATTTGTATCCACCATGTCAATCAAAGCTCTTGTCATTGCCAGCAATACTTGTTTGCACCACAAAATGAAATTATGTTCTGGTGATACCCAAACCTTAGGTGTGGCAGTGCAAATTACGCTGATGGTCTGGTTGGGCATTCCTAGGGATTCCATTGACGTAAGATCACTACGGACCTGAATGTCTGTCGTACCACTGCCGATGGACAGAAATGTCACATGTCTCAAAGCACTTTTAAGATATTCCATTTTTGAATGCTTGGTCCAAAACTCGTTGACTTCTGAGTAGTACTGGTTCAAATGACTATCAACCATTAATACTGGTTTTGTGTGAGGGGTTACTAGGGTTATTATCACTTTAACCAGTGTTCGATCAAAATCAGGCAACGTATACAGCCCTCTAGCGATTATCCCACCAATGGAATTCCCAATCAAGACTACCGTTTTCTGATCAGTATCTTTATAAAGCCGCAATATAACCTTCAAGCACTCATTTACAAATTTAGTCTGTGTCTCAAAGTAGCTACCTTTCAATGCGGACATTTCTTTGCTAAATCCAACTACAAAATAGTTGAAGTGAAAGGGCAGTGTCTCTGCTTTTCTCAATGCTACAGTCGCTACAGACCTAACTTGCATTAGCGTTCCTGCATTCCCAGGTATGAACAGCACAGGAATGCCAGAAAACTCTTGGTCATTTAGGCTTTCAGCATACTCACCCTCCCCATAGACGCTCAACGAGTATTTAGGGTATTTCTTCTTCAACTCTGGGTCAAGAGGAATGGTTATGTACTTTGGCCAGTCAAACATGTAGGTCATAATACACTCATTTGCTCTCATCTTCAAGATAAGGTCGTAGATTCCAATAAAAAGGGCTGCTAATGCAGAAAATAGAAAAAGAATTCGGAGTAATTTGTTCCACATCTCGCTTGCTAGGCCCGAATGATGACCTGAAATTTCACAAGGATGCATTAATCATTCTTCCTGTTTGAATTTTGGTGAACGCTCAACACCAACAATTTGCAACTGTAAGTACGAGTCCATTGTTGCAAATCTTTATAAATGAAACTTGATTCAGGTTATGGCTTTAGATTTTTTGGTGAAATTGCCACTCGAAACTTTGGCTACTGGCATTCATCCTAACTTCCATTTTGCATTACATGTTGTAAATGCTCCGTTAAGGGTTGCCGGATGGCAAACAAATTGTACACTCATATTTTACAAGAAACTATGCTAAATCTTCGTACAAGAGTTTCTTAGCTTTCCCCCAAATTATGGTACAAAATATTTTCTAGCAAGTTTCTTAGAAGAAGAACCTAAATTTCCGTCATATACCGTTGTTTCTTTATTTTCTAACGCTGCCAGACATGAATTGGATATAGAGAAGCAAAAATTGTTGATAGTTGATAGGCACATACGCTTATTATCTTCGCAAGGTATGGGTTTATGTGCTGAGCACAAAGGGCCCACTGAATAGGTAAAATAATCGAAGCAGTGCGACCCTGGTCCTTCCTCTTGCTGTTACCATGTACCTCGTGACTCCTTTTGCCTTTTTGCCTGGAATAACAGAGAACTGGCTAATTCTCTCCTCACACTTTTTGACAGGTCTGAAGGTGGTTTCGAACCCGGGACCCTTTCAACAAGGGTCAAGTGATCTAACCTCTCGGCAATCCCCGCCTAATAACTGCAAATTTCATTGCAAACAGCTAAAATATCTTGTTTAATATAACCAAACTGAACTAAAAGCAACACCAAACACGTTAGAAGCTAATTCCTCCTTACAATAGCATAATCTCTATACTGTCATAATATAGAAAGTTTCTTAACTTTTTTGTTCACACAAAATCTCCTACCAAAGTTTCTTAAATTTTAAAAACCAGGCCCTACGGTTTCTTGTAAACGGTTTCTATAGAAAAATGAGTGTAGCTTGTCTTTTGTTTGTCTGCCGCTTTAGCTTGATAAAATTGAAAGGGGTGGGGTGTGACACATAGACATGGGGTGGATGTATTAGGAATGAAAAACTTCAGAACAAAGAGAAAATTCCACCACCCCATGTATGGATGCAATTCACTATTTTTTTTATAAGAACAATTTTATAAGAACACAAGCCTCAAATATGGCCAAAACTTAAGAACAAGCTAAGAAACAAACCGAGGCTGAAAATTTTTGGCTCAATTTGAAAATTTAACAAAATAACCATAAGAATGAGAAATAATTACAAAACAAGCTGATGTACAGCACACAGATAATGTCAGATGGTCAAGGGAGTCAAACTTTGCAACAATTAATACTACTGATAGCAAAAAAGTTTCCTAATGATTGTATAAGTAAGAACAATTCAAGAAAATTTCAGGCGTGAAATAGAGGAATATTTAAGAACAACCAGCTTCAAATAAAATTTACTGGTTCTTATAAAAAAAGGTATAATTTGCTCCTATTGTATGCAAAGGACAAAATTTAAAGTCAATAAGAGGAGCAATAGCCCACAAACCTATTTTACGATTTCGCTTCAACTACATTTTCTCTCGTTATGATTTTTATGATGATATCTTTATGCTTTTCATGGTCTCCTTAAAATTCCCTGGCTGCCGGGGAGCTTCCAGTATTTATCGAAATCACTTTTGACTGCCATTTTCGATCTGCCCCGGATTGGCCCGAGGGGTCATGTGATCACGTTCTTCCGGAATCTGACAAGTTGTCAACTCGAAATCCAGCTCAAAGTGAAGACAAAATGGCGCTGTAGGGTGGAGCTTGCAGTAACACACTCGAACTCGCTAGTGATAGAAAGAAGCAATCTGTCAAAATGATTGGAGGATTTTTCATGTTCAACCATAAAGGAGAAGTCCTAATTTCTCGTATTTATAGAGACTATATTGGGTGAGTATATCGCCACTGACTGGAGTAGTGAGTGGTGTTTCGAAAACCGAGTGTTTCGCCTAGGCCTTATAGCTTCAATAATTAGGGCCTAATATTCCGGGTTAAAGTATAGTATATTCAAACAGACGGAAACGTTTCCTTATAATGTAAAAGCTATGGTTGTATCCTGATTTTGCATGGTTGGAAAGCTTTGAAGGGTGCTGAAATATTTGTGTGTACAAAAGAAAATACTTTTTTCTCACACATGCATGCCCACCAGTCTAGAACACAGGTAGCGGGGAAAATGATATATAAATGGAAAGTTGTGTTCAGTGGATATGTAGTTAAACTATACATCATGTTATCAGAATCAAAAAAATATATAAATACATGGCTTTCTTTAATTGTAGCTACATTTTGTTTGAGTTTACTTCTTCCCGTACCACATTGGCCTAATAAACACAGTTCTCACTGCTGTGCTGGCTGGTCAACCGCCTCTCTTTTCATATAGCTAGTTCCAGGCTCCAGCGCGGCGTGCGAGCGAAGCGAGCTGTTATGATAAAAGAATAAAGGTTTGAAGGTCCGCTTAGGCCCATGCACCTTCCATCGACTTCTTTTCCTCGCCCTCGAGTCCACAGGCCAGTATTTCAGCGGCCTTTACCCTCGCTGCATTCATCAATACCTCCTCTTCATGATTGACTGTTTCAACTGTAGCTTTTGCCTTCGTGTTCACAACACGAAATCGAAATACTGAGCCCACTGCCGTTCTCCCCATGATCGAGGAAAATCGCCCGTCCATTCCTGCGCAGCGCTATTTCCAAACAATGGGCTGCGCCACGCAGCAGAGGCACTGGAAACCAGTCTATCCTTGTCGCAATTGTTCGGCCCATTGTTTGGAAATAGCGCTGCGCAGGAATGGACGGGCGATTTTCCTCGATCATGGGGAGAACGGCAGTGGGCTCAGTATTTCGATTTCGTGTTGTGAACACGAAGGCAAAAGCTACAGTTGAAACAGTCAATCATGAAGAGGAGGTATTGATGAATGCAGCGAGGGTAAAGGCCGCTGAAATACTGGCCTGTGGACTCGAGGGCGAGGAAAAGAAGTCAATGGAAGGTGCATGGGCCTATGCGGACCTTCAAACCTTTATTCTTTTATCATAACAGCTCGCTTCGCTCGCACGCCGCGCTGGAGCCTGGAACTAGTTATATGAAAAGAGAGGCGGTTGACCAGCCAGCACAGCAGTGAGAACTGTGTTTATTAGGCCAATGTGGTACGGGAAGAAGTAAACTCAAACAAAATGTAGCTACAATGCAAGAAAGCCAGTTATTTATATATTTTTTTGATTCTGATAACATTATGTATAGTTTAACTACATATCCACTGAACACAACTTTCCATCTATATATCATTTTCCCCGCTACCTGTGTCTAGAAGTGCCAGACTGTAAAGTTTGCCACGCAACAATTCCTGGCTCGTTTTCCCTCTGCGCAAAATTTCTACTGAGGCCAATTTCTGCCCAGCTTTTTCCAATAGTTTGGTGCATAACCCCTGCAGTTTTCAAAAAGAGGCTTCGCTTGCCAATTTTGCTTCTGTGTAGAAAGGAGTAGATTCAATACCACAGCTGTTACGCCCCATTGTATTCGCGGAACTCAAGTCAGCCCAAATTTCCGCGACAACAGACATCGCGCACTGATTTTGCAAATTTATAAGTTTTTTGAAAATTAATTTTAGGTACTTAAAGATTGAGAAATGTTTAAAGATCAGCATCATTAAATAGATAAAACCCTAGTTAACACACCTGTTGAATTGCTGTTTTAATTCATTCTTTCTTTTACGAGAATAAAACTAAAATTCGAGTAGTGTTTTCGACATTTTTTCGGCCTAGGCCGAAAATCGAGTCCAAACTTTTGCTCGGGGATTCTAAACGAATAAAGATAATTATTCCATTTTTTCAGCATAATTTAGCTTGAAAACGAGGCTTTAATCATACCCCAGGCTCCGTTTTGGGTTCGGTTGCTAAGCAATGCAAACGTGGTTTTCAAAAGTTCAACGAACTCGCAGAGACAAACGGGTTTTCAGAATTTGCGGAGCCCAGGATTAATTTGTTCCTTATCAAATAAGCTTTCGTTTAGAAGTCTAATTTTTCATTTTAAGTCTTTCTGGCAAGATCCCCAGCCACTTTTAGGTGCCCCATTGGAGCAAAAACAGGGCGAAATCGCGTGTCTCGTTGTTGCTGCTGCGCAGCAACGCGCAGCGTCCACCCGTTTTTACGTTGAGAAATCGTAATGGAGGACAAGTTATCGGAAGCAGGCCTTTCTGGTGAACGTTTTAAGAGCTTTTGGACAATAAATATATATCAAATGTATCTAATTATGTTTTCTTGACAATTTTTAAACAATAATTGTTTTGGCAATGCGGTCGGTTATCATTTTGCGAATTCTGTTGTCGCGTTTCGTAAAAACTGGTGAGGTCAACTTGAAAATTTGTTTTAAATTTCTACGTTATGTTAAATGCAAATATTTGGACTCATTTTTATAGATAATTTAATACTGAATCTGAATCTGTTTTTGATTTTTTAATATCTTAAATATAACCAAAGCTACAATGAAATTTCTGCAAGGAATAGCAAAACAGGCCTAAAAAGGACTTGACTTCCCGGTCGTAACAGCTGTGATACAAAAACAATACAGTTACAATTTACAGCATAAAAAAATCCATGAACACATATTTTGCTATGGACCTTTTTTCGCTTAATTATTCAGAGATAAAACCTGCGTTCTCCTTGCAATAAAAAAACTTTACATTCTGGTTGAAGTGAGGGGCCGTCTGCCAGTGCCATGATAGCACACAGGAGCATGTAAACGGTAGAAATGCTAAAAGGACAATATAGATTTGTGTCTGAATATGGCAGACAGGCTACACTCATTCCACTATGACAGCCCCGGATTAGAATGCTTAGATTGAGCAGCTGAGTTAAAAACTCGATTGAATAAATGGTGCAGTTACCATACTCGAATTTTGCAAATCTGCAGCGGCTGGTGACGGAATTGGACTTTTTGTGAATTAAAGTCTGCCAGATTGCAGCCTCTTTTCGGAAATGGTACGGCTGCAGATGTGGCCAATATGATTCTTTGAAAATCTGTAGCTAGGAGTTCAGCTAGGAAGCTAACTGAACGGCTGACCTCTCAGCTGCACATTGTTAAATTCCCAAGCGGCTGGTAGCCCTCTAAGGTACATAATTCAAAATAATGGGAAATCTAAACCATATCAGAGGGCGTATTTTACTAGGCCCACTAACCGGACACCCCTTCAGGGACGCCAGAGAGTGTCTGCACGAATCTCTTCCCCTATCCTCGCCAAGAGGGGCCAAAGTGCCTTTTCAATGAATATGATTTGGATTGAAAACATGTGGCACTATGCAAAAAAATACGCTAAATGAGTTGATTAACTTTATTTTTAACTGATTAATTTTCTTTTAAAACACCATTAACGCACATTTAAAGGGGGAATTTACACAATTTTGCCCCCTTGCCCTAGCATTGCCTATGCCTCCCTCTGTCCTTATGTAAAATACTAAAACTTGTAAAGCTTGTCGTCTTGACACTTATCAGAGTAAATCTTTCATGACTTGTTCCAGGCCTTTTCTTGAAGATAATTTCACAGAGTGGCTAAGACCCTCTGGTCATTTGGTTTACAAGCTCTGGTGGTTGATTCACCAGAGTGCTGGCAAGAGCTAAGAGTGATCGCTCTGGTCAAACAAAAAAGCCTGCAGGTCTGATATAGATTCAATTTTCTTTCAGACGTCATGCCGCTGATGCTTTTCGTGTAAATGTGATTCATGCGCGTGGTCAAGTTCGCTCTCCTGTCACTCATCTAAATGGAACAAGCTTTTTCCACATCAAGAAAGGGAACATTTGGATTGCATCTGTGACAAAGCAGAATCTCAACGCGCCAATGGTGTTTGAATTCCTGAACAAAACCACAGAGATCATGTCGTCGTATTTTGGAAAAATCACTGAAGATAACATCAAAAATAATTTCGTCCTTATTTACGAACTTCTGGATGGTGAGTTTTGATTAACAATCTTTACTTAATTTGATCATCTCCCTTGTTTAGTGATAACATATTGAGATGGTTAGTGTGAATGAAGATGGCTATAGTAGGACCCTTACCCAGGACCTCTAGACTAGCACCCAAGTGTGCAATCGCTAGGCCAAAGGGCCTCAAGAATTCTGAGCCATTTAAAGCACGCATATTGCACTAGCACTGACCATATGCAGAAACGAACATATCCAGGTTCTTTAACAACTGCTCAGGATCTGCCAAAGAGGGACGACTTTCCCCAACTACTCTAGTGCAACAGTAGCTCACCAGAATATTATTCTAGGGGTTTTGGGTTCGAGTTTGAATCACACAAATTATCTCTATATTTTTTCAAAGTTTTCTCAAATTGATCAATCAGCAAAACTCGTAGAACACTATTTTTTTGTTTATAACAGAACCAACTAAAAGAGTAGGAACAACACGAAGGTTACATTACATCACTGTAACCTAGCGTTAAGAGTTATTGGTTCAAGCCCCTTCTCAGGCGTCTCATTGTGAGGAGAGGTTTTGCCTGCTTATTTCAGAGGTTTGGTTACAACAAGAAGAATGATGAAATTATTAGAGGGGAGCTTGATAAGGATTGGGGCTTACCCAAGAGTGAGGCAGGAGCTGATTATGATATCTTACTATGGTATCTTACCAGGGAGCTTATCAGGGTGCTTATTAGGGTGCTTATTGTGGTATCAAATTTCGTTCTTAATAATTACAAACTTGTCTTTTTCAGAAATCAATGATTTTGGCTACCCTCAGAAAACGGATGCTGGCATTTTGAAAACTTTCATCACCCAGCAAGGCGTCAAGTCTCAGGTTTGATGTTTGCATTTTTTTCCATTTTTTCTCTTTTCCAGAACATCTGTTGGCAGGGATGGCCGAGTGGTTAGATCACTTAACCCTTCAAAGGGTTCCGGGTTTGAAACCACCTTTAAACCTGTCACAAAGTGTGAGGAGAGAATAAGCCAGCTTTCTGTAATTCCAGGCAAAAAGGCAAAAGGAATCATGAGGTATAGTGACATCAATAGGAAGGACCATGGTTGCACTTCTCGTTTAGTCTACCTATTCAGTGGGCCCTTTGTGCTTTATACATAAACCAATACCTTACAAAGATAGTAAGCCTATTGCTTATCAATTTTAAATGCACTGCTTGATTAGTCTACCTATTCAGTGGGCCCTTTGTGCTTTGCACATAAAACCAATACCTTACAAAGATAGTAAGCGTATTTGCTTATCAACTTTAAATGCACTGCTTTATTAGTATACCAATTCAGTGGGCCCTTTGTGCTTTATACATAAACCAATACCTTACAAAGATACTGAGGGTATTTGCTTATCTATTAACCAATATACAGAAATCATCTCACAACTTGATTTAGATTTAGTAATAGAAAGGCTGAATTACAAAAAGACTGAGCCATTTAACAGGCGTTAACCACCCACTCACAATAGGCATAGCCCAGAGACTAGACATTTTAAGTCTGCTAATGCAAAAATAATGTTTTTGTTTCAGACAAGAGAAGAGCAAGCACAAATCACAAGCCAAGTCACCGGTCAAATAGGATGGAGAAGGGAAGGCATAAAATACAGAAGAAATGAATTGTTTTTGGATGTTTTGGAATCCGTCAATCTTCTCATGTCACCTCAAGGTTTTTATCCTTGTTATTTTGTTCTTAGTTTCATGGAAAGTTTTGTTAACTTAACAGGGTTTTTTTTTTTCTTTTTTTTTATACATCAATCTAAAATCTTACAATAACAGAACATGGTTACAGGACGACACCACAAGGAGAATGAGAATACATTGCAACCCTGTGGCTTTAACATTTAACATGAAACATTTAACATTTACACGAAGATATTACAGCATAAACTACAAGCTATGAAAAGAAATGGAATGATACAAACATGATACAAAGGTGGGAGGAGGAGAGGAAATCTCATTGAAATGACTTAAGAAAATCTTTTTGATGATTCGATGAATTCAAGAGTTGCTTTAATGATCGCTTTATTTGATTCAAGGGGTAACCTTTCATCACCGTACAAGATTATTGAAACTAAATCCTCATTGGAAAGGTTCAACAAACCGCATGAAAGCAAAGTTGCTTGTACCTGGCTGAGGAGACTATTTCTTTGCAGATGGTATGAGTGGCAATGCAGCAAGAAATGTTCCGTGTCCTCAACGCCATCGTTTATAGGACACACTGGGTTTAATGTGTCATTGAAATTGTGCCTAAACTTGTGAAGATTAAGTGCACTTAACCCAACTCGAAGTTGTGTGAGAGTGGCTAGTCCTTTAGGATCATGAATACCAAATACTTGTTTTGGAGCGGGACGAATAATCTTATTTAATTTTGCCTTGAAGACACCCAATGAGGGTTCGTTTCGTGTTTCTGGATCAATATTCTCCCATTCTGCCAGACAATGGGGATAGAAAGTTGATTTATATTTGTCAGTTCTTGCATATATTTGCCCAATCGCTGCTCTCGCTCGAAAAGAGTAAGGGAGTTCATGAAGATGTGGAATAGGGTCTCTGGTATAGGCAGGTGTAATATTATTGATAATCTTATAGAAAAGGACAAGACGTCGGCTCCATCGCCGAAGATCTAGGGTCTCCCAACCAAGCTCTTCAAGTAGTTTCTCTCGGGAAGTACCTTTCCATGCACCTGTTATTGTTATTAACAGGGTTTTGTGGAAAGCATGTCAGGTTATCTTACCTTTTATTGGAGGCCATACATCAATCCTGGAGATGCATCTAAAAAAGTTTTAAGGGGATGCCTGACTGGCTAGATTATTCAACCCTCGTTCAAACCCACCTTTTTATCTGTCGTAAAAAGTATTTCACAGCTCCCAATAGCTCCAGCCTAAAAGGCAAATAAGTCGTGTGGTATGGCCTTATCAAGGAGAAGGACCAGGGTTGTTCTGCTTGATTAGCCACTAAGTGGACCCTTTTGTGCTTTGCACATAAACCACACCTTACAAAGATAGTAAGCGTATTATTTATAAACCATCAAAATTTGTTTTAATTTGGAAAGTTACTTCTTTCATTACTACTACCTTTCTCTATTTTCTAAAGTTATGAACTGATGAAAAGACCGATATAAGGTATGTTTATTCCTCCATGTAGGCCAAGTTCTAAGTGCCCATGTGTCCGGCAAGGTCCAAATGAAGAGTTACCTATCTGGAATGCCTGAGTGTAAGTTTGGTATGAACGATAAAATTGCCATTGAGAGTCAAATCAAGAAGACTGGTTCTGCAGAACCATCAATACCTGAGACACTACCAAAACGGTATGTTAGGATCATTTTTGTTCATGTCTATGTCGTAGGCCAACAAACCTATATCCTTACTGGGATGGATACGCTTATAAGGCAACATTAAAATTGTCTTAAAAGGGAAATGATATGCTTATAAAATTACATTTACAAGGGGGTGGAATGTCGTATTTAGGGAATATAGGACATAAATATTATCTTAACCCTTTTCCAACCATCACAAGAAATACTTCTTACAAAAATATTCAGATTGTTTATCTGATATGAGGTATGGCTCTTACTAGAATAAGAACAACAACAAAATATTTCCCAGGGCGGCAGGGCCAATTTTATAACCACAATCCCTAAAAGTGAACGTTCCTCCCAACATCCCCCTCGTATTTCAAACTCACATGTCAGCATAGCCTAAAGAAACTACAGGAAAAACTGACCTAGCTTACCATTTCCTTTCTGTAGCCTAACTAAGGAAAATACTACAAATAAACTTGATACAAGGCATAGCAAATTTCCAGAAAAGAAAGGTGGCCACCCGGGCACAGCAAAATATTTGAAACCTTTGTGAGAGTTAGACTGCAAGAGAAATTAGACCTTCCAGCAAAGCCATCTTGAAATCTTCGTTCTGATGAAACCTTAATTTGGGCTATTTAGCAGACTCAGGAATCAGAAAAAACCTAAGACCTTGACGTGGGACTCAAAAGTCCTGTGATGATATGCTTATGCTTATAAAATTACATGTGCAAGTGGGCGGAATGTCGTATTTAGGGAAAAGATACTTTTTCTGAGAGAGTATTGCATTATTTCACATATGATGGATAGGCCCTTAAGAGTTTGGCATACCATCTTACATGTGTTGGATATGCTTAGAGGTTGGGCTATCCTATAGCATCTTGCTTGAGGTCGTATATCATCTTCTTACATGTTGTGAATATTCATTATAGGGGTGCTAATCACAAAAAGAGAGAAAAATGTTTACAAAGGATAGCGCATCATCTTTCATGCAGTAAAGGCATGTTATGTTTTCTACTTGTATTGTATACACTTACCAAGCCTAGCACATCATAATCATACATGTGGTGAAAATGTTTCTTCTAATTAATTTGTTTCTTGTGATTTCAGGAATACAAGTAAGACTGGTATTGCTATAGATGATTGCACTTTCCACCAGGTAGAATTGCATGTCTATTGTTGTAAATTTCTATCCATATCTGGGTATAATCATTTGTCAGGTTTTATTTTCCTTCTCTTTCTGACATACTACTCTGATGAGTGTCAGACATAAAGCTTTAGTAGCTAAAACGTTTTGCTATATGTCCGATTTTCCTCACCATCCTTAAGTTCTATGCTGACCAAAGGTTTTAGCATGTTAATAGTTGTAGATTTGTATCCTCTTCTTGGTATTATTATTATTCGTTAGGTTTATCATCTCTTTCTGACGTACTTCTCAGATCAGGATCGATGCAAAGCTATATTATTTATTATATTTTGCTGCATGCATGCATGTATTCCACTTCCTGATTATGAAGTTTATAGCTAATCTTTAACTCAAAGAGCCAATAGCTTCCCCCTTTAGGATATTAGATCCAGAATATTAATGCAAGACTTGATTTGTGATTTTCTATCTGATGTTGTTTTATTGTTTATTGTTACTGTTATTGTTACAGTGTGTGAAGCTTAGCAAGTTTGAAAGCGAGAGAAGCATCAGCTTCATACCTCCTGATGGAGAGTACGAGTTAATGAGGTAAGAAATCGCTGTTCCTGAAATTCCATGATATCTTACAATGGCTTTTGAAATTCCATGAGGACTATATCTTTTTACTTTCGCTCTCAGCTCGTGACTTGACTGACTTGCATCTTACGGTGAGTCCCAGGCCCCCTCTCTAGCTTCACTTTCTCATCTGAGAACGAGGCATCAGAAAGTAGCGTCTTGAACATGATTGTCACAATTAATGTTTTTGTTTTTTGTATGTCATTGTGTTGACTCTATTATTGAGAACTGATTGAATGTGGCCTCAAGAGAACTGGAACTTTTGCTTAACAATGACTTTTAGAATGGAGTTGAAATTATTAGTTTTTGGTTGAGGTAATCTGTCTAGTTAAGTGAAAAACATGTTGTCGTTTGTTAATTTTTATCAAAATTTCTGACCTAGTGCTTACCGCTTTTGAAGGCATTATCTTACTCATGACAATGATCATTACCTGGAACTCCCTGATTGTTGTATGATTGTTGTATTTAGAAACATCATCTTAATATAGTATAACTGAAGTTTAACAAGTTAGTCGAGTCGCCCTTATTCCTTCGCACTGGGTTCATTTATAAACTTTTGTTTTTATGAAGATTTTGATTTTTCAAAAATTCTGAGCGAGTTACTTGAGGTTGATTTCCTTCCTAGGTATAGAACCACTAAAGATATCAGTCTGCCGTTCCGTGTTATTCCACTGGTCCGAGAAGTTGGTAGAACTAAAATGGAAGTTAAAGTCGTCCTCAAATCAAACTATAAACAATCTATTCTTGGCCAGAAGATAGAGGTGGGCACATGTTTTGCTATGTTTAAAATTTTCTGACCGACATCAGTGTAAGTAAAAATATGGCCAGGCTAGATCACAAAGAGTGGTCTATTAAGCAAGGTCACCAACTGTTGCTGGTCTTACTTTGTTTTCTGTCCCATGTAAAGTGATAATCATGGATTGAAACTCTGATATACTCTGAACAATTAACACCTGATCTATTTAATCCATCAACTTATCTACTTTGAAACTGATATCTACTTCTTTTCAGGTCCGGATTCCAACACCCCCTACCACAGCTGGGGTTCAACTGATTTGTCAGAAGGGAAAAGCAAAGTACAAAACCAGTGAAAATGCTATTTTATGGAAGTAAGTCTGCACTGTTTTATAAGCTGTGCTGAACCAAGTTGCTCTTGTAGATGGAGAATCTCAATTTGTGTGGTACAAGCTTTTTACATTATAAGGAACCTACTCTAGTCCTAGTAAAATTTTCCATTTTTCTATTGTTAAAGGAAACAATGGAATAAAAGAATAAATTGTATTTTATCAGAAATCATAGTTCCAGGTTCCTTATAAACTCGTCAAACCGACACTTCCCTTGTCGTTTTCTTATCACTAAGAGAACTAATGATCATAATAATGATAATAAAATGGTAGAAGATAGCTCAAGATGCACAAAAAATGCTAAAGAAATTGCAAGAACAACGAGCAAAATATTGATTATGTAGTAATGAGACATACTCTCTCGTTTGTCGCCACACTGGCTATGCAGCAACTCCTGGACTTAGGCATAGTATATTGCCCAAAATAGTCGGTGTTTAAGACTCAAAGAATGCTCATATTGCCACGATAGTGATGGTTCTTAAACAGGTTCTTAAAACATAGGTAGGCCTACGCAGGGGGTTGCAGGGTATTGTATATATTTTTACTTTATAACTGAATTGTGTTTGCTTGTGTTACCAGGATTCGTAGAATGGCTGGCATGAAAGAATGCACGATTACAGCAGAGATAGAATTGCTTCCGGCTAAGGAATCAAAGAAGTGGACAAGACCCCCTATTTCCTTGAATTTCGAGGTAAAATGAAGAATTTTGTTTCATTTCTTTAGCTAGCTCTAGTATAGATGTTGAACTGGTTTTTTACCGTGCACAAATTTTGGTAAGATTCATCGTAGAATAGCTGTATGAATGAATAGAACTGTATTTTTTTTTTCATTCCACAATGATTAAGTTAGTTCAATCAAGAATTCATTATCGTCAGAGATGATCTGTCACAGTTAAAAAACATTCAAATTAATTTTGAGACACACTACTCGCATCTTTCTACAAAAACTATCTAGTGAAAAAATGCTTACAAAGCCTATAGGTCGGTTTGCCACGAAAGTGCTCGATACATAGAGTAGAGCAATATACACTAAGAAGAAAAAGACTAAAAGACTGGTGGTGGGCCTAATGAAGTTTATTACAGTTGCATATCAATCTCTGGAGAGTCCCTTTTAGAAATACAAATCACATTGTGGGTCTTTACTATAATGGGGCAGCTACTTTCCATTAGAAACCATTTGGTAACAATACACGATACTTAAAATTCTAAATGTTAATTGTCTAGGGAGGAACTGGCTCCTTAGGGAATCTCCAGGCAGTAAATGATTATTGGTATTCTGGTTTGTCACTTGGCCTGCTAAGGCTAAAGGCGAAGATCCGATCTAGCTAATTGCCGCGGTTCTTCCCCTACTGGTCTGGTATGATATCTTCTTAATGAGATGAGTCTTCCTTAGGGGATCATGGAACTTTATATTGGATTATTTATTGAAACAGCCTAAACTTATTAATTTTCAACTGCAGCTTTAACATATTACTTCTACGTGTCTCAGATGAAAAGCTCTTATGAATTGTAATATCTCGCTATGTCTCAGGTTTTTCTGGCTATTCTTAACTAAATTACCTATCAAAGACCGTTCTGGTTTATTGGTCTCACACACAAACAGCATTTATATTAAAACACAAACAGCATATATATAAGTTGATAATTTTCAACTACAGCTTTAGCATATTACAGTATCAAACAAAAAGCTCTTGTAAATTATAAAATCTTGCTATATCTCTGATTTTCCTTGCTAAACCCAACTAAATTACCTATCATAGACTGCTCTAGTTTATTGGCCTCACGTATGTATTAAGGACACCCCTGGTCTTGGTTATTAGTATGCTGGGCGAAAAGCGTCAATCAAGTGTCTTGCTATGCCTTACATGCTAAAATTCTTGTTGTATTTTTCAGGTGCCGTTCTCCTGCTCCGGCCTAAAAGTGCGCTACCTCAAAGTCTTCGAGTCCAAGTTGAATTACAGTGACCAGGATGTTGTCAAGTGGGTTCGTTACATTGCCAAGAGTGGCCTTTACGAGACCCGATGCTAAATCCTGCAACTGCTCATTTGCAGATTTATATCAAGTACTTAGCTGCAGTTCGGTGAAACAAAATGGCGGATTTTGTAGGTGAAATTCCAATATTTGTATATTCGAAGATAGACGGTTTTCTGGTTGAACTTGAAACAATATATATATGACATTATGACAATTCATATTACCAAAATAGACTGTTGGATAAAGACTTTTGTTGTTGTTTTTTTCTGTTGTCTCCAATCAGGGGTTTTCGGCAATTGCAGCAAGGAAAAGTTGTCAAAATTTTGATTAATGCAGCGAATCTAGCCAATGACTTTAACATCTTCTTTCTCACAACCGTTGAAATCATTCGTACGTGAAGTGGATGTTTGGTTTCCAACTTAAGACAAATCTACTTTCTTGAGACGATGAAAATGAATATTGGAGTTATTAATTGTTTCATTTAGGCCTATTTAGGCCTAGGCGTAAGTTGTCTACTTACATATTGAAATATTTTTGTCCTCTCAATTCAAAATGATAAGGAAACGATTTAAGATCATCTCAGGCTTGGCTGACCCATGTGCTGTATTGTACGTGCGGTAGGTGTATTTTCGATTTTCATTAATTGTTTATTTTCTGGAATAGCGGCAGTATGAAGAAGAGACCATCGAAATTTCATTCCTACACATACCTCACTTAAGAAATTAGTCGAGAATAATTGAGGATAGTGGCAGTTATGGACGGTTGATATTAACAGCTATGTAATTCAAGTAACATGCGGACAACAGCAACAAATTTCCGTACAGATTTGTCAATAGACATGATAGTCAAACTTAGGCCCCGTTTACACGATACCGTTTTCATTTCATATCGGATTGGGTAAGGCAATCCGATATGAAAATTTCTCCTGTTTACACGATGCCGTTTTCATTTCATAGCGGATTGGTGCGTTCTCGTGTAAACAGGAGGCCAATCCGATATGGAATGAAAACGGTATCGTGTAAACAGAAGGCCAATCCGATATGAAACCAATCCGATATGAAACGGAAACGGTATCGTGTAAACGGGGCCTAAGAAACATTGGGCCTTTACGAATGTTACAAGAGAAAGCTACCAAGTTTGTTTGTCAATGCTTTACACTCAAAGAGTGTAGTCTATCTCAGTGGCGAGACCAGCTCTGAAATGTGGAAGAAGCGGAGGATTCTGACGTTAATTTCCGTCTAAAGGTAGACCTACCTAATTTTATGCCATTTTACTTTGAAAATTATCTGACTTTTGGGAAATGGGAGGAATGAACCCCCAGTCTCTCCCATTGGTCCATCTATTTAAAAGAAAGGGATATCCCCAGCCTGAGTCACCAGTTAAGAAATCCAAATTTTTAACATGAGAGAATTTTCGAGACTCTTGTCGAATTGAAATAGCCCCTACTAAGTGAGATACTATTATTCGTCTATTATTGTGTTGCTCAAGAAACTGACCTTTGGCAGACTATCTAACCCATGATGCTTGAGCACGATTAATAATATTGCGATCCGTAATACAAGTGGTAAGTTGCTCATGCCATTTGTTGCTCATGTAAGTTGCTGATGTCACTGAGATGAGATTTGGTATGGCAGAGTTTTGTCACGATAAAATGGTGTGCAAGGGCCTCTTAGGGATAACTGAACGTGCCCTGATGTTGAATTTTTATTGATTACCAATTAACCCTTTATGCCTCAATTATGGAATAAGTTTATCAGAATAATGTTATATAAGAATTCTGTCAAGAGAACAAAGAAAATAGGACTGGGGGGTAAGTCAAATTCTAACAAATTTTTACTTGAAAAAGACCACGCCCCCTGCTTTTCCACGTGGCCCTGGTGTAACTTGCCCGGGCCTAAAACGAAAGTGCAGCTAAAAATTTGCAGGAAAATCACTTACATTTTTCTTCTACACGCTGAAGTTTTTTGAAAAATTTATGTTCTATTCAATTCACTCAGGCCTTCAAATTTTGAGAAAGCCAAACACCCAGAAGAAATCTTTGATTATCGCAGAACTTCCTCCTCCGTGTCCACCATTTTTTCCTGGTTTTATGCTCACATGTTCTAGTACTCTGTGTGATTAGACATGAAACCATGCAACTCATCGTCTAGACTGATTTTACATGCAATTCAATATTTATTTGTCTTATGGCAAACCAGAACCATTCACCAATTTTTCTATGAATTTAATAAATTTTCTGTCTAGGAGCCATTAACAAAACTTGATGAATACATTTATGCATGGTAGTGCAAGGATGATTGTTATAAGGGGTGCTCTTACTGGTTACTACCCCTCCTGGTACCAGGTTCTGCATCCCTTGGTGCCTAGTTCTGATCCAATAGGTATTAGGTTCTGATGAGTGTAGCCTGGTACAAAATAAACCTTTGGACAAGAAGTTGGCGTGAGGTTTTGAAGTAAGGTCAGGCAGCAAGTCTTCGTTCGAAGCAGGGTTTTTTTAAGTGCCGTTCTACACAATATCTGCAGTTCTAAAGACTAGGCCATTTGCATTAAAGTTCCATATTTTCTTACCCCTCGATAGCAAGCATGTTGCTGCCTCAAGGAGCCATTAGGTTTGACGAATGCTGATGGATATGAACATTTTGGTACGTACTGCTGAATTTATCTTGAGCAAGGTAACATAAGATCAGAATCAAATCATTATATTTGTTTTGAACCTTAAAAGGAAATTCAAAAATAAAGTTTCAAAGTTCTAATTTGTGATAGCTTTTTCAAGAAAAACACAGTAGTTAATTAGTTTGTCTTCTCCAAAATGTTACAGACAGGTTGAAATGTGCAATTCTAGATTTTTCTTTAAAAACCCTGGATCGAAGCAAAAACGAACGTCTCAAGTCTTCAACTCTCCGTACAGTTTTAAGCGATGGGCAGCTTTGAGAAGAAAGAAGTAAACTTAAAATTGGTAAAATAACGAATAAACATCGATTAAAAAATATTGTCTTTACCCTTTCATATGTTTAACAGACAAATCTTCTACGTTTATACAATAAAATTGTGATAATAATTACGAACATGAAATTGTTAAAAGGTTCGGGGTAACTCTCAACTAGGCACAAATATCGAGTATTTCTACTTTTTCTGACTTTGCACAAGCACAATATACTTTTTTCATAAGCAACTAGACTCTAGACCCAGCTTTCAAAGTTGCTTATCAGTTTCTTAAGTCTTAGAACGCAAACAAAGCAAGCCATCATTGCCCCCCTGGCAAACATCTGTCCAGTACTGACGGGGTGTTGAGTACTGAATATCCTCCACAGTACTGCTTTGATTTATGGTCGAAATATAAGAAAAACCGTATCAATGCCAGGAAATATGTCTCTTTTAACTGTGAAACATTCCAACAAGCTTTGCAATGTTTGGCTTAGTTGCTTTACTACCTTCTGCTTAGCTCAATTTGTCGAGAACTGAAGCCCTTGTTGCTTATTATAGCGAGAATATCAATGTCCAAAGGTTCAAAGAAGAGACATCAACAAGTTTTGAATTCCTCGATATATTGGCTATGGGTAGTGATTCACCTTTTAAGAATGGATTAGCTGGGGAACATATTTTCAATATTCTGATTTTTAGGCTTGTTGAAAGGCAAGGGACCAACATTATGGATTCAATATTGCAAACAAACCCAATTTCAGGGTTGAAATTTCACAATTATGCGGAAAGTTTTAGACTCATTTATATTACAGAGCCACTGCTTTGATTTCATACCAATTTATATGATATTTGACAGGAAAATCGTACCCATATTTAGATATTTTGCAATGAAAAACTAAACTTCATGAGCGGCACATCCCTATAATAATTTCATCATATGTGTCCTCTCCTCAACCAGGGTGCCAGATTCAAGGTGCACGAACAGGGGCTGCCTGTTGTACATATCTCCTTAACTAAAACACGACCCTTCCCATACTTTTAGATTTAGGCCTTATATGAGCGTCTATTTTGTGGCACAAGCTAAATGTTATTTGCTTTATGAAGTTATAAAAAGTTCAAACCGTGTCTTCTCCGGACATGAGCAGCGGGTTAATGTATTCAAAGCCTTCGAATTCCGATTGGTCAATCCTCTCCAATATTGAACTACAAAGGAATCAAATTAAAAGAGATTGAATATGGGGATATCATCAGTACTATTGGGGATACTATCAGTACAGCGGAGGATGTTCAGTATTGTGGAGAGATACCATCAAAACTAGGGAAAGGTTCAGTACTGTGGAGGACTATTATCAGTACATTGGAGGATGTTCAGTAATGTGGAGAGATACATGCCCTTAGGGAACCATATCCACAGTTTTGATGATATCTTCCACAGTACTAATGGTATCCTCCGACAGTACTGAACATCCTCCACATTACTAAAAAAGCTAAGTGTAGGAGAGAAGATTGGAAATACTTAATTTGATTCCCCTTTCAAACTAACGAGGATGTTTTGAAACCAATCTCTTTTGCAGGGATTAAAAGCTCGTGCCTGTTCACAGCAAGTTGTTCAATTTTTTAATTGAACTGAATTACCATGCAACATGCAATATCAACAATGTGGGCCTTTAATAGACAATTAAGTGTTTCTTATTGATCGTTATTAACAAAATATCGAAATAACACGACTATTCTCCATTCATGCTTTTCTAGAATAAGGACCCAGCAAGGCTTTTCCGAGGGCTTATTTGCAAAAATGAATTTTAGGTGGGGGCTTATTCGGGGGTCGAGGCTTGTTCAAGGATTTACGTTACTTGTGTGTTTCTTATTGGTCAATATTAACAAATACTCACGGGTCGTCAGGAGTAAGGGTGACTGGCTCCGTCGTAAACTGCGAGTCGAAGTTCCCCAAGACGTCGTTCTCGTCCTCCACACTCGGTTTGTAAGGTGGGGCTATCTGTCTCTTCTCCAGGGCCTCCCAATCCACCGGACGGAAAAACAGGTGTGACATGATGTCCCCGAATCCAGTCTGTGGGTGACACCCCAGTCTTTCCATGGGGTGCTTGTTGAGGAACCCCTTGAGGCATGAGGAAGCTTTCACTGACAAGGATCTCGGGATTCTTATCGGCTTTTCGAGGATTACTAGAAAAAAAGGAGGTTAGTGTTAAATCAAATCACTACTTATAATACACTATTTTATAAGAACCAGAAAAATTTTTTTCAAGTTATTGACAAAACTTTAGGTACAATTATATAAGCGGAAAAAAACTGATTTGACCAGTTTGGAAGCCCCGAATCTTATGTTTCAAAGTTTCGATAACTAAACGTAGTCATAAAGACTGCACATGGTATAAAATGATAGCATTGATATTCAGGCCCGTGGCTGTAACATGGTTGAAAAAAGGTTCTGATTTAAGAGGTACGTATTTGCCTGAGTGTAAAGACGATCTCGGTAGTATCATGGTTAACGATTTGTAAATGCTAATGAAGTCTAAACCAATCGATTGAACAACATCACAAGCATCGAAGCAACGTCTTGAGTTAGATAGTTGAATGTATCCAAATTATTTTCAACCCAAAACAGCGAGCTACCCCTCTCCCAAAAAGTTCATAGCTTTCATCTAAAATAATCAATGACCAAACCTCTACAAAACAAATTTGTGAAAACTTTAAGAATTATCTATATTCAAGAAAACTTTAAGAATCTACCAAGAGAACCTCTCAGCCTAGTTTTCTGAAGGTAAAAAGTTACTTCTAAGATAAAAACTGAAATGGTCTTGTTTGAAAAAGATAAGTTCTTACATGTCGCTTTTACCTGTATCACTTTTTAGTACATTATTTCTGGACCACCCAGTATTCTATTCCACTACACTCTTTTTTTTATAAGAACAATTTTATAAGAACACCAGCCTAAAATTTGGCCAAAACTTAAGAACAAGCTAAGAACAAACCGAAGCTGACCATTTTTGGCTCAATATGAAAAATTTTATGAAACAACCACAAGACTGAGAAATAATTAAAAAAACAAGTAGATTGGCAGCACACGGATAATGTCAAATGGTTAAGAGAGTCAAACTTTACAACAATTAACACTACTGATAGCAGAAATTTCTAGAAAGGCTTCCCAATGATTGTAAAAGTAAGAACAATTTAAGAACATTTCAGCCTGAAAATAGAGGAATAGTTAAGAACAGCCAGCTTCATATCAATTTTACTGGTTCTTATAAAAAAATAGTGTATACTTTTTTCCTAATTTCAAAAAGAATAGAAAACTTCCTATTCCTTGCTCCGTAAACAAAAAATTAATCGTTGATCCGTCGGTACTTCTTTCACGAAATATTTCTTCACCAACTTAGTAGGGATCTTCGTATCCAGCTATTCCGAAGATTAATACTACCAAATTACGGAATCAAACCCGCATTTTTCAAGGGCCTAAACTTGGAATGCACTTCCTCGGTTTCTACAGGTTAGCCGAAACTAAACATTTAGAATACTTATGAAAGTTTCGTAGGTTCTTGAAGACAAACAAGTCCACTAATTTTCAGTACACATCTTTTTTAAGAAGTCTGTGTTTTGGATTCCCGTGTGAGAGTGCTCAATGCATTAATGCAGAGCGTGATCGTGATATATATTGAGAATGAAACATGTTTTTTGTACATCTCCTCATGAGTGGTTAATCACAAAACAGGCTTGTCGAGATGCTGAGTGTTCCTTGACTCTTTTCTTCTCAATTTTTATCTTTTTCAAGATTTCGATATCATTTCTAGAACAATAACAAATGTATTTCAACAATCAATGGTTAGCATCAGAGCCAGTTCAAGGCCTTTAGCATAAAATCTATTTCATACTTTGCTAAAAATCAGATTCATATTTCAATGATCTATATAATAAAAAAGTGCCCTTGAAGCATTTTATTCACCAAAGATCGACCGACATGCTTCCAACGTTCCTGGACGAAGCAATTCCATATTGATAAACTGCAGTGGTGTGGGCCCTTTTCTTAACAAGATCTTATGCATTTAGCTTTTATATCTCAGAGGTGTACTTTATTGGGTTAAAAAGTGTACTTTATAGGGTTAGCGTTGGTTTTTCCCTTCTTTCTATTTTAGTTGAAAAGGGGCCATGAGAGAAAAAGTCACTAATTTTAGTATACAAGATTTTCCTGGATAGCACCGTGTAGCAGTGTAAACTTCTGTCAAATTCCTTACGAAAGTGCCCCTGTTTCACATGCCCCTCCACGTTTCAGTACCCTCCAACGCCCCTGATAAACTAAAATATCAAACATCTTCCAAGCTGGGGAACTTATCGATATTTTGTCTTCATTTGTTCTTTATAAATCTTAAAGTTAGTATCAGTAAATAAAGTTTGCATAAAACTCGGAACTGGAAAAGTTACCCTGGTGAATAGTAAGTAATAAACACTAACAACTATGATAATTATACAGTGTTGGTGAATTCTTTAGATATCTAAAAACGAGACTTGAAGACGCTTTGAATGATCTTATAAAAAGTGTGCAGGCAGTAGCCTTTTCTGATGCAATCTTTGCTTTTCCCGTGCTTACGCTTACGAATTCAATTGGTCTCGACCAACCTCCCAGTCTGGTGACTACCCAAGTTTGTTATGAAGAAAAATGGAGCTGCACCTTCATGCATCGTTTCTAGTTATCCTGATTGTGTTGAGTTTAAGGGAAGGTAGGTAACTAACTTTCGATGTTATTTCTAAGGCTTTACCTTGGCTGAGGCCCTAAGACCAATTAGTGAGCTACAAATACAAACATTTAACTAGTTACAATCTTCATCAGTTAAACTCTTTTTGCTGATTTTACTGACTCTTTTTACTTGGAGTTTTCCTGATGAAGATTATGTCGAAACGTTTAAATATGCATGGTTTATTTTTGAATTACACGTATTTTTCTGTATACGCCATTGCTTTATAAAGTCAGTACTCGACATGACAAAAACTTAAACAATTCTAGTACTAGGTAGAGGAATTTGAAAATTTTATTTCTGATCCTATTGGCAATGAAAATCGTGCAGCAGCTATAGAGAAGTAAGTAGATACCACCGACATTTGTTGTACAAAAACTTATGAGATAGTATTCAAAGAAACATATCTTCAAGTATAAAAAGCTAAGCAATTGCTAAGCAATTTCAAGTACTCAAATTTGCCTTCTAGCTTAGCAATTTTCAGCACTGAGCTCGAGCTAAAATTGCTTATGAAAAAGAATGCGTATAGTGTGGGGAATCGACTCTGAGTATAGCGAAGCGAGCCTGTAATTAAAACTAAGGTGGATAATCACTGTGTGGTGGTAATTCTGCACTACTGTGGTGGATAATCACTACGATGGTGGATAATTACTATTATGACGTATTAATTTGTGTACTCTGGTGGCTTACTATGTTGACACAGTATGCTGTATGATTTTGCATACTCTGGTTGTTCATTATGCTTTTTTTTATAAGGAACAGTTTATAAGGAACTTAGAACTATAATTTCTTGTAGAATACAAAGGATTCTTTTGTTCTATTGTTTCCTGTAACAATAGATCTATCGTTTCCTGTAACAATAGAGAACAATAGAAAATTTAAGGAACTTTTAGTTCTAGACCTTGAGGTAGGTTCCTTATGAAATAAAAAGGTTGTAGCATAATGCCATATTTCATATTCAATTAGATGCTCGTTGCAAAGACGTCTTTGTATCACGATTGGGAAGGGACTCAAAAGATTGTGGAACGAAGAAAAGCCCATGCAAAACCATCAACTACCCGTTTAGGTGGAACCTGACCAAATCGAATGACACAGTTAGAATCGACGGTAGGTTTCGATATTTGCATGTAAAAACCATCGAGATTCGTCAAGAAAATATCTCGTTCACCTCGTATTTTGGCAGGGCTGAGATAGCGTTTGTTGGGAAGAGACAGTGGCCTTGGAGAAGTTTCATTGAAGTTAAACAGAGGATCAACGGTATCATATCGATCTATCTTAACAATGTCAACTTTTATGATATGCCCGTCTATGTCGAAAGAAAACCACGCAACATTAAAGAAATATTCATAGAAAACTGTACTTTTAAAATTCGGAGGAATGGAACAGGCTGCTGCAATTTCTTAGATGTTGATGTTAGTATAATTAGCATGAAGGGAAGCTTCCAAACTGTCAAAGTAAAAAATTGCATTTTTGATGGGGGCAAAAATACCGAAATTCACTTTATCGAGCTTGATTATATAATAGGGGTTCACCCTAAATATGTCAACTTTAAAGTGGAAAAGTCTTATTTCTATAACATGGGACAGGTTTTACACATTGAAAACTACGATGTATTTCCGTTTGCCAAATACTTCAGCATAGAGCTTGATGGGATAACTGTTGGTTCCACTGGGTCATTCATCAACGAAAATCCCTGTATAATGGTTATACCGTATCACGTTACAGAAATAAGAATGATCGTTAGAAATTCGAAGTTCAAAAACTTGAGATCGTCTAAAACTGCAGCAGTAATGAATGTTATTGGGCATGTCGATGTAATGATTGAAAATTCTAAATTCGTTTCGAATCATGGCGTTGTAGGTGGAGCATTGGTTTTGCAATTACGGACTGCAACGATATCCAACTGTAGCTTTATCAACAATACTGTCTTAGCAGAAAGTATGTGCGGGGCAACGGAAATGACCGGTTTCGGAGGAGCCTTGATGGTAAAAAACATAAAAAATCTGACAATAACTGACTCTGTATTTGTGGATAATTTTGCAGAATGTTATGGAGACTCGTTGCATGCTCTTAATTGCAAAAATATAACAGTTGTCAATACGACACTAAGTTCTATATCGAAAACAAGAGTATTCAAGACCTCAATTTGGCAGTCTATTTCTGAGAGTTTGATATTAGATGGTCTTACTATCGTCCTTGGCTACTCTGGTGAACTCTCTACCAAGATTTTCATCGCCCGATCAAAATATATCAAAACTGGAAGAATAAAGCCTTTATTTGTATGCCCCATTGGGGCAAATATCAATTATGACTATTCAATATCAGGTAGGAACATAGCTAGGGTAAGCTGTGTGAAATGCCCAAAGAAAACATACAGCACGGATCATTCCTATGGCAGAATCAGCAATTTTGAAAACCGAAAAGCAAAGCTACATAGTATCCAATGTCAAAAGTGTCCTTTTGGTGCCATATGTGAAAAAAAGATTGTCCCAAAAAGCAACTATTGGGGGTTCAAATACAAAGGACTGGTACATATTGTCAGCTGCCCCCAACGATACTGTTGTCAAGGTGCAAGCGAGTGTAAAAGCCTTAATTCTTGCCATGGCCTAAGAAGAGGAACATTATGTGGACAGTGTCCCGAAAGTCATACACAGAATGTGTTTACAAACGCATGCACCAGCAACAAGCACTGCAAAGAGTGGAAGTTCTGGTTGATATTTTGCTTACTGGCTGTTCTATTTGTAGCAGTAGTTGCGTACCTTCAAGATGTCTTTAAATTGGTATTTCGACTGCTTGACCTAAAAGGAGTTTTCCAAATGTTTGAGTGTATGATGTATCCCAAGAATCGTCCGACTGATGTAAGTTCACAACAAGATGACCAGGAAAACTGTTTTTCAAATAGTGAAAGACAAGATCAAGAAAACGAAAGCAAAGGAGATGAGATTTCAAATGCGAGCACGCTACATCAAGAAGATCAAAATATCAACAATTTTGGATCATCATATGACAGCAGTGATCCTTCCCAAGATGCATTTCAGCCTCGAAATCGTGATGAACACGTGGAAGCCTCAACATCAACAAACTCAACCACTGGCGGCCTGATAAAGATCATGTTTTTCTATTACCAGCTCAACGCACTCCTCATGACGTATAAATCAGAAGTCCACTCGAGCATCACCCGTGAAATTCACGAATTCATCGTCACCATATTCAACCTCCAAATCAACCACTCGACATTAGCGAACTATGGTTGTGCTGCAACCGGCTCTGGGGTCTTACTGAAGACTGTTTTGAAGTCTTCCTTCCCTTTAGCAATGCTCATTGTTGCAATGATAGTACTGGTAGTGATATCAGTGATTTTACGCCTTTTCCCAAATATCTCTATCAAAGATCAATTGATGTCATCGAAGAACCGTCTTTTGATAACCATACTGCAGGTCATACTACTCGGTTACTCCACGATAATGACAAACATATTCTCACTGCTATCTTGCGTGTCACTAGCAAATGGAATCAAAGTCCTTTTCATCGACGGCAACATCGTTTGTTACCAGCCGTGGCAATATGCAGCAATTTCATTCGTGGCATCATGGACATTGCCTCTTATCTTCGCCTTAAATGTTGCGCAGAAACATCTGCATCAGAATGCGATTACAGAAAAAGGATTTTACCTGGCATTATTGTTCCCACTGCCTTTCCTATTGTACAAATTTGTGCATCATCTCTGTATGACAAAGGCAGGTATCGAGGAAGGTAGCTTAGACGGGTATCAAAACATAGAATATGTGACAACAACATCAATTAACGAAGGCCCTGGAGGACAGGACAGCAAGAGGAACCTAAAGGCCCAAATACAAGACGTGCTAGGCAGCGCATTTCGGAGATGCAACAGTGGAGAGCAGCGTATCTCATGGGAGCCATGTTTGATCGGCCAACGACTCTTTCTCCTGACCATTCACGCATTTTTCATCAACCCTGTTTTAAAGGCAATCACAATGCTTTTCAGCATGATTTTACTTGCTTTCCTAAACATAGCAGTAAAGCCGTACCACAGCAAGTTTCTCAACATTCTCAACATAACATGCATTCTGTTCCTGTGCACAAACGGTATCATCAACTCTGTGCATGCTTATGTTTACGTTGGTGGTACCATTTTGGATGGGCCTCTTTTCAATATCATGCTGGTGTTTGATTACATAGAAACAGTTACTATGCTGGTCTTTCCTTCAATAGCGTTATTGGCGTTTGTCATTATTATAATTTCAAAAGTAATTCAAGCAATAGGTAAATGTTTTGTAATTATCAAGGGTATGTTCTTTTGAAGCAAATCAAAAAGTTGCTCTGGTAATTTGATTCTCTGACGAAAGGGCCTATGTTAAGTGCGCAATGAATGTTTTCAATTGCCTTTAAAGTCAAACATAGCAGTGCCTTTCTAGTGTGCAATATTGAACCATAGAAATGCAGTATTGAATTCGAAATATTGAATATTGAATATTTTGTATTTGTTAAGATACTTAGGAATATCCGAGGACCTATATTTTAGCTTCAATTTACTTCAAAAGAATGCTGCATTTGTATTGTATCTAAGCTTTTGTATTTACCAAAGACATTTTATTAGTTCGGCCTTACGAGTTATTGCATATACAGGACTGCAACACTAGAAGTTTACTATAGGAATAGAAAGTATAGTTATCATTATCTAAATAAAATCATTCATAAAATTGATTTATAATTTACAAACGTTAGAAGTAGAAATCATATTATAAGTGAAATTATAGCTAAAGAATGAAAAGGGACAGAGCTCACTGACTTGAAAAGTCATAAATACCTCCCCAGATAGGCAAAAACAGTAATGTTAAGTGATATCTTGAAGTAATCTGGAGGGTATAAAGATCTTTAACCTAGCAAAATTAGGTAAATTAGGTTCTAAATTATAAAGGATCATAATTAGGATAGGACAACTCACCTTGAAATAGGTAGTCTTCTGTGTTTTGGTCCGGGTTTTCTGTCGTTCCAACGATATCGAAAGGTGACCTCCCAGCAAGCATTTCGTAGAGAAGGACACCCAACGCCCACCAGTCAACGCTTGCCCCATAATCCTCACCTCGAAGTATTTCAGGCGCGATGTAATTCGGTGTTCCGCAAAATGTGCTTGTCGTTGCACCGGGAGACAAGCCTTCCTAGAAATATGTAAAGAGAATATTTTTGTAGGATAACACTGTAAATACAGTATATCTTTAAAGGCTGTTTCTGACACAATATTTGCCATGATAGTCACCACTTTTCATGACAAGCATTAGTTATTTAGGAGAACAAAGTTGTAAATACATAAGGTCTTATATCAAGGTTGTTTCTGACACAATATTTTACATGATAGTCACCACTTATTCTGAGAAGCCTTTGATATTTAGTAGGGTAAAGTTTGGAAAGAGATCCGTGTCCCATCGCCTGGCAATGAGAAATATGTCTCTTCTTTATGTATTTGAAGAACATTTCTTGTTTGAAAAACTTTAACCTTACATCAGATAGCTTTGAAACCCTCTTGATGAGAGCGAAACAACAGGGAATCAATGTAATATGTCTGAGCTTACCTTACACATCCCATAATCCGTCAGTTTCACGTGACCATCCCCATCAAGCAAGACGTTGTCGAGTTTCAGATCTCTGTAGATGATGCCTGAAAAAACATTTGATTATTCATTTCTCAATTATGATATTTGATATATGATGATTTACTGCGATTGTGATGATGTACTATAATAATTTTGATTTACGAAGTATATAATAATCATGACGTATTACTCTGTTGAGTCTCAGACGAAAAGCTTAAATATCTATATGTTCGTTTCGCTATATTTCCAATATTTCTTGCTATACTGAAGTTTTCAGAAGACTGTTCAATTATGATTTACTATAATAACAATGATTAATCATAGCTATGATTATTTACTACATAAATATGATAATTGATATAGAAGAAGTAGCACTAAAAAAACAGACATGTGTTTCTATAACTCAAAGTTTTGTGCTTCTGCACTCATCAGACAGACTTAACCAGTTGATCTTGATTTATCAGACAGACTATACCAATTAGTTTAGTCTGTCTGAGGAGTGCAGAAATACGAAACTCGGAGTAACTGAAACACATGTCTGCTTTATGAGTGTCACTTCTTCCATGCAAATGCTCTATTCCTAGGTCATATCGAGCACTATAGCCGGGATAAGTATGCTCTACTGGAACAGAATGATGATTTATATATGATGATGTACTATGATAATTATGATTCACTATAATAATGATGATGTACTATAATAATGATGATGTACTATAATAATGATGATTTACTATAATAAGGATGATTTTCTGTAATAATAATGATTTACTATAATTATGATGATTTATCAAAATTATGATGATTTATGATGATTATGTCGAATAATTACAATTATGATAATATTCTAATGAGTGAATACCTTTTTCGTGAAGAAAATTCAGTGCACATGAGATCTCTGCAGAGTAAAACCTGAAAAGATGCGAATTAATAAGACAATGCATCAGTCATTGAAATTAGAAGAAACCTTGGTTCTAATATGAAGACCACTAGTAGAGCAGTGCTATAATTTCTTAGTATATTAACGGGTGAAGCAACGGTAGAATCAATAATATCATTAAGATTATAGTCCGGAAGGGGATATACATCATTGTTTAGGACGGATGTTGTAAAATGTTTGCCTTTTTGGGACACCCTGTATATATCTAGCTCATTTGACATTTTCGGGAAATTTTGTAAATAATAACCATAGTTGATCTACCTCGCGTGATCTTCGGTCAGTCTCCGCATTTTCTGCATGTGAAACATCAAATCTCCCCCATTTACGAATTCAATAACAAAAAATAACCTGAAAATAACGATTAACATGAGTTTTGGCACACGACGATTAAAGAGCAATGACATAGCCAGATACACAAGCTGCTGTAAAAAATAGACCTAAAAACGACCACAAACCAATCATTTCCTCTTCCAATAAGACCGCAGGCGTCAAAGTTGTTGAAAACAATATATAACAGTCTTTGGTTGGTACAGAACTTCAATATAGCCAGAAATATCGGAAACATAGTGAAACGAACACATAGATTACTTAAGCTTTTCGTCTAAAACATCAACAGAGTAATACGTCAGAAAGAGAACGAAACAAAAACCAAAACAATATATTTATTTCCAGCTTTGCACGGGCCAACTTTCGACCTTATCAATTCCCTCTGCATGTTTTGGGAAATTCGGAAATGAAGAAAATAAGTGAACATACGAAGAATGGCTTCTTCGAAGCTTACTGTTAAGAAAGGGGTGCTTTTAAGAAGGTTTATTCGAGAGGGAGCTCATTCAGAACTGATAAAGGGGGTAAAGAAAACTTTTTGTGGAAGTTTAAACTAGACTGGTCTTTCTCAACATCTTCAGTTTGGTCCTCCTAAACCTGCATCTTTTATGGTCTCAAATTCCTAAAATATCTTCAGCTTCTACGTTTTCGTTGTGAAGATTTCTTAATAGATGGAGTCTCTGACCAAACAGAGAAAAACTTATTCTAAAAGCGCTAATTCAAAAATTCGTGGTGAGATAAATCTTTATAGTAAAGGGACTTTGGTCCATATCTCATAGACAATATATCGAACGTGTGAATAAACTGGAATTAGTAATGATTTTGATGAAGGACAATGTGAAAGTTGTGAATTTACCTGCTTCGAGTTTGAAAACAAGAATGAAGACCAACTAGGAATGGGTGATTTGATGCGATTTCGAAAACGTGCTTTTCTGTTTGAACCCAATCGATATCCTGAAAAGATACAAAGTAATCGCAGGTGGCAAACCAAAACCAGTTATCCATTTATCAATTTAAAAGTTTTAAAATTACATGTTCTTTCTCTTCTTTTCAAGCCTCTAGTATTGTTTATCACCATTCAATATTGTTCAGCATTTTGCTTTAATAGTCACCTTTCCATCAATCAAACAATCAAACACGGAGCCAAAAGCGTTTTCATTACACAAGGCCAAAAAATTTGGAGTAACTTTTTAACTCACAAACCAACAAGTAAAACCTAAAATCAAAAGTCTCTAATTTTGCCACAAGGTCTTGAGAAAAATCAAAAGAATCGCGTAATTTTCAATAATTTACGTTTCTATCTGGTGAAAAATCTGTAAAAAGCCCCATGAGTAGATGCAGCATAAAAAGTTGGCCTAGATAAACTGAATGGCTAAAGATAGTAGCCTACTACATTCTTATTACATTATCCCCAATTTGAGCAATTCAATTCAATAAATTCATTCCTACTCACATGAAAACTTCCTACTCACATGAAAACAGGACTACTACCACTAAGAGATTGCTCAAACTAGTTTTGAGTGCTAAGCAAATTTATCAATAGCAATAAACTTCAGCTCATGTAAAAAGTATTCAAAACAACAGAAATCATTAGAATCAAGTTATTTTCAATAATTTACGTTTTCTATCTTGTGAAAAATAGGCCTAGATAGGCTGAATAGCTAAAGATAACAACTTATAATATCTACATAGAAAAATAAAGATAATAACTGAATTTCTAAAGAAAGTAGCCTTCTATTCAAAACTAAAATGAAGTAAAAAGTAACAAACCTCGTCATCATTAACCAACTCCTTTTTGATAACCTTCATTGCGTAAACACGCTCCGTTTCTTTCAATTTCACCTGAAACAAATAAAGAAATATTAGTTGCTTTTTGAAATACTCTGCTTGATTAAAAAAATACCGTTGTATTTTATGGTTAAATGAGTTGGTTTTGTTTACTCTTTTCAAATCATTTGAAATATTACTCCAACTTTTGGCCCTTAAAAATCACTTGACCTGAAGGAGGGTACTGATTCCCAATTCCTAGAGCTCAAATAAACAAAAATCCAAATCCTAATGAGGAAAAGAGAGATATTCCCAATATAAAATGTTCAACAATCCCAATCCCAATTTACTTTTTCATTCCTAAACTCAGTCCCAAGAAGTGCAACCCCATTTCATTTTACCATTTCAATCAAAAGACAAACCCTTGCACCCAGTTGAACCCTTCACAACACTCTGATTAAAACAAATTCTGTTTTACTCTGTGATTTAATGTGTTGATTTTGCTTACTGTTTTCAAATTATTCGAAATATTACTCAAAAGTTTTAGGCCTTGTAAAACGAAAAAACTTTTTGCTGCGTGTTTGATTGATGAAAAGGTTCGTCAGGCCCGTATTCTACGGTCCATAACTCTCAAAAGTGGTACACGATATCGGAAAAGTACAACGGCTGTTCGGCTGTTCAATACAGAAATAGCCTTATCCGATGGAACCGTTTTCGTATCTGTGCCAGTTTTGTCCCAGATGACATGTACCAAAGCAAAATGTTGAAGAGCATCGAATGGTGTCAAAATAGGTCCCAAAAGAAGAGAAAGATCTGTAAAACTTTTTAAATTGATAAATGGATACAAATTATCCAAATCTGGGTATAACTATTTGTTAGATTTCTTCTACTTTCTCTTTATGACATACTACTTTGATGAGTGTCAGATGCAGAGCTTCAGTAGTTATTATGGTTAGCTATGTTTTCGATTTTCCACGCCATCCTCAAGCTCTGTACCAATCAAAGACTGTTAAATAAAATATAAATTGATATAAATTAGAAAAAGGAACCAACCATCAAGACTTTCGCGTAACTTCCTCTGCCAATCACTCGTATTAAATCAAAGTCATTTATTTTGATCTGTGAACTATCACCTGACAGCTGAAAAATGAGAATGAAATTCAGTGTTTGATCGAGAAGGGCTTTACAACTGGGCTTAAAATAGTCCCTACTTACTGAACATACGGAAGAGAATCACGGGCATTTTAAGGGTTCGTTTTCTAATTTTGGTAATTAGGACAAGTGATTTTGGTGAATAGGATAATTAGCTCAGAGGTATCAGAAAGGGTGGGTGTAGATTCAATAGAAGGGTGGTCAAGGAGACAGCATTTGAGGGGGTTTGGGCATGTATTTCGAAAAGGTGAGGATACAGAAGTGGGTAGAGTGTTAACAATGAAAGTGGCAGGGGCGCGAAGGAAGGGGAAGACAGCAAGGCGATGGAAGGATTTGGTTGAGTATGATATGAGGGTGATAGGGTTGGAGAAGGGATGGAAATAGATAGAAAAACCTGGAAAAGACAAACCTTTGGACCGGTCGACCCCCACTAGCGGGGAAAACAGCTGGGACAGAAATCTTGTTTGTGTGTTTTAATTTTGGTGTCAAATTTGTTTCAAAAGTAGATGAAGTAAGCAGACACGCAACTAGAGATTATTGGAGGTAGAAGGCAAATCAATTAACTATTAATTTTTCCGTGTTGGACATTTTACCAGCATAAGGGAAAATTTCAGTCCCTTTAGAAAAGGAAAGGGTCAACACTTCTGACTACGGTGGTACAAAAACAGTCAAATGTCCTTATTAGCCCTCCTAGGTGTTGCAGGGACAGATTTGTAACAATAAAAAAAGAATAAAGGAACATATGGTACTCACCTCTTTTGCTAGAAAAAATTTCAAACAATAAAGAAATAAAATAAATAAAGGAACACATTCAACTCACCTCTTTTGCAAGGAAAAATGTGTAACAATAAAGAAAACAAATGTATAAAGGAACATATTATTCTCACCTCTTTCGGGGCGGTATCATTGTAATCGATGTCCCGGTAAATTCCCTTTTTCCGCGAGCCTGGGCTATCACTTTTTGCTAAAAATATCAAAATTAAATGTTATTAGCAAATACGAAGCCTTACCTGTAAGTTTTTGCTATGTATGACAAGAATAACTGCGAATTAACATGGTATGCTTAATAGTGGTAAAATTAAATTCTCTTGAGAAAGCTTCTCGGTATAGCATTGCTCCGAATCGTTTAAATTGTACTGTATGTCAAAAATGGTTTGGAAAACCCTGAGTCATTAACCATGTAAGAACTCTAGAGTGATAGTAAAACTTTATTCTGTAAATACTTAATATATGAAATTACACCAGAGCAATTGACATATGCCTCCACCGGGTCTCGAACCCGGATTTGTGCGGACATTAGAGCTATGTTATATTAATATTTACTTCATATTACTCATAACATATTACTTCATGTAGCATGCCTAATGAATTATCATAAAAATAGTTAATATAAATGAATAGTATATACATATGTTACACCTTTACCGGAAACCTTGGCGCGTAATGTTCCTTCTAGAAACGAAAATATTGATTATGATGATGACGATAGTATGTCAAAATTGCTTACTTCGCTTCGGTCCATTGGATGAGTAGTGTTCGTTTAGCCTGTTGGACATGCTTGTTGGAAGGGAGCTGTGACTGATAGTGTTTGGAGTGACTGGAACACGCTGAAAGATAACAAATTCAATATCATATGTTAGGTAGCTTTGACAAGTTTTGGGTTGAGGTAAGGAGAGAAAAGATCTAATAGGGAATTTGAGAAAATGGATTATATGTAATTCTGTGAGTCATTTAGGTTCGTTCAATGAAGTTTCGTTAACGGAAATAGCCATCAACGGTGAAGCCACAGCGATGTCTAGATACATTAAAATTCCCCTGATAAGGATAAACATTTCCCACACCTCTCGTAGATTAAGTTGGTGGGAAATACTAATTTTTGAAGGGTTGTGACAACCTGGAACCGGCCATGTTGATAACAATGTGTACAAGAAACGAGTATGAAAAAAAGAACCAGAAACTATGACAACAGGATAGAAAATAAAGCATATGCACTCTTTTAAAGAAAAAGAAGGATGGGAATACAATTTCAAAAGATAATGAAAATCAAATCGACAAACCATTGTTTCCATGACCGAAGCACAATCTAACGAAATGAGACGATGACATTTTTTATGCACCATGATTTTGCAATTCAGACACCTGGCTCCCTTGAAAGAAAAACAAAAATTAGCACAATGGTCTAAATGTATCTAAGGACCGTGCACCCATGTCTCTCCAACTCACGAACCCTAATTTAGAAACCAATTGCCCTAACGATTCTGCTACACAATACAAAAGCTAAGTCTGGGAAGGAGTCAAGTTTATCGAGTTGGTGTTTTGATTTTTCACTTCTCAATTGAATTCTTGACTTATACTATGGATAAGTGCGGTTCTGGAACGCCTGGTACCAACCAGCAGAGAATAAGCAGTGAGATAATGCAGATGGTAGGAATCTTACTCGCAAACTCCTTTGTGGGAAACCAAGTGCATCTATACATCATACCAAGCCCGTGGGAGCACAGCCCACATGGATGATGGTTAAAAAGTACCGTATGTGCCAGATAAAAGTTGACACGTTCGAACCCACTATAAATCGAACATTATCTTGAAAATGAAGAAAGTATCATATATTGATTGTTTAGAAACAAACGATAGTGCTATATAGCTGGAAAGGAAAGGTGTCCATCCAGTTGGTGGGATGATTATTTTCGTTTCTTCATGTCTCAACTAGGAGCTCTGACTTATACAACGGATAAGCGTAGTTCTGCTGAACACAGGACCGTCTATTACCATGATAGAACAAGCAGTGAGATAATGCAGATAGTAAGACTCGAACTCAGAAACACTTGATCAGAAACTACGTGGCTAAGCTATTGTGCCTAACCAAGTACAAAAGCTAAGTCTGGGAAGGAGTTAAGTTAATCGAGTTCGAACAAAATATTTTTGATTTTCTTTTCTCAATCATGAGCTTTTGACTTGCATTGCATCCGCAGGTGGTGAGAGCACTACGATTCTCAAAGTCTGAAAATTGACATGCCCATAAATAGAACGATTCACAAAATTCATAAAACACAAAAGCTACCTGTCTTCCGAGACCCCAGATCATATCATCACAGATCTCACAAGTCGCCAGCTAGAAACGAATCAAAATATCATTTTGGGATTCAAAGTTGACATAACAAATCAGAAAAACAAAAGCTTTGGTAGGCTTTTGATACGCAAGTATGATAGTGATTTATTTATCTCTATATCGATTGCGTTATCTAACGCCGCATCATAGTGTTCGATATGCAAATGTACAGAGCGATATAGAAGAAAAACAAGATAAGAGACTGGTTCTCTGTTACTTAAAGTTTCAGGCTTTTGCAATCACTAGACAGACTATAATTATATGATTATAGTCTTTCAGATGATCGCGAAAGCATGAACTCAAAGTTACACAGAGCAAGTCTCCTTTCTTGTTTCTCTTCTAAAATCGATTTATAAAATATAATTCAAAGCTTGCAACACAATGTTTAATCTATAACATTCTTTAAGTCGTTCTTCCATTCATGACACTTCCTTATCAATGTATCTTTGCTAAATAGAAAAACATTCTAGTAGAAATAGTAAAACTACTATATTGTGTGAGTTTCAAAATCTATCTAGTGTAATAAATGCAATCTTACTAACGATTTCATTAATTCTTGTATTTTCGAGTATAGCTGTGCGAGAGTATAGTATATAAATTCAGGATTGCAAAAAAAATCTTAAATATAGTGATACATGATAACTACTAGAGCTTTTTCCGACATTCATCGTACGAAACAGATTATAAGTGAAACCTAATGAATAAACGAATTATGATAAAATATCAAAATACTCTGATGAGTGTCAGACGAAAAGGTTTAGTAGCTACTATGTCTAACTGTTTTCAAACATTTTCCCACCGCCCTGAAGTGATGTATAGATCAAATACTGTTCTAGTACATACAGATGAAAACTTACGAAGCAAACGTCATGAAAATACATGAAATTTTGTCTCCAAAACAACAAATTCATCTGCAGCCGGTGTTAAAATTTCAGAAGCAAACTTCCATTACAATCAAGCTATATCCTACAGCTACCATACAGAAAGAATTCTTCTTGTTAATGCAGTTGCGGAAACTTCAACAAAGGAAGAAGCTTCATTTCTATTTATATTCGTTTTTTATAAGAAATCTCTTTGGAGCTATAGCCACGCCAACACTGGCCATCAAGAAAGAATTCTCCATGCTAATGAAATTGCGGAAACTTCAACGAAGAAAGTAGCTTCTTTTTCATTTACGTCGGTTTTTTATAAGAATCCCTTTGAAGCCATAGCCAAGCCTACAGCTACCATACAGAGAGAATTCTTCTTGTTAATGCAGTTGCGGAAACTTCAACGAAGAAAGAAGCTTCTTTTTCATTTACACCAGTTTTTATAAGAATTCTTTTGAAGCCATAGCCAAGCCAACAGCTACAATACAGAAAGAATTCTCCGTGCTAATGAAGTTGCAGTAATTTCAACGAAGAAAGAAGCGTCGTTTATATTTCCTCCCTTTTTTATTAGAAATCTCTTTAAAGCTAAAGCCTACACTTGGCATACAGAAATAAACCTCCTTGCTAATGAGTTGAAGATTCTTCAACAAGGACGGGGGTAGCATCGACTTTACGTACATTTATTTTTTATATGGAATCTTTGAATGCAGAATATGCTATATGTAGTATTATAGTGCATTCTCACGTGCTTTAACTAGATAAAAGATGTCAAGCTAGAACGTTTAACAGAAACTTAATCTCGTTGATTAATTTTAGCATTAAATGTAGGTGTTATAGTGCATATCACCGTATTTCTGCTTGAAACATGGTCTCGCCTTAGTTAGGCTTGAATGTTAAAGAGAAAGTCATCCAATCAATATGGGGGCTAATTGGGTCTCCAGTCACAAAAATTATATTGTTTTTTCATTATTGTTCTTTACGTTGCAAATCGTTTCCAATTTGTAATGACAGTACGTGGACGAAGACTACACTGAAACAATCCTACATAATTTCTAACAAAAAAGGAGTGCACTCCAGCTGTAACCAGAAACTATCATATCATTTTGTGATTCCTAATAAAAAACGATTGCACTCAAGCTGTAACTAGCAGCGATCATATTGCGTAATTCCTTATAAAAAACGAGTGCACTCAAGCTGTAACTAGCAGCGATCATATTGCGTGATTCCATGCCATCCTATTACAGTTATATCCCACAGCAGACGAACGAGTTAAACATTCGAGATTACCTTCGGCTAAACCAGATTTATTGGAGAACAAATACATCAGGTTGAGTATAATATGAAAGGGATTCAAGTGTATTACAGTTGCGAGGCAAGCTTAAGCCAATCATCAGATATCAGGGGTTTTCAGGTCGACAGTTTCTATTAATATTTAAAGATCAGCCGTTGATTCTATCAAGTCTTATGATATTAAGTGCAATTCAGTCTTTCTCGTAGATTATTACTCACATTAATAATTGATTTGTTTTAAACTTAGTTTACAACCTTTGTATGATTTCTTTAACCTGTGCTGTACAGTAAGCCCTGCACTTAGAAACAGACTTACAAGAAACACCAGCCTATTAATTGGCACTGCGTTGACACTAACAATTTCGATGATTCAGCTTGACAATATTCTTGATTCGCATAATTAGACAACTTATGCAATCTCAACACCTACTGAATATATTTCGAATCCTACTGTTATTTCTTGTCAATATATCAGCCTGGATAGCATCTATACTGATGTTAATAGTTGATAGTTGATACTTGAAACACGTTATATTGTATGTTATACTGAAAAGATTTCTGAGCACAATTGTCTGCAATAAACACAATAGAGTCTCCTATCAATATATGGAGTGTTGTAGTGTGTGATAATGTGCCCAAGCTAGAAACAAGGCCTTGTCTTGGTCAGACAAACTCACTCGAAAAATCGAGGTGCAAAAAACATACTAGGCTCTGAACAGTCTTTGGATGGTACAAAACTTCAATATAGCCAGAAATATCTGAAGCATAGCGAAAAGAACACATAGATTACTTAAGCTTTTCGTTTGACACTCAATAGAGTAATACGTCAGAAAGAGAACGAAACAGAAACCTAACTGATTTATATACCCAGATGTGGATCGAAATAGGCCAATCAGAAAAGACGCGAATGATTTGTAAAGTGTGGGAAAACTAATCAACATCCACGATACAGTGAGCTGACCAATTGTCAGACGAAAAGCTTAAGTAATCTATGAGTTCTTATCGCTATGCTTCCGATATTTCTGGCTATATACTAGGCTCTCATGCAACTAGCAGTAAACACTATTAAGAACTGTACACAGTGTTGAAGTGTATGCTAACGTGCCCCTGCGAGAGACAAGGCCAGGCCTTAGTTAGGCTTGATTTGGAAACGGTGATTAAACTTGGAATTCAAACTTACCTTCCCAAATCTTCTGGTTACAAATGAATGTCCATTGTAGTGATAAATCTTCCTCCATCTTCTCGCTCCTCTTCGGTACATCAGGCCTAAAATTAATGAATCTCAATAAACACCCCCTTTCAATCAAGTTGGTATGGATAAACTATAACTCATTGTCAATTGGTGAATACCTAATGCGTTATGCTGTTCACATTAGGATCATAAATAGGGCCAGATATGGCCAGAACATGAAATCATGTGAAAGTAATTGAGAAAGTGTAAGAAAAAAAGTTTGAGTAATCTTTTTCATCTTTATCCTGAACAATGAAGTTATCAAACTCCTTAATGATCTTGTCCAGAAGAATAAGTGATAGAAAATTCGACCGATGTTCAGTGTCAATGAGGACACTTGAAGGGCTTCCTAATGTGGTTTTTCACAAGTTTGTGTACCAGTACAATGTCGTACAGTGTAAATGCAGCCTAAAGCCTGCAACAGGATTTATAAACATTAGGGAAATAGAATTAATCCAAATTTACAATAGCAAATAGGGCTAAAAGGGGTACACTGATGTGAATTGAGACCAGTATTTCAAGGAAAATCTAGACTCAATAAGATTGTTGCAAAAGGTTGATTACGGTAAATGAAATATGTAAATGAGTAGAGAGTGCCTATCCTGGCTATAGTGCTTGATATATGTTTAGCATAGAGCAATTGTATAGAAGAAGTAACACTAAAAGAACAGACATGTTCTTCTGTGATTCCCAGTTTAGTGCTTTTGTGATCATCAGAAAGACTTATACCAAACTAAAATTGCATAAATACTCACGGTCTTCTCCGGGTAGCAGCTGGCCTGGTTCATCTGGGACGCCTTTGAAAACTAGAAATAAATATGATTTAAAGTTTTACGAATGAACATACTTGATGAATTTTTATTCAGCAAAAGTCAGGCAAAAACACAAAAGTAGGTGGTCACATCAAGAGAATGGACCAGGGTTGCACAGCTCTATTAGTTAACCCATCCAGTGGGCTCTTTGTGCTTTGCGGCTAAACCAATATCTTACAAAGATAGTTAGCTTATTTGACAATCAACGATCAATGAATTGCTTAATTAGTATACCTATTCAGTGGGCTTTCTATGCCTTACATGCGCATGAAACCATACTTTACAAAGATAGTACGGGTGTTTACTTATATAGTATCAATGCACTGTTTTGATTAATCTACTCATTCAGTGAGTCCTTCGTGCTTTGCGATAGACTAAAATACATTACGAAGTACAGTTAGCATATTGCCTATCAACTATTAAACAAAAAATATATTTGAGTTAGTAGAACGATACAGTGGAGGAAATCAAGCCTTGGAGTGTAGCCGAGACTAGGAAGAGAAGAAATGGCACTAATATCAATACGCATAGCACTAGTTTATTGGAATTCAATCCAATTGGATTAGTGGAATGCTAAGGAAAATGCCTTACCATTGATGACCAAATGTGCATCTTTATTGAGCATGAATAGACGGATAGCTTCATTTAGTTCTAACTGCGAAGTGAGAGTACATGCATCTCCTGTAAAAATATAAAAAAGGCACATAAGTTACAAACATCAGACTAGAATATGGTGAAAAATTTGTATGAATAAAAGTCTTACTGGTTAAAGAAGATATCAATCAAAGGTAGGCAATAAAGGATTGTCAGACACCAGTCAAAAGATTTATTTGCTATGAGAGTGATATTGTTCCTAACAGTTTTCCTCAGCCTAGATCGCACCAGAGGTTAACAGCAAGGTAGGTGGTTGAGTTTTTGCCTAGAAGTACACTTTTGTCCAAGGGAATTGATCCTTCTGAGGAAAGCTTTAACTGAGGACAACTAATTCAGGAGCACTTTTGGCCTGCACGTCCATCGCATGCAGTATTGTGATGTGCTGATAATTTACTGGTACGGGACACGCACAGTGGGGCACGCCTTTCTACTCAGAAGTAACATCAGAAACAATTCCTTTTCAGCACAACTTTGGTACAGTGATCATGCAGTGCCCTGTCATGTTAGAGACGTTTAAAACCTTGCTGTTCCAAGATTTAAGCTTGGTACAAAAATTATGTTCACTTCAGACCTCATAGAAATGCTGTTCCAAAATAAAATATCTTAGCATGGTGCAGGCACATCTCAAGCAGGTCTTAGCTGATAGTGTTTAATTGGAACTAGCCATTCAAGAAGCAATCAAACACTAGAAATGAAATATTTTGCCAAATAGTTTGTTTCATAGCAAAAATAAAAGACATTGACAATGTTGATTGGACAGCATGAAAAATCTTACCCTCCTCATCAATCCACTTCATTGTGAACTTGTCTCTATCCCCAAATTTGTGAATCTCTCTCAAGTTCGTGATTAGTGACTCGTACCTGATTTTAGGGTCCATCACAAGACATGTGACATCACTGCAATGGAAATTAAGAAAATCTAAACTAAAAGAATTAATGGTCTAAAAGTAAGTATGATCTAAAAGTAAACAGTTAAATACTACCGAAGACTTGATCAAATTAAGAAAAATGGCAGATGACAGAGAAAGATGGAAGGACTTTGCTCATTTTATATGTAGCATTGCATGAGGCAAACAGTGCATGTGATGCATGAACTGCAAGCCAGATATGTTAACTTATTGTTATTTTATCATCTTAAAAGAATAATTTCTCTCTTTATGTCTTTAATCGGACCTAACTTCAAATCAGCAGGAAAATTGGAAACATACAAAAGTTAGCAATAGCTAAATAGACTTTTCACCTAAAACTTGTGGGAGAATAGTACATTTGAAAGAGAACAAAGGTATTTTGTTAACTTGTCAAAATAGTTGAAAATATTCTGACCTAACAATTCAGATCCTGAACAACAGGTGAAAGCAAAATGTTAGGCCAAACGGTGTGATGGATTATCAAAGTATTGATTGTAGTGTCAATAAGGGGATTTTAAGCCCTCTATGTTTCATTTAGGTGCCTATTATTCAGACTGCAGAGCTTGGCAGAACAAACAAAATCTTGGAAGTGCATATCAAACTTTTTGTTTTGATAAAATGCATGCACGTTATAATTTTGGGCAACCTTTGTCATCTAAAAATGTCTAAAAACTTGTGAAAACTTCACGAATCTCTTACAAATTTTGGCAAACACTTGCAGCTATTATCAGGTTTACAAGGTGTATGAACTATTGTTTTGTTGATTTTTTTAATGTAGGAACTAGCTAGAAACTACATGTTTTACCCATTGAAAGCAGCACGCAGGGGTATACCATCCATCTCTAGTTCTCTTGGCATTATTCCTCAAGTCCCAAATCTTCTACAAATGCAGCCAAATTGATTGGTCAGCTAAACAATGTCTTTTTCCCTTGATAAAATGCCGAATCTTCCTTCTTCTTTTTTAGGCCCAGTTGAAAAGTCACTGAACAAATCTTGTTCTCTCTAATAAAAGCCTTTAAAGAGTGGCCAAATAGGTTGAGCCTTATTCTTCAGTCAAGGCTTGAAGATGAATTAGGATTATAATCGCAAAGGAGTTCGCTGAATCATCGAAATAGTTTCTTGTGGGCGCAGCTAGCGAATTCGTCCGCCATAAACAAAATGTTTGGAATTCTTCTATCATTCGCAAGGTGCGCAAAGTGCAACGTGCGCATACCGTACTCCTTCGCAATCACAGGAGATTTACCGCGGAGCAGATGCTCCTTCGCAGTTTAATACCACACAAAATTTGTGTGAACGTTTATCATAATTATTTTATATCTTAAAAAGTATTTAAACTTTTGGCGATTGAAGCTAAGCTTGGTTTGATAATTTTCTAAGGTTCCAATTTTCTATGAGTCTGCAAAAGAAATTAAGAGAGAAAATTACGAAAGTTTGTACAACTATTTTGGACACCCTGTGGTTGTTATTTTCCTAATCGAAACAGTTGAAAATCGAGACCTTCTTGAGTTGAGAGTAAAATACTTCCTGTTCTGTTTCTTCTTAACATTATCTCAAGACTGCAACCTGTTTATTAAATTGGGACTTATCTTGGCTGTGAAAAGTTGCTGCAAAGTGAAGAAACTCACTGAAAGAAGACATTCGCTCGAAGGCAACCGTCATGCCTCCTGATAAAGGGAGCCAAAAGACCTCTGCTTTGTTGTTAGGCCTTGTCCTACTACTCACTTTTAACACGAGGTAAACTAGGCTCTACAAGTATACAACTGTTTTTTAAATCAAAGCTTTTTTATCTAGTCAAAGAGAAACTGAAATTAAAGAACAGTGCGATAAATTTACTATACAATTTCGATATAAAGATTCTAAGGTTGAATAAGTACTTTTATTTGTATTTGTTTGTCAGAACAACGATGGAATGGGAGAACAATGCTCTATTGTTCTGATTAAGGATTGTCTAGACCAGTGCCTTCTCAAGTAAAATAACAATCTAGAGTCCTGATCTTCAAGAATTAATTTTTTTGAATAAAGTTCATCCAGTCAGTTTCAGTTTCAGTTTCATATATTTTAAAATTCCACAACATACAATAAATAAACTAACATACAATTTAAATAAACAATTACCAGTTAACATACAATGAAATAAGTTGCAAAGTCCATAGTTTTATGCTGATGGAACTCCTTGTAACTTAGGGACACCACTCTGCTGCCCCCTAATCGATGTCAGATTCCACTCAACCCCCAAGTCTGAGGAGCATTTTCCTTCCTGACAAGATCTTGCCTGTGCAGAAGCAACTTTCTATCCTATTGTTCCATTGTTTAGATTGTGCTTGCAAGTTCCACACTCCGCAAGTCGGGTCAAACCCTATTATTCATGATATACTAGAGCAAATTTGCCCCCCCCCCCATAAAAATGTTTTGATCCAGCTATAAGGGTGCAAGCCTACATGGGTAACATGGCTGATAGTGTAGACATTAGCTCCCTTTAAAAGTGTTTGCATTGGTCTTCCTCCGTGGAAGATCATAGTTTCTTACATCTGCACGTTTGATTTTATTAGCTTTTCATGTTCAAGGTTATGTTCCTGTTCAAAAAGTCAAGAAATTCTGCCGACAAAAGTTCTAGAAAGTGAGGACACTAAAGTTATGGTTTATGACGGTATCTACAGCAAAAAGATGTTGGAAGTCATGTCCGAACTTCTATCACGTTATGCTCCATGGGATTTCACCTACCCCGAGCCTGAAGTTGTTGAAGAAAATCCAGGAACTGACAATGGCAATCATCATTTTGTGGCTGCATTTTCCCCAGAAGATTTCACGAAGTCAAAAATTTGGAGATTGTTGAAGAAGAAGATTCCTGATGTTTTTAGCAAGAGAAAATATCTGCCTTATGATGTCCAAGGGGTCTTGATCAACCGTGGAGATTTTCCTAATATTCAAACAGGTTGGTTGTGAATCAGATTCAAGTGAAGTCCTGTTTTATCATTATGCGATGATTTAATTGAAGTTGTTGATTACATGATTTTTTTATGATTGGTTATTGATGGTTCAAAATTGATTATTCATAGCTGATTAATGATAGGTGATTATCGATTATTGATTATTGATCATCGATGACTGATGATTGGTCATTGATTATTGGACATGAATGGTTGATAATTGAATTGATGATTGGTCATGTATGATTGGTCATTGAGGTTGATTATTGATAATTGATCATTGATCATTGATAGTTGATGATTGACGATAATTGGTTATTGATGATGGGTCATTGATGATTAGTCATTGATGGTTGATCATTGATGATTGATCATGTAGGATTGGTCATAGAGGTTGATTATTGATAATTGATCATTGATAGTTGATGATTGACTATTGATCATGGGTCATTGATAGTTGATCATTTATGATTGGTCATTGATGATTGATCATTGATCATTTATTGATCATTGATCATTTATTGATGATTGATCATTGATGATTGATCATTAATGATTGGTCATTTATGGTTAATCTTTTATCATTGATGTTTAATCATTGATGACTGATTATAATTGTTGATAATTGATGTTTGATCATAGATGGTTGATCACTGATAGTTAATCATTGATGACTGGTCATTGATTATTTGTTATTGATGATTAGTCATTAATCATTCAGCATTGATCACTGATAATTGATAATTGATGTGTGATAACTGATGATTAGTGGTGGATGTTTGATGATCTATCATTCCTCATTCATCATTAATAATTTAGATAATTGATTGTTGACGATGGAAATAATTTTCAAACAAAGTCGAAGCAGTGGGACAGGGGTTTCTTCAAATATTGTGAGTTGTTTTACGGCTTCCTTCAAGATAATGGATTGGTTTTACAAATTTTACGAATACTTCAAACGATTCTACTGACTCTACAAAAATTGCAACCTATTTTACCATTTCTGAAACCCCTAGACATCCCCAACATAAACCACCAACGATCGGTGATACAACATTGATAGCGAACATTGTTCTCCTTAAAGGCAAAAACACTGGTGACTTATTCATCCGAATATTCCTGACTGAGAAATTCAAGAAGAACGACTACAGCGAGCTGGTCTTCTACAACAAGCAAGAAGAGATATTTGCAGCCGTCCACCAACGTTTGGGAAGAGCAGTTATTTGGAACGATACCACTGACTTCATCTTCAAACCTCCTAGCATGAATCACCATGGAGGAGAGAAAAGCATTTTCATTAAAGCCACGGAAGATAGGGAGAAATTTAAAGAGGCTGTTGCAAAACATAAGGTACTGTGTCTGAGACGAACTCTTTCTGTCTAGATCAAAACCATGGATCCCATATTTATTTTGTATAACCATTTTGTTTCCCACTATTGATAATGAACATAATAATAAGATTTTGTTCCCCACTTTAATATTTTGGTCTATTGAGTGTCACACTGAAACTCTATGTCGATTTTTCTGTCTTTGATTAGGAGAGAACTTCAAGACAGCGAAACATAAAAACTGTAACCACTGAAGATTTTTTCTGACAACCATCAGAGCAGCATGAACTACTGAGATGAATGTCTGACGAAAATCTTTCGTAGTTATAAATTATAATGTTTTGCTATTTTTCCAATTTCTCTCCTTATCTCTACTAATTTTAGAAATTCATTCCCATCTAGATTAAAGCTGAAGAAAGAGGGCGCATGGCACAAGAACCATTCCCGCTGACCAACGTCACAGATGATTCCATATACAAGATCGATCTTTCGAAACACGTGACCAGAGAGTTTCACGACAGCCACAATAGATCTATTACAGTTTTCGATGACGTCGTACCGAAAAAGATCCTGAATGCTTTGCGGTCGTATTTCTTCAAGTTTGATAGCTCGTATGTTTACAACCCTCATGATCCTCAGCATGGCGAAGAAACTGATAATGTGAATTGGGTGGCACAAGTTAAGGTAAACCTAAAATATCACTAATAACGTTTGTAAGGCTCAACTTGGGCTGGACTTAAGGCGTGACCCACAAAGATGTACCATTGTTCATATAGTTTTATTTTGAATTACATACATTCGTGATAAAGCTTGTTTACATCAACATATAAAGACCTTTATTAGGTGTAGACCTTTACCATACACTATGTAGACCTTTACTACAAATCGACAATTATATCTATCATATATACACCTTTACATAAAGACCTTTATTAGTTGTAGACCTTTACTACAAATCGACAATTATATCTATCATATATACACCTTTACATAAAGACCTTTATTAGTTGTAGACCTTTACTACAAATCGACAATTATATCTATCATATATACACCTTTACCATGCATTAGACTTCTACCATACTCCTCGTTTCTGAGGCTGGAAGGGGTGACCCAGATAGATGTACCTTTGTTTACATAGCTATAATCTGAGTGGAGAAGTTGGTGTTCAGATTTTAGAGAGACATTGCTTGATACATTCATATGAGAGTGGCGAATACACTTATCAGCAGAAAAGAGACAAGAAATTACTCCATCATCTCTGCAAGCCTGTTTTATTATTTCTCACTCATCAGAAGATGTACTAATCTATCTTAGTGCATCTGTGAGCGATCACGAAGCAGGCTTGTAGAGATTAAGGAGTAATTTCTTGTCTCTTTTCTGTAAATAAGTGAATATTTTGAATTGTATACGTCCATGATCAAGCATGTTTACATCACCATGCATAGACCTTTACTGTATATAGACCTTTACTATAAAGCCAGTGTTTTGATTTTCAGAAAATAGTGCTCAATACATGATAGTAGAGCGTAAATATACTAGTTTGTAGAAAAAACAAGAAAATACTCATTCATCTTGGCAAGCCTGTTTTGTGATTGCTAAATCCTCAAGAGATGTGCTTATGAGTGAGCACAGTACTCACAGTACATCTCCAAACAGCCTTGTAGAGATGAATGAGTAGTTTCTTGTTGCTTTTCTACCAATTAGTATAGACCTTTATTGCTTGTAGACCTTTACTACATATAGACCTTTCACTGGAAGGCACTGAATCTTGAGATATACCTTTTTACTGTATGGCTCTTGTGATTTAAATTCTAGGCCGAGGCACTCCCATTGAGTTTAGTTTGGCAATATATTCATCACATAGCCTCGTATCTGAGTGGAGAAACAGGCTGGCATCCTTATGACGTAGCTATGAACATCATTCAACACATTCATCATCCTCGTATTCATGCCGACTGCGAGGCACACGAGGTGAGTTATTGTTGAAGACTCTATTGGGCTGGATTTTCGTAACACTATCATGGACTTCAGGAAAAAATGGAAACATAACCAAACACAAGAGTCAAGAAAAACATTACGGTCGCATGGTCATTGACCGGAGGAAGGTCAAGAAGAACCTATGAAATAGAAAATTGATTCCAACATACGTTGCTTATTATATAGCACGAGAATGCCGTTTGTTAGCATTGTTAAGTGACCATTTCTAGCTGCATTGAAGTCTTTTTTGATGTTTTTGGGATTATTTGGTAAAAATAATGATTATTTATCTCTGCATGCAAATCACATCTTAACATTCCAAATGTAGCTAAGACCTTACCGCAGTAAGGAATAATATTGGCTACTTGGAACTTTACCCGGACGAAGGTTGAAGACTTTTCTGAACTCTGGTCAAACATGATAACTGCTTAATCTTTTTGTTTGACACTCGCCGTAGTACGTTAGAAAGAGAACGAAACCTTCTTACACTTATCTAGTTTGATATGTTCAATTATCATTTATTATCAGCAATCGAGTCACTTAACATCACATCTGTTATTTGAGAACAGACAGAGACAACATCGAGTTCTTGCTTATCAAAATTTCTACGCGTGTGAAACAGAACACTGTGTGTGGTTGATCTTTTGCAACAAATGCTCAGAAGAAAGAGACTGCTAATGTTGAAAATTCGTTAAAAGGCCTCTATATTAATGGAATTCTCTTTTTTTAGCATGAGTACACATTTCTAATGTACCTCACTCCAGACTGGGCAGCACACCGATATGGCGAAACCATCTTCTTTGAAGAAACGGAAAAATCTAAAAAGAACAAGAAGAGTCGAAATTACCGACCTGGGGATGAGAAATACGAAACATTGAGTATGTAATTTGTATAAACATTCATATTTGTGCAGTCTTTGATTGGTACAGAGCATAAGGATGGCGAGGAAAATTGAAAACATAGCGAAACATAATAACTACTAAAGCTTTTCTTCTGACACTCATCAGTGTATTTTTACGTTTGTTTGTACATTTACAATTGTCTATATGAAGTATTTATTTTGCCTCATTTTTTCTAAATTTCTTCACAGATGTCTTGGAAATACTTTAATATTTTTGGAGTACTCAGGAAATGACTGAAATGATTCTTATCATAATTTATTTCACTATACATCTAGATGTAAACAACCTTTCTTAATCCATTTTATTTTTCGCTTTCAGCTGCTGTAGTTCCCAAGTTTGGTAGGATCGTCATGTTCCGTAACATCATTGACCATTCCGCAAGACCACCCAGTCCGGATTTTCTTGCTGCCAGATACACGTTTGCAGTCAAGGTAAGATTTAAAACAGTTTGGTCTATTTGTTCAACCATGACCTTCTTGGCTAAAAAATTGGCCAAACTATGCACAGTGCACTCTCAATATAGAAAAAATTGCATTAATATATTACAATAGATATGTAAACCATCTTCATCTGTAAACTTTGCTTTCATATTCCGTATTAATGCTACTATTTAGATGGATCCTAATAGGAAAGTGGTTTAGTTAAGTTGTATAAACGTAAAATTGTTACTTTCAAAATCATCGAAGATGATGCGGTTCAATTTTCAGGGAAAATACTTAATACCTATCCCCAAAATGAAACAAACTTTTCTGCGTTAGTCGATACATTCGAAATTATATCATCAAAGGTGACACTTTTGTTAGCAATATTGTAGTTTTCGAAAAATATTCTTTAAAAGTATCACAACCCTAAATTGAAATTTTGTCTCCGTCAAAACATTCATATTTGAATACTTAACAAAGGTGGACAGTTTCAGGACGTAATTTCTTCCATGCTTTTAGAAAAACTTTGCCACCATTTTGAATATCTACTAGCAAAGTTCAATTTTGATTTCCAAAACATCAATATTACCTCAAAACATGAATTAAGTTATTACACTCAATACATTCAAAGAATTAAGGCTTGGTGTGCCATCTAATCTTTTTGTTGAAATAGGAATCACGAACCTTCATATATTGAGTTTTCCTCTCTAAGGTCGGAAGAAACCCACAGATAGCCATTGGCAAAAAGCTACGAGAATTGTTGGGCGATTTCGACGACGAGGACAAGAAGAGGCTGCGATTATTTGACGACCTCTTCGAAGGAAAGTACGCAAAAGGCACGAACAAAAGGGGGTTTCTGGAGAAGAAATATTCTTATTACTTGAAGAAGAGGAACATCAACGAAAAGGAGAATAAGAACTATTATTACAGAATGCTTTCTTTGATTTCATGAGCTGATAAATTTCGTTAAGCTATGGGCAACACTGTAGCTTGGGACAAACCATTGGGGGCAACCATTGTTCGAGAACAATAGGAAGACTATGGAACATGCTATGAACAATTGAATTTTAGGAATATTGGGGGCAAACTTGCTGGTTTCAACCACATTTCCTGCCTAAAGTCCTGTTTCGATACAGTGGTTAACATTTGACAGTGCTAAAACCATGATTCAGAAGAAAATGGCTCATCTTGCCGCGCTGCTCTAAGTGAATTCAGTTCATGTGGAAAATGTTCAGCTCACAACAGCTGGATCTCACTGAAGCAGATACGAGATTTGTGCATTTCGGGCTGGCCAACGTCTCATAAGCGCTCATTAGGCCAAATCATAGGCTCTTAATCCATCGTTTTGTTTGGGATGCAAGTATTTTTCCCACTAGGAATTATCGCAACAAGTACCTGGCGTGTATTTCTATTCAGCTTATTTTTCAGGTTTATTTGTATTGCAGTGTTTCGTGTTATTTATTATTTTGTATCATGCTGCATGTTATTTTCTATCTGGATTTGCTACAAAATATTTGCTACAACATATTTGCTACAATATATAAAACTTGTCTGTTTTTCTGGTGCATACTACACAAACTGAAGTAACCATGAGGGAACTTCCACAAATCCCTGATGGCAAGTGGCAAAAATATGCCAATGAAACTTAGTCTAATTTGGCTTACAAAAGTAAAAAAGTAAGGAGTTAAGAAAAACAAAACAAAATCTCAAAAATAAATAATCCTTCACTAATTTTAAAAACACATGGTTCTATTTAGGCCCATATCCACAACGCTTCGTGGTGCATATCAAAAATGCAAAATTCAGTTGATACTCGAGCTTTTTTTCTACTGAAATTAACGTATCAAACCCTTATCCTTTTTAAAAATGTGTCTGAAATGCGATTTAGGCAAGGTCTTTATGTTCTTCTCAAGAGTTTTTGAAATAACAACCCAAATGTTAGCCATGTGTTTTCAAGAAAGGTCTTTTTTAAAGTAAAACGTGAAGTTTTCCTCAACAAATCTATTTCATGAATACCATATCAGACTAAATTTCAGTCTTTGATCGATACAAAACTTCAATATAGACAGAAAAATCGGAAGCACAGTGACGCGAGAACTAAGCTTGAAACTTTCGTCTTATTGGTCACGTCACTTTATCGTGGGTGTTGATATGTTTTCCGACACTATACCAATCATTCACCTCTTTTCTGATTGGCCTATTTCGATCCACATCTTGGAATGATAATTTGTTAGGTGTTCGATTCCTTCTCGTTCTGACGTATTACTCTGTTGAGTGCCAGACGAAAAGCTTAAGTAATCTATGTCTTCGCTATACTTCCAATTTTTTGGCTAAATAGACTTAATTACCTTCTAACTTCTAACTTAAATAAAGCAGCAGTAAAAATTACAAACTGAAGCCAAATGGACCCTTGATTTTAAACAACAATACCAAAACTACAAAAATTACAAAATATGAATTCAAAATATATTAGACAGCTTTAAAGTCCCCTAGGAATAAAAACTACTAATAAGACGATTCTCAATGCAAAACAAAAACAACGGGAAAAAGTATCATATATCATAATAATATATTTGACTAACGCTACAGTGGAATGAATCTTAAACTTACAGAATCATACTTTTCACAGCTGATATATGGGCAGGCTAGTCGAGAGGGGGGGGTAAGAGGGTAAAAACCTAGAGGCCTGAGCTCAAATCCCTTATAAAATTTTCCAACTTCGAATCTCCTAAGGTAAAGTCGTAGCGTAGTTCTAAGGGGCAGGAGTTAAATTTGCCTCATTCGCTAAGCCGAAGTATTTGGACATGGGTTAGAAGTTCTCGTAAGTAGCCCAAAGGTGATTTAGTACTTGAACTGACGGGATATGCTGCTTAATAGGGTGTATTTTATCGGATATAGTTACGAGAGAGGGCATATATACTGGTTAGAAATAAGTGACAATGTACAAGAAATTATTCACAAGAAGCTACCAATTAGAGCAATAGGATTCGTGTCGTTTTGATACGAATCCCCAAATTTTCTTATGAAGTTTAGTGACTGGGTCGAGGAGGTGTTCAGTTATTTGTGACGAGATACCGTCGATTTCACTGTCAAAAGTACCACCGGGGCATTGAAGCAGTAGGAAATTCCACAAAGTGGTGCAGACCTAGACATGCATCCTAGATATGCTTACCAGCTATTCACGAAATCAACTAACCACGTATTTGGAGGACTGGGTCGAGTTCTGGGGTGTAAAAAGCTAGTTTTTGATATTTCTCAGCAAATATTGAAGATTTTCCTAAACAAGGAAAGATGAATTACCATGAGATTTGTTTGAGAACCTAATGAAGGGCCTGGTTGAACCAGAAACGAAGCTAAAAGGAATTTTATCCCTAAAACATATGAAAACATTTAAGTGCTGATAAAAAGTGGCATATTGCAATAATTTGTTGAATTTGAGTAAAAATGTGATATCTGATAGCTGATTGCACAATACCTGCATAGAAAGTTAAATAGTATTTCATACTTGGTTGTAACTGCAGAAGAAGAGCTATTTACACCCTAGAATTTGACCCAGTCCCCCCAAATACCCGGTTAGTCGAAGTAATGTAATCCCATCATGCATTGCGTGAAATGTGCTCCACCATCTTTTTTAAAATTGTGAATTTTGTATCTGAATCTAAAAGTTCTTTTTAGTAATTCTAAAAGTATTCCACCAGGTTTATATCCTAAACGTCCATATACTGTCGTCTTAGCATAAACTCCCGGTGGAGCGAGGCTGATCCAAAATGGCTTACAAAAAGGTTTACTCGGGTTTATTTAAACACTGGGTTGACCCTTACCAACGTAGGCCTTACGGAGAATAGTGGTTTGCAAAGACATACGATCTTTATCCATGGAAGCTTTCCTTTCATTTCTGTATTTCGTTAGATTTCCCTGCATTTCAGGCGTCGTCATTGTGAAATGTTGAGAAGCAAGCATTTCTAAGACCGAGTTGGAGAGGGCCTTTGCTTCTGTGTCGTCACTTTCTGCCTTGAATTCCAGAACTTCCTTCAAGCTCTTCATGAGGGCGATTTTCTTGTTTTTGGAAACCTTGAAAAAAGGAAAAAGATGAGACATTACGGGTATAGCTTAGAATGGAGTGCACCCTTTGAGGATAGCTACTGTAGGGGATGATATCATTGAAATGATGGCCCTAAATTTACGACAGCAAAGACGCAAAGCAAGGCTTAGAAACCTTCAGGAGAATCATATTTGTTTACATTTTCTTGTTTTTATAACATCAGTTTCTACTCATTTTCGAAAAATTTCAAAGCTTCGTTTTAAAATTGCTGTAAATCTAGGCCAGTTGACAGTAGTCTTTTATCGGTACGGAGCTTGAGGATAAGCAGAAAAATCGAGGCATAATAACTACTTGAAATATTTTTGTCTGACTTCCGAGAAGTATGTCATAAATTAAATGAAAATGAAACCAAACGATTTATCATACCCCGATGTTGATTTAAATAAGAACAGAGTTGCATGATTGGTATAATGACCAGATTTACAAGCACAATCTTTTTGCAACATGTTACATTTTAGTTGAATATCTCGACTTAAAGAAATTGCTACTTGGGAAATTTCATATTAACATTTTGTTAGGTAAATTCTTTTCTGGGTGACTCTGTAGTTTGAGGTGCTAGAATTAGATAAACTGAGAAACAGAAGGAAGGCCCATCATTATTGTAGGATAACATGTTCTCACTGCTTCCTATTGCTCATGATTTCAAGCTCAAATAGAAGCATGATTCTAGTTAATTCTCATTTGCTATGTTCTCGGGCTTTTATGGGCAGATTTCAGTTGCTCTTGGGCACCTCTGGCTTGCTGAAGATTGTTGAAATTTCAGTCTAGTGTTTCTTATCAAGTACATATATAAAAACAGGTTCTTTGGCTTGTTCTGGCTTGTTATACTTTCACTGAAGTAAAGTGAAACTTCCACTCAAGCCAAAAAACCTGAAACTAGTTATGATAAGTTGATAGAATTACCTTGACAGCAAATGTGTAGCGAGTACCATGGAAGTCAGGGCTTGGGGGCCTTGCTGAGTGTGAAATATTGTTTCTGAACATCGCGATTCTTCCGTATTTCGGGCGAACAGCCACTGCAAAACAAGCAGAATTTTATTTTCATTACAAGGCTTGTTGAGAACTTTCAAAGCACAAACTGGAGCAATAAACATGCTAGGGTCTCAGTGATGTAGTGCCTGCTAATATGCCCCTGCTGGCAATAGCATGTTAAACATAAACTTACTAACTAACTCCCTGGACTTACTAAACGAGTCCCAGAAATCGCTCATCATGAAACGGAGGCTAGCACTAAACCGAGTCCGCTCATACTAGTTTGAGCGTTCATCAAATTCATCAATAGCGATAGCTGCGGCTCATGTAATCAGTCTACTAACTCCCACCAAAAAGTGGCCTGGAACGAGGACACAAATACAACTTATAGAATCGCACATGAGGAACCCAATAATCAAGGAAGTTAACGTGCTTTACCAGGGGTAATGCTATTTCAACATAACTGCAAGAGAATCCTAAGAGAGACCCAATAATCAAGAAAGTTAGCGTGCTTTGTTCAGAAGTAATCTTTTATCGACATAACTACAACCAAAAAGTGGCCTAAAAAGAAAACACAAATAAAACTTACTGATGGTTTCGTATTCTTTGTCTTGAATAATCGTATCGTTTTCATCCACTATCATATCCTGGATCTTATCCAGAAATATCGTTTCTCCGTACATATTTTCAGTCCAATTCGGGTTGAGGTACAGCAAGAAGGTATACTCATACTACAAGTCAAAAGCAAAATGATGATTATAACCTCAGTTACTTACTACACGTGGTAAATGTTTCCCTGCCTTAGGGTCTGCTATCTGCTAGGACTTCATGTCTCAGTGGTTCTGGTTATTCAACCTGTAACTATATAATTGTCTACAGACATTCTTACGCTTTCAATTTACAAAGTGAAGAGATAAGGAGTGCTACAACCTCTGCTTATACAATAGATTTCTATGTAGATTTTTGCAGTACAGCAAAGAATGAAGATGTCTTTCCCACCCTCCATCCAGCCAATTATTGGCACTTCTTATTTTTCTTCTGCTTTGTCACTCTTCCCTTCTCAGTCGCTTTCTTTCCATTGACTCAACAGGCGTTCCAGTCATGGGCGAAAAATAAAAATTCATTTCCTTTATCCAAGTGCCGTCTTTACATTCTTAAATCTTTAACATAAAAATTGGTATAACATCACAAGATAACGGGTATAATTCCGAAATGTCGTAAAAGAATTTAAAACTTAATCATTTCTTTACGAAACTATTTAATTTTATCGTTTTGTATTACATCTGCAAAGTATCACACGCAGTCAACTCTTTTTCTAGGAAAATTGGTAGACTGGAACACTTTCAACCACAGAAATATTTCCCAGTTTATTCCCCGAGCAAGGAAGCAGATTTATTCCATTTGGGAAAATTATATGTTTATTATAATCAACAAACCAATATCTATTTCAATGACAGAAACTTTCGCGGCAGAAACGTTTATGGAACTTCAAAAATACATCAGGAGGTCTGTTACCTCATATGGCTCACAATCTTCGTGTATTCTGGTGTGAAACGTATTTTGAACCATGTTGAGAGCAACATCGTAGGGATGCCAGTCATCTTCCCCGCTTAGGTAGAAAGCAACATCTTTTACAACCCGCAGCATTTTTGAGAGATTGATATCTTCAGGCTAAAGATACAAATATTGAATATAACATTTAACACAGTCTTTGATGGATGCAAAACTTCAGACTAGCAGACATGATCAGAAATAAAAAGTTTACAAGCACTTACTGAACGAAGGGTTCTTTGGCATTGGCAGGTCCTATAAAGTTTTTAGAGAGCGCAAATAAATTATTCTCTGAGTAGGGGGGCAATTTGTATGATTGATATGGCTTGGTTTGGTTGGGTCGATCTTATGAATTGCCCCTCAAATAAACTAACCAATGAAACACCTTTACCCCATTACTTTGTCTCCCCTTTTCATTTAATGAAATCAGATTTTTTTAACTCATTTTGTATATTTTTAGATAAACCATTCTTTAGTTCCAATGTTCGGACCAATCAAATCTCAAATCTTCAGCAGACATATATCTAACTTTCTAAAGGCTAGAGAACTAGAGATTCTAAGAGCTATCTTTCAAGAAAAACATGCTAAAGACTGTAAGTTAAAAGCATAAGATACATGCCTAGCTAAGGTGGCAGGGATAGCACCAGGAAGGTTGGGATGACCTTATTTCCATGATAGTTCCTTTAAAAGTGCAGAACAGGACCAAACCCTTCCTCACTGTAAGAAATCACCTCACCTGAAATTGGCTCTGCTCCTATCATTTGGGATTTCAGCTCCTTCTTATTCTATCTTATTTACTTTGTTGAACAAATTGTAGTCGTCAAGTCAATAGTTGTAGTAAAATGTTTCTATATAGTTTTTGATATTACAAGGTTGAATAATGTAATAACTAGGTCAGTTTTTCACACTTGAGTTTATAATATTTAACATTTTAATATTGTAGGCTGTATATTTAAATGGAGGGCTCCTCATAAATCAGCATTGCTGATTTGGGCTACGCTTCCTGAATAAGTGAAATTATCATTAATATTATCATTATTATTCTTCCTATTTAATCATGAAATTACAACATGATAATTATCATCATTAATTATTATCACCTCAAACATAGTAATCCAATTGACGTTATCAGCATCATCAGTTTCAGTAGTCATATAATCAGAACTTGAATAACCAGATTTGTGACTTGCGACATACTTTGTAAGATGCACCAGTTCTTCCTCTGACAACAAGTTGTCAAAAACTCCAATGACGCTACCATGGCGATTGTAAAATTTCCGTGTGCAGTGAGCATCGTAGTAATCTTTTGAAAATGGCGGCATTGTTACGTTCTCGAACGGGAATGGCTTCAATAGTTGTTTGGCTTCCTCTTCCCGTAAATTCTGAAAGAAATATGTTTATTTGTTACATTATGGCCTTGTCTCAATATTTACCTAAATACAGGTGGATGAGTAATAGTTTGAATGGCTTGGGCTATCATTGAAGGAGATGGCATGCTGTACCTTGTACAAGGGTAAAGCTAAGTCTACATTCTTCTAACTTCAGGGTTCAGAAAAAATGAAATGAAAATATCAAGATTTCTGCGGGTTGCAGGAGACTACTGCTTGTTACGGCGGTTACAACCAGGGGGAGCTCCAGGATTCTGGAATAGCGGGGGCTGAAGGACAGCTTATCCTGTCATCAAGAAGGGTAGCCCCTTAAATTGTAGATTTGTATCATTGTTTGGGCATTTTGATACTAACATCCAACATGCACCTACCATAATATATTCCATTTCATTCTTGTATTTTTGAGGGTCTTTTGAAAGCCTTATCCACAAACTGTGTTCCAAATTAAAGTTATCGTAATCCACAGGCTTCGTCATGTACGTCAGGGAGCCATTCCAAACCACAACCCGATTGAACTTTGGCTGCACGGCTCTTATGATTTCGTTATTTTCATCAAAAAATACCATTTCACTCAGGCCTTTCATCTCCTCGGAGCCAGTTAGAAAGATTCTGATGTAAACATCGCTAGAGTTTGTACCTTGAGAGAAAGGTCTAAATTATCAAATTACAATCAATTATATAAAGAAAGAAGCTGTTAACAAGAAATCTTGATAATAAACCTTTTGTACCATTAGTGGGCTAAAAGCTAAGAAACTCTTTTAAGATTTAACATAGTTTCTTATCAAAAATGACTTTACTTAAATATCAAATACACACATCTTTTTTATAAGTAAGTTAAGCTGAGGCTTACTGAAATAGTTCTGTGCTCACAATGGAAAAACGTCAACCAAATTTATTGAATTGACGACCTGTCTGAGCAGCATTTCTCTTTCCAACAAGATCTTGCAGGTGCGCCAAGCTAGTTTATATTGTTATATCCTATTGTTCTATTGTTTAACTTGCACACAGTTTCACGCTCATAGTTTAGTAGGACATTGTTTAGCTGTCCAACAGTGGCTATCTGATAACTCTGGTAGCTAGCTTAACCGAAGCACACAAGCTAACACCCTGTTTGTATCCAATACAGTGATGGGGTATTTAAACACTGACCACATAGTGACAGGATTTGTCCCCTCCCCAGTTATATTGCTAAGTAGGTATGGTCCTTGATTATCCACCAGCATCCAATGAGGAGGCTGCACCTGTCATGGCGCAAAGGTAAAACACCAACCCTCGTTTCATACCCCCCTCAACCAACAACACAGTAACAATCTTAACTCACCGGGCACAGGAGTAGGAAAGAACCCTCTCCTTATTTTGGTGCCCATGACGTGGTAGGCCATATATCCATTCTCCCCAGTGAAGTTTTTCATAAGTGTAGCAATGACAATCCAGGGTTTACTTTGCATGAAAAACCGTGGAGAAATTGGGGCTACCCATTGAAAATTCCCTTTCTCTCTCGCAGAAACACCGAGTAGTTCGTCTGGATACTGGTACGTCCAACGGTTTCCAGGCTGAAAGAATTGTGATAGTGTGCTGGAAAGCCATTCAGGCATTGCTTCGTCGTAAACGGCGACATGGCCTAAATTTGACTCGAAATTTATCGTTCTGTTCAAGTTCATAACGAAGCAATTTGCAACGAATGAAGTTAGAAGTATGATGTAAATGAGAGTTTGTTTGATTGCCATCTTGTCTTGGTCATTGAAGAGCTACAGCTGAGAGAACTTCTTCACTTTTGCTATCAAAATATTATGAAACTCTTCCGGTTTAGGACATCTTCCTCATCTCATTAAGCATTACTTTGTGCATAATTATGCAATGTAAAACACTAATTTATGCATAAACTGGTTCTCAACAAAGTGATTTTACATTAATTAGTGTCAATGTGAAAAGTAACCAGATTTCAAATAATATAAAACGAAAAAGGTTTTCCGTTTCGAAATCCCATTCGAAAGTAAGGCCAAGGTGTAACCTTATGGACATTTTCCTTGTGCTTGGTATGTCCCATGAATGCTGCAGATACACGTTTTTTCTTTCATAAGAAACCTAGCTTGGGTCTTAGTACTAAAAGTTTCTTAATTTTTCACCAGTTTCTAGTACTAAAAGTTTCTTAAAAGTTTCTTATCTTAAGATATGTACTTAACATCATATTTTGCATTTTCCCTCGCATATTTCTTGTATTAAAGTTTTCTATACGACAATAAGACAAGTAGACTCAACATCCTGTGTTCCTCTAAATAAAAACGTGTAGCAAACTTAAATCAAGCAAAAATGTATTGCTGACATATTATTTCCGGCTAAGAAAGTCCTCTTATTTTTTTCAGAGTTTCTTAAAGATATTGATTTAGTTCTAAAAGTTTCTTAAATTTTTGGAGCTATAGTACTAGGTTTCTTATAAACCGGTTTCTTATTTAAAAAAAACGTGTATCTTATCTTTGATTTCTGAGAGGGTTTTTTCCTATCACAGCGATCCACAATAACACAAAAATTCAATGACTCCAAATAAATCAAGGAAGAAGTCATGAAGAGTTGAATGGTCTTAACTTCAGGAAAAACCAAAGCAGATGGTCTGAATCAAGAAATCTCTTCTTCCTCAAATCTTATTTACAAATAGCCAGTTTAAGGAAGCAAATTGTCAATAGATAGAAATTTATTCCAGTTCAGGACCCTTAAACATCATCTAAAAATTGCATTTGTTTTAACAGGGAGTTATCGAGCTCATACTCTATATCCTTCCACACAAAATGAGTTGGGGAGTCAACAAACGGTTCCCCTTCTCTGTAAACAAAGTTCGGGCTAATCTCTATGGCCAAACTTGACTTTATCAACCCCACTCCGCCAACCTTATCAGGGGCAGGATGGTACACACGTCCGCTTTCAGGAAACATAAACAGTTTCTCGGGTTTAAACTCAAAAGTTAAGTTAGGCCCTATTCCATTGTATACAAGTCTGCATGAGCTGTTTTCTGTGTCTGTAGTAGGTGCGTCAATGATGTGGCTGAATACGATTGGTTTATCCTCGCATCTTATGAAATTCTGTTCTTTGCCGCATGGAGAGACGAAAGGGAAATCCTGGTGGTAGTTCCCAGTGTTGTTGATTTTAAGTCGCTTGAAGAAAAATGCCAGGAATTTTTTATCTGCAAATCAAAATAATTTTCATTACTGAGAGACCAAGTTAGCCCCTTCAACTTCAACATCATTTAAGGCTACAATCAGAGACAGTTACATGGAGGAAAGTGTAGGAAGGAACTAAGAGCAAGGTTTTCTAGTAAAATAAAATGGATTTTAATTCATTCCATCGCTTCCTTCTTGAAGAATAGAGAACAATGGAACTTTCAGTAGGACTTCATGTAGGTTATCCACTGGTTAAGGTTACACGCTTAAACACTAATTGCCATGTAGTTTGTTCTTGAATCATTGCAAAGAATTTTCAATAAATCAACTTATGTACCTTTATAACATGTCACAAAGTTCTTCATTTTCGTATCATCCAGGAACAGCTAAAATTTAACACAAACTTATCAACTTTTAGGAAAAGATTTTAAAGCCAGGTATAGACCCCTTTCAATGTTTACATTTTTGGACAGGCAAAGGAAATTCTTTTGTAATGCAAAATAGCACTACAATAAAAGTAAAACCTTTCGACAATTAATTCAATACCAATTGTTCAGTAAACAAAGAAACTGAAGGGCATAACATGTAATAAACATTGAAAGGGCTCTATAGTGATTGTCCAAATTCAGGTTTTTTTAAGCTGAAGCATCAGAATTGCCATACATGCTATTTAATACCGCATTCACAGTGTCATAATTAACCCAAATTTATTTACTCTATGTTCCTTTACAACCAATCAAGATCATTTGAATTATCAAGTTGACCAATCAGAATCTTCCATTTGATACCTGGTCAATTAGTTAAAGCTTGTTTAACTGCTAGTGTGAAAGCAGTATAATTCTACTAACTGTAATGATTGACAGTATTATAAACTGTAATAAGCAGTGTACTAACATCCAGTATACACGTTTTTTTATAAGGAACCTAGCTCAGGGCCTAGTACTAAAAGTTCCTTATTTTGAGACCTCTTTTGACCACTTTGTAGTTCTAAAAGTTCCTTAATAGTTCCTTATTTTCCAATGCTCATTTAGTGGATAGGAATTCGTACCGACGCAAGAAGATCCTTAAGATTCAACATTTTGCAATAAACTCTGATAATGAAACATGTTACAACAAAAAGAAGGCCAGGCCTATATAACGTAAAATTTATGTCATGAAAGAAGTTGCATACTCCATTGATTATGATATTGTAATTGTAAAGTTCCCTAGTCATTGGACCTTTAAAAGTAGAAGTTCCTATGCTTCTAGACCTTCTACATGTAGGTTCCTTGTAAAAGGTTCCTTATAAAAAAAGCGTATAATTCATACTAACCTGTCCTTGATGGTCAATGTAATAGAAATATTCTCTGACACCTTTTCTGGGAGACTGGCCTTGCGTGTAAGAAAAACTTCTGACTTGCTTCGAAAAGTAATCTTTCAGCAAAAGATGCCCTGACAGTCCAAATATCTTCCTATTTGCCATGTTTATCTTCATCATTCTCTAACGGCCCCCAGATCTTCTGTAACATGTAGATAACTTTACCTTTGCCCTTCTCATTGCATAAGAAAGTCAAAATTCAATGTTATTGTTTAGTTGAATTGAATTAGGTCAATTCATTGAGGTGTTGTTGTTGTTGTTCTCCTAGAAATAGGGTCATTTTGAGTCATTGACAGCAGGGAAAGCTACTAAAATCAATGCTGTAGTGCAAAAAGGATGGCAAAATCAATTTTTTTATATTCCTTTTTTCTCATCAAGAATCGTTAATTCATTAGTGCTTGATAAAAATTATCTTGAATTCTTGAATAGCAATTTATAAATGAAACTTATCCTGTCCTGGAGTTGAGCCTAAGGCATCTCTGCTCGTTTCACGAGAGAGGGATTTCTTAACCTTTTTTAGGTTTTGTCCTGCGGTATGAAGAGAAAGGTTTTACAATCAAAGAAAAGATTTGCTAAATTTTGTTGAAATTTTCTTAAAGTGACATAAATAACAACAAATAAATAGCAAAAAGGTTATTAATCTACGAAAATTATCTCAATTCAAGTGACATAGTTGACACACAATCACAAACAAGATTATTTGCATACCCAAATTATGTTCGTAGTCAATCATAAAAATACGAGGATGAGTCTAGAGAAATCGCCTAGGGGAACCTCTTTGCAATACTGTGGAGGGTGTTCAATAATATAGAAGTGTTCAGTACTGTGACGGGATAAAATCAGAACTTTGTGGAGGTTATAACTTAAGTGATGGTGGTTTCCCTTCACAGTACTGAATATCCTCCTCCACATAACGATGGCATCCTTCACAGTACTGCACAGATAAACCCAAGGGAAGGTAAGATTGCAATATCTATTTTACGTTTGATACCCCTCCTGTCTGTATACACGGGAATAGTGAGGTGAAAACGAGCTCAAATTTCCAACGTCTAAATAAGCAGTATTTAAGGCTCCTTTTTTTTCGACTACTTGTTTTTCGTGATAGTCTCTTTGATAATATTTGCTTGTTTGACTCGTCCTAAATTTGAATTTACCAGTATTTGGTGTGAATACCATTAGATCATCGAGCATTAAAGAAAATTAAAATGAAATGTTTTTTAATGTGTACTTAATAGAGCATTGCATGCCCCTTGTCTCACATCGAGTTGCATTAAAAAAAAGTCTATTCAAGCGAGGACATAACGTCGAATTACCGTTCAACCAACGATTGTGAACAAAGTAAATCCAAACATCTACACTGACTCATAAGGGGAATTTTTTTGGACAGTTAAATCCCACCTCCTAGGCCAAAAGCTGAGGCGCGAATTAAATACAGCATGCATTTGTAAGTGAAATTTCATCCAGCTTTCAGTGTTTATATGAGAACATTTCATCCCAAGCAGGTATGATCCCATCTCTCAACAAGCGATGAAACGTTTTCCATAGATACAAACAGAGGACATCAAATTCAATTGTTTGAACATAAAGGTAAGATCTCAACACTCAGCTCGAGGACTAGCAGGTAGGATACTTTGTCCATATAAACAGTTCTTAAATCTAGTTAAACATCTCAATTGTTGTCCTTAACAAATAGCTGCTCGACTACATCCTATACTGCAACAATGATTCTTCTTCATAATGTTGTGAAATCAATACAAACCTTAAGACTTTGTGCAATGACATATTGTGCAATGGAAAAACTCCTAAATGGCTGGGTATTTTCCCCAGAATTAGCGCACCTCCCCATAATTTTGATATGGTTTACAAGTTAAGTGATGCACTAATAAAAGTAAAAAAAAATCTTGATCTGATAGCAAAGCTAAGCTACTTTGGGATAACCCCATCAAAACAACCAGCAAAGCAAGTCTTGCATGTGCAAACAATACATGGTATTTGACTGGCTATAGAAAATTTTCTATTAGGTGGCATGCAAAGATGTGATCTTTGATTTTCCTACAAAGTACAATGTATTTTAAAGTACAGTTAACGTCACCCATTCTTAATGACTTGCTAAAGAAATCAGTCATGATTTTCTTTTAGCTTGTCCCTTGAAATGTCCAGAGCTTTACCAAAAGGAAGGAAAACCGATATTTTCCCATTTATGTACCCTTGGATACAAATTTCCCATATCAGAAAGAAAAATTGATATACAATTTTTCGCAAGCCTGGACAAGATTCAATCAACTGGCGGTAGCCGTCCAGAAGCCCAAAGAGTACAAAAATGTGTATAGAAGATCCAATTTTTGATGGTTAGGGTGACACAGCCCTACCCATCAATTGAACTTATGGCCCCCAGGATCTCATAACCAATCAAATACCAAATTTCTGCACATGATATATAAAACATTGTTAAAAAGTCTTTTATCCTTACTTATCTGCAAGCAGTAAGATCATGCTGATTATGTACATGGCAGCAGCAGACCACCCAGCTCCATAAGACCAGGAGAATTGAACTTTTTTATACAAGAAGATGTCTGTGTAGATGGCTAGGCCAATAATCACGAAAATTGCTGGAAAAGAAAGCGTTATTATCAAATAAAAAATGATAACAATAAGAAGGGTCTTGGCTTTTAGCCAGCCAAAACCTATTTTAGCCTGGCTGAAAAATGATTATTGGATTCTTAGCCAATTGTGACTAGTGTTCCCAGCTATAAGGTATTTGAAAATTTAGTCATTTTTAACCGGTTTCAAATAGTCAGAACCTATTTAAGCCAGTGTTCCCAACTAATGTGTTTTATCTGTTTTCAACCGGTTTTTAACCTGTCAAAACTATGATATAGTTTATGAATAATAGTTGCAGTGATACTATAGATATTTTATAATCTTATAATTTTTGGTATGAAGAACTGTCATTAGATGTAAACCCCATATCCATTCATCACGCATTTTAAACTCCTTAGCTCCTCACAGCATACGGTGGCAGAACACCCAGCTTGGCAGCTAAATGTTTGATTGTTTGGATGTGGCATTAGGACGCCCCAATTTTGTTAAATCACCAATGGTGGCAAGATAAAACAAGGAACATACAGTTCCTTATTTCATCTTGATGATGGCGCTACTCCTTTCATGTATTGCCATGTTTGCAATATGGAATATTATTGTTGATATAATAACATGCACCTAACTTGAATTCTAATAAAAAATGGGTGATCAAGTCCTTCAAGAACCTTAACACAAACATTCTATTCAAGTATTAAAATCTGCTTATAATATTTTGCTAAGTGGAGTCTAATTATTTCAAATTGTTTTATCTAGCACTGTTCTTTGGTTGTGATATCACTTTGTTCGCTATTTTCTTTAGCTTTGTCATCATTGAACACAATAATAATATTATTGGTTAAAAAAGTAAACAGAATGAAATTCTTTTTTGAAGAATATCTACAAAGAGGTTTAGAAGAATGAGACAGAGAATTCTTTTTTGAATATTTTAAAAGTTTCCCATGTCTCTGAGTGAGGCTTACTAAAGGCTAATTATATGGCTGAAGCTAATGAAGATTCATAAATAGTTTGATACTATTGAAGATTCATACATCAAAATGTAAACATATCCAGTTCATTTACTGTATTATCTTTCAAATATTTCTTAAACTTTAAAGTGTTTAATTCATTGTCTCTTGTTTGTTATATTTCCACAACATTGAGCACATGGATTATTTGTTTGATTCACCTAAATGTGACAGACGTGCTTACAGATTTGAAAGATTGAAGATCAAAGCTTATAAGTAAGCCTCCTAGGAAGGGCTAGGTTAGCTTCCTAGGCATCCAGGCTGGAGTTTAGACCCTAAATCAATAATCGGCAAGCAAATTTTCAAACATTTTGACTCTTTTCTGAACTAGGAAGTGGAACACACTATTTGTCACAACTAGAATATTGTGCCCTCCTTAGAAGACCCTTCCCAAGATGCCGCTGCTGGTAAAGACTCAATAAATAGAAGAATTGAATTTCTCGGGCTTACCTGCAACAAGAAACATGATGGCGGATCTTGTAACTGGGAAGTAGTATTTGTCAGTGATGCAATAAACAGTGACAAAGATGAAGGCTACCAAAGTGAATATTAGGGCCAGGGCGAACATTGCAGCAATTGCATTTCTTTTGGCTGAAACCGATAATAATGATAATGCAATGAGTAAGTGGAAGGATGCACTTAGCTGTGAGATTAATTGAAATACACAGTCAAAAACCATAAATATGGGATGACTCTTACAGTTTATCAAATATCTTACCACTGTCTTAGCATTCACAATTGCATAGGAAAGACTATACTTAAGTGATGGAAGATAAGAAGGAAAAACAAAATAAGGATGCCGATTTCATAATGTTCATCACCATCATAGCAGCAGTAAATTCATGCCAGGCAATAGCAACACTCAGGGGCGACCTTATGCAAGACAATCCAGTGTGCATTCCATGTTAAGTCTACGCCGAAGATTTTGTGATATATGCCGAAAAAACAATGGATTACATTGTTCAAAGGCAAGTTATACACCTAAGATCTTCAGGCCTAAGAACACGGAATGCACCCAGGAAGACAATGATTCATGAACAAACAGTGCTATATTTAGGGGGATGCGGTTGCTCCCAGCTGAAAAACATATGCATGGCACGCAAGGTAATAAGATGCTCCAGTGCGTAGGGCCAGATCCAGCATCCATATAAAAGGGGCGTAGCTTAAATATCAAGGGAAATTAGGTATTATTGAGTTTATCAAATTTTTGTTCTACTAAAATAGGGTGAGCGTATGCCTATTACACCCTTCCCCTGTGGATCAGGGGCTGGTGTGCATTCCGAAACCCTCCTTCAACCTTCAGCCACTACTTACATATGGCCTACTGAGCTAAGGAGAACATTAGCAGAGTTGGCGCAGATATGTGGCCTGAAAATATCATGGAATGCAGCATGGATGATGCCATCCCTAATCATGTATCCTAGCCAGTCTGCAGAGTATGGCAACTGCACGCGCGAGTCAATTTGGCAGCAGCTGCAAGTGCACGCTGAAAATTAGGCCTTGCACGCGTAAGGTTTTTGTGGGGTTTTCAGGTGTTTTCAGACATTTTTGGGGGAAATACTCGGCCTAAACTCCTACTTGCACGCGGTTCACGCCGAAAATTTCGCTTTGCACGCGCGAGATCTCGTCGAGTTCTGCCATGCTCAGCTCTGCAGACTGGTATCCTAGAATGCAGAGGTCAGCACTTATATGCAGGAGAAGACCGCTCATGCATGTGGGAGATCTCGTCAAGATTTGCCTAACTGATCACATATTCACCAGGAATTTACTATAAAAAGACAGAATAAAGTAAGAAGGGCCACTTCTCTGGTGGGGAAAACAGGCAAGGCTATCAGACACAACACATAGCCACATAAAACAACAACATAACAAGTCTTTTTTTATACCTATCCAATCTGACTCCTCGAATACTGCGACTTTTCCATCAAATGAGTGACATTCTGTCTCTCCAAAATCTTCCTCACCCGGCTTCTTGATTTTGATGCAACTTTCCCATAACCCAAGCCTGACACGATGCTCGGTCGTTTTCCCCAATTTAGTGTCTGTTGTAGCGTACTCTACCCAATAGTTGGTACACAAACACAAAATGAGGACGATGACTGAAAATATAGCACAGGTATAGCTTGCTATGGTTTTGATAGACATGGTTAAGAATCAGCTTTCTGCTGGTGTAAACAGTTTCGTCCAAGCTTTTCTTGATTTCGATGTAGATAGGTATTTATAGACGCCACTTATCGAGATACTGACTCACACTGTAGCTCCACCTTCCATCCTCATGAATAAATCACTTTGGGCCTGGCTGGTTTCCTGCGAGTGAAGCCTCATTCAAACTGACCAATCAAAATGAGATAATCTGAAAGATTGACCAATCAGCATTAAGTAGCCTCGGTTTCATACACTTATTGTTTTCTGTCTCTTCCTAAATGTACTCATTTCCAGACCCCTCAATTGCATTTTTCTTTCAAACACGAAGGACGGAATTCCTGGCTGCGTCTTCTTGTATCTGGCCTAGCAAATGTGCAAATTCTTTAGCCTTTGCAAGCCTGGAGGATGAAATTTATTCCGATTAAGTATGCTTTGAATTATAATTTCTAGCTTTCTCATGCATTAATGATTTATATGATACAATAGACGCAAAAACATTTGCGCCCACGAAATGTTCTATTTGTGGTTGTGCGATTTTGCATTTTGTTTTGATGACAAGAAATCATGTGATTACGGATTAAAGATTTGAAAGAAACAATTGTTGATTAATACCAAATCGTTGATCGATTAAATATCGATTAAATGAGGATTTATTGAAACCAAACTTAATGCAATGAAACAAAGCAATAAATACACAATAAACACAAAAAGATAATGAATTGATAATGAATTTGATTCACTCAGTCAAAATTTACAGCATTCTGTCAAATGTCCAAAGTGCAAAATCAAAGCTGATTCTTAAAGAATATTATTACTCTATCCACCAATTAATGCAAACTTCAACAAACTGATCTGAAGTTTATTGCATATAACAAAAATGAAAGGAAAATAAAATGAAATGATGGACCCCCTCTGAGTAGTAAATTATTGACAAGCATACAGCACTTTCCTTTCTATTTCAAAAGCTGCTGTATAAACTAGGGTCCTGGAAATGGTCACCATGAACCAAGTGTTAAGATTCTTTATGAAGCAATGTATATGAATCTAAAAATCAGATGATGATAATGATAATGATGATAATGTGTGCAATCTGTACCGGAATCACTGATTGTGGGATAATTATAGATTACTTAAACCATTGTTCACAGCCATTAATTAAGGGGGGAACTACAATCCCTTTTCCCCCTGCTTCTTTACAGGCCTGCTTGAGCTAGGTAGGCTGTGTATAATTCCATGGGAAAATTAGAACAACGAAAGCAGCAGGATAAAAAGAAAGTGGAAAGGAAATAGAAAGTGAAAGACTTGCACCGTATCCACTTTTGGAAACAAGAGTTCATGGTTATCCAGGCTATTACATTGAATACTCAAAACCATTTCTTATAAATGAAGATTACCACAATTTGTGAGAAACCAAATTTTACTTGATTGCTCATCTTTTTAGATGAGATGTCTGATGACTAAATGAAAATGACGAGAGATTCAATCGGAAGAATTGTTGAAGTAAGTCAAGATGGAGGAGGAGAAGAAGAGCCGATGTTTACCAATCACCATAATGAGAATAAAGAGCCGCAACAATGGCCATTCCTATTCTGGCTGTATCTGAAGACACTCGGCCTGTATCACTCAGGTAAGATTCAAGTTTTGAATTAGTGAAATTTCATTATGGGGATTGCTAAATGATTTCTGGAAATATCTTGAAAACTGAAATAAATCAAAACTATTTTCATAATTTCTTCTAGCTCCCCTTGTGACCATCAGACGCTGCAACGAATGTAAAGATCAAGGCTACGACAACTTCCAGAGCATTAGCTCTTTCATATCACCATGTGAAATCTGTGAAAGTTTCCTATGGGATCACCACGGTCATGTCAACAACCTAAAAGACGAAGAAATCGGTGCTAGCCGCCTGAATCACAGCGGCAGCTCTTTCTTCTCTGCGTTTTGGCTGTTCATAATCCTATTCAGTTCTGTGTATTTATTCTACGTCGATATAGCCAGATACCAAGAGTCTAAGGACGACCTAGTTGAGTTTATTGCTACCATGTCCCTACAAACGTTACTGTCCGTACCCCCATTAGCCGTCCTAGCCTGCAAATTCTACACTACCTTCCCTCAAACAGCTCCTGGAAAATGGGCGGCTGCCATGAGCCCGGTGTATCTTGTACAGCGGTTACGATGGGTTAACATGCGCAAGTCGAGAGTGGCAGGATACTTCATGTTTTTCATCAGTTTATTTTTCATTGCTTTGCAATGCAGTAGTGCCACAAATATTTACAACTACACTAATATGAAGCAGTCTGATCATCTCTTCTTTACTTATTTCACCCTCACCATCAACATATTCAACTTCGTTGGTTTTGCCTACATTGCTTATTTGCTTCGGCGGAGCTTCGAGAAAGAAGTCAGGCTATTGGCCAAATTTGTCAACCAGCACATTGAAGATATTGACATATGCCGGTTACGCCTTGCTGAAACTTTTGACAGTTTTCACACATTTCGGGAGTTTACATCTGGGTGGATGTCACTGAATATTGTTCTTGCAACATTGGCAATATTGCTAGAGCTGCATTCGTGGATAGCAGCAACCGGGACATTGCATTTTTTCCGTTACATTCGCCTGGCATTTCTCCTTGGCTGCTTTATTCTTCCGATTCAAGCACTGGGAAACGTTTCTGTTGATTATCTCTGGGGCCGTATGGTGCGCCGCATCAGCAGGCTACGGAGGCGCGAAAAAGAGCATAGTTATGATAAGATCATGCAGTTCTTGATGGAGCAGAGGCCTGGGGAGAGACCCTGGCAATCAGTCATGGCATTTATGTTGTCTACTATCGCAGTGTTTGCCGGAATACAGTTCAGGGTGCTTAGCAGCAAGGCCATAAACAGTGCAACAAGTTTTTCTAGTCTTCATTGGAACAATACCAATTGATTCAACCTGCAAGAACTTATATTGGTGTGGTAGTGCATGTAGTGGCAGTGGTGGACTGACCCATTATTTCATCCAGCATTCACGTAGGGGACCTGCTTCAACAACTTCACAAAAACTTGATTACAAATTTCTCATTGGTTTTGAGTTGAGGAATGATTTTGGTCCTATTCCATCTCTGGTTAAAAAGACAACTTTGCTAAAAATGTGTTAAAATTCTGCACAGGATATCCTTAAAGCTCAATTCACATTGGACACGACACAATATGGCATAATATGGCACATCATGCTGCAGACCGCATTGTGTGCCAATTACAGTTTTCCATCAATGCGTCATAGCTTATATGATGTGGCAAAGTTCAAATATCAAATTATGGTGCATTTGAAAAATGATACCCAGTGCAGGAAAAGCATGACTGCTATGAATTTTAACACAGAGCATGACGCAGTCCATGTAAACTGAGTTTTAGGCTTCAGTAAAGAACTTGTGTTCGGTGAAAAATGTTAGAAGGTCTACCAGTGTGTTATCTTGTCGCATGTTATGTACTTTAATCTCTGATAATTGAGCTTGCTCCGAGAATACTACTCAACAATCTTGACACTAGCTTCGAATATTTCCCAATTAGAAATAAGGGTACTAGTAAACCTTAACACACAAATTTACAAAAGCTTATGGTAGAAAGCAGCTTTAAAAGTACTTCTGGAAATATATTTTTTCAGTAGATTGTCACTATTCAATAAAAATAGTTTTGTTTTCCACCATTTTAGAGTTGATATATTGTACAAAGATACTGTAAAAATTGCAATCTTTATAAAAATGTTTCAAACTATTGTAACTTCAATATTTTGTATATGGATTTATTGCAGGGTAAAGAGGAGTAAGCTAAACAAATAGGGATCATTGATTACCATCAACTTGTTGATTAATTTCAATCTTGTAAAGAGGCAATACGAAAATAGAAAAACAATCTTAACTAAACGTTTGTTACACAACTCTTTAATTCTGGGAGAGGACTCTCCCAGATGAGGACTCTCTTCTAAATTATTAATAATATTAACTTTCAATCATTCTAATGTGCTACAAAATTATTTTTACAAATTACTCAAGATCTGAATAACAAAAAAAATTCCTAATGACAATTAGATCACTAAAACTATGTTGTATAGACCAGGTTAAAATGGAGGTAGGTACCACCTTAAAGCGGAGAAATTCTAACTATGATTTTCATTTTCCCAGACACTCCAGTATTTAGGAAAATGGCGGTAAACGGGCATCTGTTGGGGTTTAGGGGGTAAATACGGGGGTTTAATAATCAGAGATCAAAGGCTTTGCCTCTGCGGAGGAGGAAAACGCTTTTTCGCCTTTTCACGATCAATAATGACAGAAAAGCTTAGTTTTTCACCATAATGATCCATATCGAGTTTAAGATGTTATTCATATACAAAGCTAAGTCACGTGACTAGCATCACTCCCTTCACCATATATGGCTAATATGTAATTTACTTGAAAATATATTCATATCTTTCAAAAAATCGAGTTCCAAACCCTAGATGATTGAAATAAGTCCGATCGTCCTCTTAAATAAGTTTCAACAAGTTTAAAATGTTTAAATATTCAAATGTAATAATTGTTTGTGTTCATTTATGCATTAATCGGATTAGAGCTTTTTGCAACCACAACAATTATGAGTAAAACTAAAAAAGTTGCAATCATTTTCTATTCATCGACCAGGATTCAGAATAATTACCGCCGTGAAATTCGGAAATGTTGAGCACTTATTTGAATGATACTTGTATAATGTTGGTAAAAAACTACTAATGGTTGATAAACGAATGTTGATATTAAGTATTTCTCCACTTTCGCACGTATGTGAACAAGCAAATGCGAGGCTAATCTGATTCCTTTTCATCCTTACTTTCTTGGTTATCTTCATATACTTATTCTTCTTCATTTTGAAGCAGTTCTTCAAGCTCATCAGGAAATGCCTTTTTCAATTCATTTGATTCGATTGTCGATCGTCCAGCCATGTTGAGTTAGGTCTGCCATTTGAATTCGTCTTTCATCGGAGAGTTTCCAAATTCTCGCTACAACATTTGAGCGCAATGCATAAAGTCTCAACGATGCTTGACATGGGAGTAAAAGTGACATGTCTATGCTTTTATTCTTGTTAATTTATTTCGCTTCGAATAATGTATTGCGGACAAAATTTATGTCCTTTTGCCGGTAACCATTAAGGTGGAAAAAACTTCTTCCAGATCGTTTATCAGCTCTTCCATCATCTTTCAATCAAATTCAAGAGCGGTAAATGTCGATAAAAACTTGTCATTTTTCTCAAAAAGTTTCCATCAAGCTGCTTTACCTATTCGGAAAAACGAGGAAACATAACCATTACCTGTGAAGACATGGAAACCAATCAAGCATCTTTTCTCTAGTTACTCATTTCTCTTTCACTCAATTTAATTCCTTTCGATGCATGCCAGTTCCAGAGTGAAGCTAGATCTGTAGACACGGTGACTCACCCAACAGTATCAAACTGAATGCAGCAGATTCTCCTACCACTCTCTCTTGCCTTGCTCACCGGATTAGATAAGGTTTCTTGATAGTTGTCAGGAATAATTTCCATTCGCAGGTGTACCCACTTGGCAACGTCCCTACAACTTTGTATAAGTATCTGGCAATTTCTTTTTGGTGGGGACGCAGACCATCAAGTTAACGATAAACATTTATACTTTTATGGTTCTTCGGTGGAAAGCTTTCTCTAGGATGCCGTACAGGCTATTTCGTGTACTTTACGATGATACTTTGTAATTTGCTCTTTGCAATGCCATTTGGAGAACCATCGGTATTAGCAAAACTTTATGGGACTGAGCAGAAAAGATAGCGGAGCGCAGTCTTGAAATCCACTGCTCTCCCATTTCTCGTTGATGTTGCTAGCGTTTGTAACATGTTTCTATTTGATTCAGTGTTTTTCCTTTGTGCCCTTCTTTATGGTAACGTTTCTTTTTGAATTTCCAAACAATTTAGTAAGAAAGAAAAACTGTTTTCAAGCAGCTTTTGCACGGGACCTTCTGGAGCTGTTCCGTAAGGAACCAAGTGAACTTACTTAAGGTTCCAAACGGAACTTTATCGACTTCGTAAGTAGGCCCATTTGGCACAGCTAGCAGTTCTCTTTGAAACGGTTCCAGTCAGTCGGTCCCGCATAAATGCAAGGCCTAAACATAGCTGTTTGGTTACCGTTCCAAATAGAACCGATCCCATGTAACCGCTGCCTAAGGTTAATGATCAGAGCATGAATGATCAAACAGTAGAACGAAAAGAAAGCTAAAAGATGCTGTCTTTTGTAGGTAGCTTAGCCAAGGTTAACAAACAAACAAAAAACAAAGCGGAGCAGAAAGCTGACTATTGTCAGTTATATTTTATTTTACTCGATTGTACGTTATTGAAAGCAAATAAAAATCGGATGGGGATTATTGATACCATTCTAATTAATTTCATATTTGCTGGCCCAACATGAGTCATTGACAAAAGTTCTAAGAAAAGTCTCAAAAAATACTGTAAAGCAGGTAAAAATGCAAAACAAGCACCAACTTCGAATAAAATTACAATTTACCATATATGGTAAAGGGGGGGCAATAATGGTCACGTGACTTGATTATGGATATGAACAACATCTTAAACTCGATATAGATCATTATGGTGAAAAACAAGGCTTTTCTGCCAATATTGATTGTGAAAAGGCGAAAAAGCGTTTTCCTCCTCCGCAGAGGCAAAGCCTTTGATCTCTGATTATTAAACCCCCGTATTTACCCCCTAAACCCCAACAGAAGCCCGTTTACCGCCATTTTCCTAAATACTGGAGTGTCTGAGAAAATGAAAATCATAGTTAGAATTTCTCCGCCTTAAGGTGGTACCTACCTCCATTTTAACCTGGTCTAGTAGCATTGTTCACAAATGTTTCTTCTTTGGCATTATCTGGAATCAAAAATGTTGAAAAATTTTGTATCTGTTGCCTATAGACTTGATGACAATTTCTGTGATTCGGTTACTTCATCTCTTATCCATTCACGAGATCACCCTGGCAAACGCATGTTGACTGTGGACTGTTGACAGAAACCAGTACTGTGGAGGATATTCAGTTCTGTGGAGTGTGATCAGTACTGTGGAGGATCCTCAGTACTGTGGAGGATGTTCAGTTCTGTTTAGGGAAACCACAAGCACTGTGGAGACAATACCAAAAGTATTTGATTTCCCTTTCCCTGTACTGAATATCCTCCGCAGTACTGGTGAGAATCTCCAACAGTGCTAATGGTATCCATCTACAGTACTGAACATCCTCCACAGTATGCAATGGTATCCCGAATCAGTACTGATGGCATCCCCCACTGTGCTTAACATCCTCCAAGGTACTGCTGTTATCACCCCACAGTACTGATCATCTTCCATCAGTACTATTCAGACCTTCCTGGTGGCGATGATGTAATATGGAGACAATAATACGTATTTGCCATTAAACATATTTGCTCTACCAAAAATTCCTAGGGGTATTTTTGTTAGGTATAATGCTGTAATTTTTTTTGAGCTGCGTGACCCTTGCAATCTTGTGTGACATCTCTTTGTCAACAATGTAAACATTCAGCTTTCTTTTCCATGTTTCTTGAGTAATTTCTGTCGAATTCTCTGCAAATCAACATAAATATCTTTGAATCTAAAAACTCCGACATTTTCACCAAATGGATCTTGAAAACTGCGTCCATCTAGATGTGAATACTCTTTTATCTTTGCTTCGTAATGCTCGTAAAATTCCAAAAATGAAGTTTCCATGACATCAACTAATGTTTCAGGGCAATTTTTTATACCGTCTAGCATCATACAAACTGCTACTCGCATAGTTTCATGCAGAATGCACTCGTTATACCGCTTTGAGTCTCCAGGACGTCTTTCCTGCTCAAATCCTGGTTCATTGTGATACGGCCGCTCAGATAATAGTGACTGTATTGAAATGAGAACACTTGATATTGACTGGGAAGCACTCCATCCTGGACCATGCCACGTCCCTAAAATACTCAAACAGACTTTTCCGCTTTTGTAAAGGTTCGGGTTGAATCGTACGCTGCCGGCACCTGTAGTAAGCAGTCTAACTCTTGGTGCTTTAATGGGGTAATCAGGGGGGCAGCGAATGAAAAAATAGAAAAACCCTCCTTCATAAGGGGTATCAGCTGGGCCGATCACAAGGGCGTGAATTTTTGTAATGTTTTCTTGGTCAGGAACAACAAATATGAAAGGGGGTGGGGCACTAAATATCTCTGTGATGTCTTTTTTAATTCGTTGAACGCAAAATTTCGTTGGTTTTTCGTTGTCCCATTTGCCTGATTCGCTAGGATCCCAGTTGTTGTGTGACGCCCCTGTTGTGAAATTTACTAGGCCGGAGCTCGTTGCTCCAGCTCCATCCACTTCCATAATGGCAACCCTGTTTTTGGCGTCAGTTAGAATCCAAACAAAAGCAGGTTTAAGCAATGACTGGGATGAATCAGTTTTTGTTTATTCAGTTTCTATAACTGCCATATAACTTCCTCTCGCTGCTAGCTCCACTGTCATCCTCCATTTAAATTGGAAATTGCGTTGCGTAGAAGGCTTACATGGTTGAATAAGAGGCCACCCCACAAGACGGTCTTCGTCAGCCAGAAACCAAGTATGGACCAAAGTATGATAGAATACTTTATGTTAATGCATATACCGGGTTTGCCGGAAATAGTAGATAAGCTTTCATGAACTACAAAATATTTTCTTTCGAAATTTTAGCTTTTGAACTAATTTTGCCTTAAATCATTGTGTTGAAAATGATATCCTATCAGATACTGTGAAGGGAAACCTGAAGACTTGTCTTTTTACTTAGAGCTGATCTTTTGACACAATAAATAACAATTACTGCAGCCCAGAATTATGAGAACCATTACATTTCTAGTTGTACCTAGATCTTAGATTTCTATTGCTTTGGAAATAGGCCATTGTTTTTCTGATGATTCTAAATAAACCAAAGACATTTTGACCCTTTGATTCTGGACATGATAGACAATATATCTAAGTAAGAAATAGGATTTTGCAGGGGCAGTGGAAGACCCTTGTAACTAATTGTGTGAGAAGATTGGCAGTGAGTTTCAAGGGCTAAGTATGTCAAGTTTCTGGGTATTTTGTTAGATGAACATCTCAGTTGGAAATATCATATTACCGAGTTACATAAGAAGTTATCTAAAACTTCTGGTATATTTTTCAAAATACGACACTATATTCCTTTGCAACCTCTGATTAGCCTCTATCATTCATTATTTTCCTCTTTCCTTAGTTATGGAATCACGGCTTGGGGGCTAACATATGGCACATATCTAAAGCCACTTTTTCTGCTTCAGAAGAAAATTTTGAGATGTATTAGTTTTCAAAACTTCATTGCACCTTCTGCACCAATTTTTCATTCTTTAAAAATACTTAAACTTGAAGACATGATACATTCTAATATTTTGACTTTTGCATACAAAGCTATGAATAAATTATCGCCTACCTGTTTCCACAACTTTTTTACACCTAACTCATCCGTTCATAGATTTGGTACTCGTCAAGTAACCAGGGGTGACCTCTTTAAATCCTTAAAAAATACAACTCTTTATGGTCTTAAAACAATTCAGTACTTTGGTTCAAAACTTTGGAATACTCTACCACTCTTCATTAGAGTTTCTGGATCTGCTTCAGTATTTCAGTCTAATCTAAAAACGTTCTTCTTAGACTCGTATTTAAATCAATAATATTCTACGATAAAAACCTCAATGCTACTCGGTAACACATCTGGTTGTTGGCTGCTTTATTTTAATAAAATGTTTTTAGTTACTTGTTTTTACTGGGGGGACTCTCTCTCGATTAGTTTACCTATTTAGAGAGTTCCTCCTTAGTCAATTATCTTTAAATACAATTGTGTACCTGTAAGTTTATTTGTTAAATTCTATTTTGCTTCTTGATTGTTTGTATAAATGTTATGTAATTTAATTGTAATGTAGATTTAAATTGTATTTAGGAATAATTGATGAAAAATGAAAACTGAAACTGAACTGAAACTGAAACCACCATAGAATGGTGAGGCCTCAGGTATTCTGATGAAAGAGTTTCAAATGAAGAATCATCACAACCATTTTAAAACAATCATAATTGCATAACAAATCATTAAAAACTTTCAATCACACGATGCTTCTTCCTCAACTTTAGTTTCACCAGCCAAAATTTCCTTCCAGCCTTCCTTGTACTCTGGCACCCATTCGGACACTGAAACCTTGATTGGGACGGTAGCTTCCTTATTAACAGTAACATTTACCTCATATTCCCCGAACTCCGAGATTGCTTCAAAGTCACAATCGATGCAGTGTACTGGCACATGCAAGCTGTGCATCTTCTGCAACGAAAATGCTATGTGATGCTTTCCTATCTCCCATGGTTCATCTCTAGGTCTTCCCATTTTCAAGTGAATTTTCTGGATCTTGTTCAGAAGTTTCAAACTAGCCCTTGCTACGTTAGCGTTCTCAGTGCATCCATACTTTATCAAATTCTCCTTAGTCGCATAGTCTGCTAATTCATTCGGTATCAAATCATGTCTTGCATATCCTCTCTCGACTTTGGCAACTTCTCCTTTTCGTCCCAATTGCAGATGATCTTCCAAAAGTATGACAGACATCTTGGGCCTAGGATTTGCTTTATGTCTGTGTGGCTTCCAGAAAAACTTGTTTTTGAAACTCGTCATGCGTCTAACATTGCTGATATTTTGTGAAGTTACGTTGCTGATCGTTAATTTTGCAAAATATTGTCCAAATTTGCAAATTTCATGAGCTTTGGACGAAAGCAGCATGGTTGGAAATCTCCAATCTCGCCTTTGAAAATGTCTTATCTTTTCTTCCACAGCTAGAATCTGGTTCGCTAACGATGAAAACTACTACGCAAAATATGGTATGCAAAATGATTCCATTAGGGGACTAGGGCGAGATTCTATTTGCGCGCGGGCCTAAATTGAAAAATTGAAAACATTGAAATTCAAAATGTCTTAGCAACAAGCTGCAAGTTTGGTGAAATCAGTCCTCTACATATAGTTCTAAGATACTTAAAAGTAAGTATGAAAAAGTATAAATTAATTTCATTTCTATTTAGGGCTCATTCCTGACAAGCCCTTCAAAAAAAAGGGAGGGCGTAAGAAGAGGCGTAAAGAACCCCCCCCCTCTATTCAATTTTGGCAGAACAACAATAAAATTCAGAACTTTATAATACCATTAGCTCAATGATTGTTTCTAGGTGAATGCCCAGCACATGCTACTCAAATAGATTCGTTGTACTTTTGTTCTGGCATGCAAATTAACACAGCTCCCCGACCTGAAAATACTTTCAAAAATTCCTTCGAAGCAAAGATAAAACCCTACCTATGCATCCAAAGTATCTGTACCATAGTTTGGATTAGTAGGGACAGGAAGGTGAATAAGAAAAAAAAAAGGAACAAAGATTGTGGACTCCGAAAATTAAAAGAGGGCCTTCTCACTTTGAAACAATTTAATCTTTATATCATACGTAATATTGTTGGGTCACCACCAGAAACCTCAAACCTTATCTTCAATGTCAACAATCTTTTGTCGTTTTTGTCCCTATTCACATTCCTGTCCCTTTTCACGCAAACTTCGGTACCTATCTAAAGCATGGTAGTTCTTGCTAGAGCAAGGTCATTAAAATTCCACACAACTAATTCTCGTTATTACTGTTCGTTTCTAATACAAATCAAACCATTTTTTTCTGTTTGGTAGATTTATGAATGTAACTTTTACTTAGTTTGTTTTGTTAGCCGCCATGCTTTGTAAAAAGTAGTGTTTTTATGGCACAATAATGATCATAAATATTTCCCTTGACAAACCTTAGTAGGGCCTTAGTATATATACTACATGTCACCACTCCCATCTCTATGCTATGGATACTAGATCTAGCCCTTTGAGAGAAACAAACGATGAGAATTCCTGCTAATTTGTCAGTGCTGGTGTAGTCGAGGACTCAGGCCTTGCTGGTACTTTGGAAGAAATTTAACATGAGTATGGCAAAAAGGAAATACGTAAACATATGTACTCATCCCCTTTCTTTAGATTCATGTGCAGTCACATACCTTTTCATCATGCCGTAAAACGCCTGCAAGAAGTGATGGTTTTAAAGTTTTGAGAATGAAAAGAAGGACATTGGAAGCCAAACGTGTTGCAGCGAGCTCTCCTGTTCAACTCACTCTTGATGTTTTGCAGAAGAGGTTGAATGATGCTGAAAGTCAGGCAAAAACACTTGGGAAGCATCTGGAAAAATACGGCTTTAAACATGCAGGGAAGATAGAATCATCAGTTTCTAGTAAGGATGGGAAGGAAGAGACAAAAGCTCCTACAAGAAATCAAACAGGTAGGCAGACATTTTTGGCTCAAAAGCATTAGTAGATAAAATCAGAAGCTCTATGTTTTTCTTACCACTTTCCGGACAAGGAACTTTTGCACAAATTTTTTGCGTCTTTTGTCTAAAATTGCAAAAATTTGATCCTCCAAACTTTTGAATAGGTTTTTCCTATGAAAGGTCTGTTTTTACTTTTTGCTCTTCCTGTGAGTTTACTTTGCAGTTTTTTGCAGAGTCTGATCAGTCCCAAGCTTAATGTTAATGTGCTTCATGAACCCTTTGCCAATTGTCTTGAGGAGTTTGATGATAAAGAAATTAAAGAAATCTACTGATTCGTTTTCGTTAGAGAGAGGAAACTCAAGAACTCATGGTAAACTGGAAAAAAATTATGAAGAAATGGCAACAAGAGTTTGCAAGATGGAGAGCACAATTCAATCACTGAAAACTGGACTGCGTGGAGTGGAAGCTGAAAGGTTGGTATCTTAAATTGTAGTAATTACCCAAATTAACATAGCTCAAGGGTTTCCTTTTTAGAACCGCATTTGATCGGTAAAAAACTTTGACGTAACATAATAATTTGTTGGGTTTTTGTTTCGCTCTCTTTCTGACGTATTACTCGGTTAAGCGTCAGACAAAAAGCTTAAGTAATCTTTGTTTTTGCTTTGCTATGCTTTCAAATTTTCTCGCTGTATCCTTCTTTGTATATTCCCTCACTCTCCTGTTCTTCCAAGAAATTTTGTTCTCTAAGTTTCTTAAAGTTCAACCCAAAATTAGATTATATCCTTACTGAATTCTCTGATGACATGAAAGAGCTTATCACATCTGTCAGAGTAGACAACAATAGGGGGTTCTATCTTTGTGTCACGTATGTGATATAGTGCTTCAATCAATCTAGGAAGATCAGCTTGATCTAAAGTACTTGAAAAATTGTAGAGGTAACTTTTGGATTTCTCTACAATCTCAACAAAGCTCAAAGGTTTACATTATCTTGTAGCTCTTTAGTAAATATCAACTAAAATCTTGATTATTGATATAATACAATCAATATTTTGAGAAAATGTCATGAGAAGTGGAGTGGCTTCTCCCTGGCATGTCTAGGGTGATGTCACTCTGCAGATCAGTGACAGGCTCTCAGCCCCTAACACATCATTCATTATTATTTTCAATATAGGATAAGATATAGCTCATTAAAGATTTTTACACCTGTAGTACAGTCTTTGATTGGTACAAGACTCCAATGTAGCCAGGAGAATTGAAAGCATAGTGAAGCAAAAACATACCACTCTGTTGAGTGTCAGAGGAAAAGCTTAAGTGATACATCTTCTCACTTCACTATGCTTCCGATCTGGCTACACCTTCTGTAGCCTTTACTGTTGAAGCAGTCTCAATGATTTATTTTGCCTTCCTCAGGTCTGTGTTAGGAGACAAAAACGACGAAAAAATTGCAGATTTGAAACAACTTCATCAGACTGATATCACGGAATACGAGAAGAAGATTTCAAAGTTGAATTCAGAATCTAATGAGCTGAAGAGAGACAATAAAGAAATGGAGAAAGAAATTGAGAAGTTGATCAAAGAATTAAAGGAGATAGAGTCAGCGAGAGCTGAAAGATTTGTAGATCAGGCGGAGATGGAAGGAAGAATTGAGAAGCTGGTTCTGCAGAAGAATCAGGTAAAATTTAATTATTGAGTATTCTTAAAGGGAGGTTTTTGGTTGAGTAAATCTGGAATTGATATTACATTAGGTTTCCTCCCGTAATTTTATGTTGGGTTAGTTGCTTCCCTTCTTATCTTGATAGGCACATACGCTTACTATCTTCGCAAAGTATGGGTTTATATGCTAAGCACGAAGGGCCCACTGAATAGGTAAAATAATGAGCAGTGCGACCCTGGTCCTTCCTCTCGATGTGACCACACCTCGTGATTCCTTTTGCCTTTTTGTCTGGAATTACAGAGAGCGGGCTAATTCTCTCTTCACATTTTTTGACAGGTCTGAAGGTGGTTTCGAACCCGGGATCCTTTGAACAAGGGTCAAGTGATCTAACCACTCGGCCATCCCTGCAATATCTTGTAAAACAGGCAATGATCTGAGAATTATTAATCACTGGACAAATTACAAAGTTAGTGGAGCTGCCCTAGTAGGGTATTTCATGCAGTAAGGAGATTAGGCAACAAGTTTCTAAGATATCGTTAACAGTGATCCCTAAACATAAACTCCCTTATCATAATGGTAGAGAAAAGAATCTAAGATGGCATTGATGCTTAAAACTTTCAATAATTTATGTTTGATGGGTCATTCATCACTATATTCTAGTTCAACACTGCACCAGTGAAAATTTTAGTGGATTCACTGGTAAGGTATTTCATGCAGTAAGGAGAGCAGGCAACAAGTTTCAAAATATCTTTCAGAGTGATACCTACACTTAATACATAAGGGACGATAAAGTAAAGAAGCTGGAATGACATCAATGTTTAGAACCTTGAAATATTTGATGTTATGTCTAGTTTAATGCTTGATGAAACATTCATCACAGCATAGATTCTAATTTAACACTGCACCATTTCAAATCATTACTGTGCATTATTACTGCACAAATTGGTCATCATTTCACCATAGATAATTGCTTGACATAAAACGTGATTCATAAAAACTGATGGAACTTGAGATCTTAAACTTCCTTCTCCAGTTGACTGAAGATCTGCAGAGAGAAATCTCATTGAGACAAAGCCTGGAAGAAGCTCATGAGGCGTTGCTGCAAAGAGTGAAAGACATGGAGTCGGTCGTTGATACGGAACGCAACCAAGTGAACGAGCTGGTGCACAACTGGGACAATACTAGGCAGGCTGAGGCAGCCACCAAAGAAGCATTTGAGAATGAGCACGAGTTGAGGATGCAGCTGGAAGCATTGGTTTCACAACAAGAAAATAATTTCAGTAATGACAAGTCTTTATTCTTTCTTCATTCAGGAAAGCTTGTTGAGAGGCACATACGCCTACTATCTTCGCAAGGTATGGGCTTATCTGCTAAGCACAAAGGGCCCACTGAATAGTCAAACTTATCAAGAAGTGCGACCCTGGTCCTTCCTCTCGATGTGAACACACATTGTGATTCCTTTTCGCTTTTTTCATGGAATTACAAAGAGCTGGCTAATTCTCTCCTCACACTAAGTGACAGGTCTGATGGTGGTTTCGAACCCAGGACCCTTTGAACAAGGGTCAAGTGATCCAACCACTCGGCAATCCTCACCTTATGTAAAGAGCTGATCAAATTCGAAGCTTAAAAGTCACCACAGCTTGTGGGTTATACTGCATGTCAAACAGCGGAAACACACTCGATGATTGACATGAGAAAACTGTCCACTAAGGGACTGGCACACGCTGCCAATCCTTAAGAATTACTTCTTAGAAAGCTTTTAATAGGATTCAATAGGATTCGTTGAATTAGAATAACGAGGCTTTGTTGACACTATAACGGATATCGATTTAGATATGTTTACTTCTATAATGATATGTAATATACATAGTGGACTAGAAATTTGAATCATCGATGTAAAATAAAGTTACAAAAAATGTTTTTTTCAGATGCTTAGAAACTTCTGGTTTGATTCTTTCGTAGTTTCATACAAAGAAAGGCTGAAAGAAATATCTGAAGAAAAGAAGGTGCTTTTTCATCTTTTTTTCATGTTTTGTTTTTGTCAAAAATTGTTTGATAATACAATATTTGACATGATAGTCACCACTTATCATGACAAGCCTTTGATACACATTAGGGCAAAGTAAATACACTAGGACTTACTAAGGCTGTTTCTGACACAATATCTAACATAATAGTCACCACTTATCATGACAAGCCTATAATATTTGTTAGGACAACGTAAATAAATACGGACTCATCGAGGCTGTTTCTGATAAAATATTGGACATGATAGTCACCACTTATCATGACAAGCCTTTGATATTTAGTAGGGCAACACTTCGGGAGAGATCCGTCTCCTATCATCAGGCAACGAGATGTGGTTTCTTACCTATTTATTGCAAGATAAGACCGAATGTATTTACTCTGTTCAATGATTATTTAATTATTCTATTCACCGCTATGAGCTCTTTGAGAGGGTTATCTAATGATGATTTTTCATGATTTATTCCATAGCTTCTAGAAGTGGACTCTGCGAAATTTCGAAAAGAAAACGCAACTTTGAAAAACCAGTTTGGAATAACAAAGAAGGCGTACGAGGAGTTGAAGGTAAATAGATTCATCTTGATGATTTGTGCATGGGTTTGTAGCAAGCTCTAGCTCTTAAGAGCTGGGGACTTGCGAGTGAGTTAGTTAATTTATGTTCATTTTACAAGCCTGACAGAGGCACATTAGCACACACTGCATCACTATGTATAGTAGGCAGAGGTAATATTATGTTTAACTCTCCTATTTGTGAGTGAGTGAGTTTATTCTAACATGCTAGCCTACGAAAGGCCACAATAGGGGCCACAATATAATACCTTATTTCTAGAAGGGCCAGGGTATTATTACACTACATCACTGCAAAAGTAGTCAGAGGTCCTATGTGTTTATTGCACCCCTGGTGATTGAGTGACTTTCTGTTTGAATGGCTAGCCTGAATTAGACAAGGCCTTGTTTTTAGCAAGGTTATGGTAGCATACACTACATCACTACATGTATTTGTAAGAGGTCCTATTGGCTCTGATAAGTACTTTTGCAGTAACTTCTTTTTGAACCCATAACTTCCTTTAAATCACCAACTGACTTCACAATATTCCACAGGTCGCATACGACAACGTAATGAAAGACTCTCAAAAGCTACACAGTGCATTGAAGATTGCTGCTACAGACAACAAAGCGTTGATCACACAACACAAAGATACAATTCAACGAGAGAAAGAAAAAGTCAATGCCAAACTTATTGCACATGATCAAATGCTTGATAGTGCAAAAGATGCCATCTTGAAAGAGCTGGAAAGACAGAAGGCTGTGCTTAGGAATACAGAGCAAGAAAAGTAAGGGTTTTTCAGTCCATTATAATACCAGTGATTCTCGTTAAATATCCTCCAATGTTGAGAAGATCCTTATATGCTAGCTTGAGTAATGACCTTTGTCTGTGGTCAAACTCCCTGGTCACGGCACCAGATTGCTGATGAGCTGACCATAAGCTAATCAATGAATGATCCTAAGCTAATCAGAAAAAATATTTATTGGTGTTGAACTCATTCACATCATCAAATTGCAGATGGTAACAAGAATGCCGTTTTCAAAGAGCCTAAAGAAAAAGGCCCAAACAAACCTGCAGATAACTCGTGGCAGTATCTTAGAATTAAACTTTTGAGAAGAAATTATAAGATTTTTGATGACGTTTCTGAATCCGAAAACATGGCATTTGAAATTATAATGAACTGTAGATTTTTATACATTTCTGAATTGTTAAGAGGTTATTTTATTCTTTCGAGACAGGCCTGCGAGTTAAAAAGTAAGAGGCCTGTTATTTCTAGCGTTACCTCCATACGTAATCTACATACTCATAGGTTGCAGGATCAAAATTGAGTGTCAAATTTCAAGTTCCAATTGACGAATACAAGGATAGGGGCAATCGATGCAAGAGTTTAAAAATCTAGAAATGTGATTCTGAAAATGCTTGAAGCTGATCAGGATGAAGTCAAATACGATGATCTCGAATATCTTACAGCTTTGCTACTTCTCCTGCGTTTGGGCTATTTTCTCGTGTCTTAATCTTTTGATAAAGGGGAACTGAATTGGTCTGTGACGAAACATATGCAAATGACTAATTCTTTTTCGTATAGTGTTGATTTGAAATCAAGTGTGAAAGTTTTGGAAAGGAAATTGGAAAACAAAGACGATGAGATAAAGGCATGCAGAAAGAAATTCGTAAGGGCTTTTTTGTTTTTCTTTTCAATAGATTCGTACGGCGGATCATATTCGTTTTCTTCTGATTTCTCTAATTCTGTTCTTACTACTTATTACTATTTCATTTCGACAGTTGATTCTCACTAGCTTTGCTGAGCAGTGATGGAGAATGTCTGTTTGATATCTGCAGGGAATTTTCTGAAATTGAATAATTGTTCCAAAGCGATAAAGAAGCAGGCATTATATTCTGTATCTGTGTTTAGGGAAGGGAAGAACAATTAAAAAATGAAACTGTACTTTAAACGTTTCGATTGAATCTTCTACAGCAAACTCTCCTTTTCTAAAATTTTTCTTTCCGTAATTTTCTTCAGTTTACTTAGACAATGAATTAATGTTATTAAAATTTTGAAATTCGGCTCTCATATCATATTTTGAATTATTTGCCAAAATGGGTAGCTCTATTAACCAGACGGAAAGCAAAGTTTTCCAATAAACTATATGTCATATTTTGATTTTCAATAATTTAGGAGACCTTGTTTCAGATTATGGCGTTCTTTACTGTTGAGTCTAGCAAATAGAGTATGCCATCCAGAACAGTTTGGATCACAGAAAAATAAATATTATTGTGCCCTGAATTCAAGGGGACATTCTGAAGAGAGGTGACGTCTATAAACATTCATCTTTGAAAAAGGTTTGCTAATCAGAGAGGGGGCTTAATTGAAAGGTGGGTTTTGACAGATAATTAAATGATATCCTAATTCTAGGACTCTGAAATCACCCAGCTCAATTTCATTGCTGATTCGTTGAGAAAAGACAACGAGCTTATAGTCCAAGATAAAAACGAACGAATCCTCAAACTCCAGAAAAATATTGACGAATTAAACAACGAAAACTCCAACAAAGAGCTAAATATAAACCAAATGAAGCTAGATATTCAGCGACTGCAGACAAAAGCTAACACTACTGAAAACGAGAAAACACAACTCATAACGAGGCTGCAGTCTGCTGAGCATGCGCAGCTGTCTCAAAAGCAAATCGAAGAAGCGATGACCGAGATGATGCAAGCAAAGAATAAACTGGCGTACGAGAATGGCGTGTTGCAATCGAGGTTGGAGCAGTTAAGCCTCGATTTGAGCAACCAATCAACAATCAAAGCAGAGAATAGTCAACTGAGGGAAAAGAACCAAGCTCTGCAGAATCAGTATAATAAAGTGAGCCATTGTTTTGTAATGTTTAATCCTTTATCAAGCTTAAATAGAGTGCTGTTCCACTGGGATAACTCTATACCGACTGCTCTAAGAACGTTATTATACTTCCATAATTTGCGAAAAGTTTTTCTTTCTGATTGTATAATTTCTTCTAGTTTTCTGACTTTTGCAACTCAATTTGATACACATTTTTTAATTGTAAATAGGGGCTTCATATTTCATAATTCTGTTTCACATTTAAGTTTAAAACTTCAGTAATTATTATGTTTCACCATGTTTCTGATCTTCCTCGCCATCCTCTAGCTTTATACCAATCAAAGACTGTTCTGACGTACACTCTGATGAGTGTCAGACGCAAATCTATAGTAGTTATTATGTTTTGCAATGTTTCCGATTTTACTCGCGATCCTTAGTTCTCTACGATTAAAGAATGTCCTGAAATATTACTCTGATGAGTGTCAGACGCAAAGCTTCAGTAGATATCATTGTCTCTTAGTTTCCAATTTCCATCGCCATCCTGTTAGATTACCAAAACTTCTTTCAATTTTAGGTTGTCAGTGAGCTGCGCATGACTCAAAACTTCGTGAAAGAAAAATCAAGCGAAATAACAAATCTGAAAGAAGACATCGGTAAGAAAGAGACAAATATAAAACAATTGATCACGTCAAGGGAAGGGGCAATGCAAGAAACACAAAAACTGTTAGTTCACATGCAGTCCTTGGAAGAGACATATAAAAACAAGGTGACTTTTTCATTTCTTTTCTATGTAGAGAGAGGGGCTATTAGAGTAGGTGCTTTTTAAAGAGAATCGGAGAAAGAATTCTTCTATTTCAAGCATGTGAAGTTAGAAACTCGCCAAATTACGATAGAATACATCCATTAGCTATCCCTAACTCATCACATTTTCAAAGAGAGTGGTCTTAATAAAGCTTTTACAGAGCTCTGTTTCTTTTCCTTCTCTCTTTCTGGTTATACGACTATGTAAAATCTATACTCCATCTCTCCTTATGTTACGCACTATTGTTATCATCCTGGGCAGTGGCGGCCTGGCCTTTTTCGTCTTGGGGGGCCGGCATTGAAATGGCGCCCTTTCATTCCAAACATAGTTGTCAAGTTTCGGAAGTGATTGACACTGTAAATTTTCTTACAACTTTTAAGTTTTAGCAATGTTGGTTGAGGATAGAAGAACTGACCCCCTTGTGAGCAAAATTTATTAATAAGACATAACAAAGAAAAGACTAATACATTAACTTATCATTTCTGGCTACGTTAGTTTCCACGATAAAGATAACATAAAGGCCGAGCCTGCAACTTCTGCGAAACCTGCCATTAAAAGTGCTTTCTCGCTGTAGAAATGCATTTACCGCCTTAACACAAAGCAATGATATTGACAAATATATAATTTCATAGTGTACATGTTCAAATACAATTTAAAACTTGGCTGATTGAAATCACCCACTCCTTTAAGAAACTATGAAGGATTTTTCTTGAGAAAGCCCCTTCAAGAAACCTTTAGCAGGCCGAAAATTACCATCAAATTTTGCCAATATATGTACCTAACAGTAATGACTTGAACACGTTTTAGCACGTGTAATCCTCTATATACAGTATAGGGAGGATGAAATCGCCGGTGATAAGTTTGTTACGAGTATGTCCCTGCTCCTACTACACACCCACCGATAAACGCTTCATTCTTAAGCTTTCATTGGCAGTACTGTAATGATTTTGCGTAAAATAATAGAATAACTTCAACTTCAGCCCCTACTTTTTACTCACCCAAAGTTTGATGAGCCTATGCAGAGGCAATCATGAGCATGAGCGACGAACGGGTTGTGTCAGAATGAATTTCAATCAGATGTTTTGATTAGAAAGGAGAATCTTTGAGAATTAAAACGCCTTGAGTGAAAACGGAAGACAATAATTGTCAGAAAGTTTAATAATAACACTGGCGCCAGAGAAATTCGCGATTGAGGACTGCTCTAATTGCCAACAAAGTGTTTGCCCTTTGTGACATGCCTGCCTTAACAATAAGAGTTTTGTGACAATTGACTTCCTCGGCCACGACTGCAAATTTGTCTGTCTAAAACTCACAAGAATGGGACTGAATAGGTACCCTGATTAGTATCGCCATGCCTTGTAATACGTAGCGCATTTGATGTATAAAAAAACAAACAAACAAAGTATAATGAGATCGAACTACTTCGAGTTTTTGGTGCTCCTTGCAAACTTTGGCGCCCCTCTAAAAAAGTCCGCTGGGGGGGCCGTGGCCCCCCCTGCCAGGCCGCCACTGATCCTGGGTATATGTTTGTGTGTCGAGGGATATCTCCAATACGGTGGAGAATATTCAGAACATTGGAGGGATGTCATTGTCACTACGGAGTATATTCCACAGACTGACAAGTTCTGATGTAATGATGGTAATGGTACCCCTCCACCATACTGATAGTATCCCTCCACAATATTGAATATCCTCCAATGTACTGATGGTATCCTTCCACAGTACTCAATATCCTCCGATGTACTGATTGTATCCCTCTCCTGTACTTGAATATCATCCACCGTACTGCACCTTTATTTCTCTGGATTATAACTTTAATACCGTCATACAATGATATTGAGAAGCCTAACTTGAGATGAATTTGAAGAAAATGCTAATCCCAAAGAAAAATTATTGCGTTTTCCTGAGACACCAAGTAGTAATTGATGTATTTATTCCTTTTGCAGATATTTCTGGCAGAAAATGCAATGGAGATCGCTAAAGCTGACAACAAGAAACTTGCCCAGTCTTTCGAAGGCGTGATGCAGTCTCACTCTCAGCTTCAGTCGAGTGTTGAAGAACTGCAAACGAGGCTTGGTAGGAAGGATACTGAGATTGAAAATCATATTCAAGAGCGGTAGGAAATAAAACGTTTTGTTATCTAATTTATTTCAATCACTTGTACATAATGCTGGCTATTGAATTTAGATCAGATTCTCTTATTTGATAACCAGGTTTAAAGTGTTGACTGTATTCTTCAATTTGTTCACAAGTCGTACAATTCTTGCGAGTGATAGGCAGACAAGGCTTTGATTCCAGCAGGGACATGGTAGTGTACACTGCATCACTATACATATAGCAAGTAGTACGAGGTCCTTGCATATTTGATTGTACCCATATGAGCTACAGAGGATTCATAACAGAAAACCCTTCAATTGTAAGTTCAACGCAAGCTAGTTTAAGAACACATTGTAACACAGAATCTCTTGCTGGTTCACATGTTAGTTGGTTCGTGAATTAGCTGGTTGACATTTTAACTTCTTCTGCTACTTCACTACTGATCACTGTTCAACCTTGAAGCTCTAAAACCAACTGGACCCCTTATTAGGCCATAATGAAAGTACCCCCAGGAGTTTTTCTCTGTAAAAAAACACAAAGCCCCCCCCATAAAACACAATTATGTGGAAGTTATAAGATAGTATCAGGTAAAACAATATTTTTCCACGCAGATCTTCAACTCAGAAAATCGTGGCTGAGCTTCAAGAAGAAATGGCTTCACTTCAGAAGACTATATTCGCATTACAAAGCCATGACTCAGAGGAGGTTAGTAAGATGGTATGATTCTTCACAATATGACACTTTTTGTACCTCAATATTTGGAATCGATGATATAAAGTATGCACAAAAATAATGTTACTGATATATACAACATAACACTGCTTAAAATTTCAAGACTACAACAAGGACTGTTTACGCATTAATTGTAGAGCAAGGTCCACATTTCATATTTTGTAATTTGTCTTCATCAGAATCATGGATCCTATATTGTGTAGACTGGAAAGTGCATAATCCCAATAAAGGTCCTATGAGTGGCAGACGAAAACTAAGAACTTAGATATTCATCACGTGTTGCAATGTTTGTGATTTTTCTCACCGTCCAAGGTATAATTTTGTTAGTTGTTTTCGAAGAATTTGGATATGGAATGGTCTCAGGACTTAGTCTCGATTTTATAGAATCTCACTACCCCAAGTTAGATGTTTTTTGATGTTTTCAAAGATTTCGCATGCGATTCCCCAATATCCTAGGACTTTGTTTCTGATTTTATGAAATCTTCTCTCAGATGGAGGGGATGCGAAAATCAATAGGAAAGGTAGAGAATCAAAACAAGGCATTGCAAAAGTCACTGGAAACTGCGAAAGATGAGAAAAAACAACTCAAACAAGATTATTATAAACAAGAATCAGAATTTAAGAAGAAGATCAAGGAATTATTGGATGACATTGAGAAAAGGTAGGCCAGAAACTTTCTGATTCAAAATTGCAATGTAATACCGTCTTCATGCTAGTAGTTACACCAGCTTAAACGAAATTAGGTTTGGAAGACTCTGATTGGTCAGTTCGATAAAACGAATCCTGTTGATTGGCTGTAAGGAAACCTGGGATAAATAAAGCTAGGTTAAGTTTAACCATATCTGAAGCAATGGTAGTGAGCCGAGAATGAAGTTAAATGGAAATTTAGTCTAGTTTTCAAACCAGAGTTGCTGGTACTTATCTATTCGTAGATTCATGCAGCAGATTCCGATATATTCATACTTTTCCAGTGTCTGGAAGCCATCTTCTTGATACCATTTCAATACAATTCACAATTTCATCACCAATTTCAATTCTTGGTGTCTTTTTAAACAATAATATTTGACAGAATGTTCACATCTTGGCCTACTGCGTGGATATCCCCACCCTGGGCAACTTCTGTTCAGTGCAGTGGAGTACACATGTTCAGTACTGTTTGAGATATCATCAGTACTGTGGGGGATGCCATTCAGTACTGTTGAGGGGTACCATTCATTACTGTGGAAGATAATGTTGGGAGATTTAATCATCATATATTTTCATGATGATTTATTATGATGATTTCATGATGAATTTATGATTATTTCATGATGATTTCATGATAATTTCATGATTATTTTATGATGATTTCTATGAATATTTTCATTATTTTCTAGAAAACTTGAAGAACAGAAGCAGATTGAGAATCAAAATAAAGAAGTAGGGCACTTTGAAGATTTATACAATAAAGAAATGAAAGAGAAACACGAGGCAAGTTTTATTTACCCCCTCATTTGAATATCCATTCAAGATTTACTAGTGCCCTTATTTGACAATCTTTTGTCAAACGTAGTTTCTGCAGAGGGATATCATGCATTTAGCTGTAAGGTTTTAAACATATCTGGATAAAATTCATTGATGGTTTGAGGCTCTGAAGAATGTGCTTCTTTCATGGCACCAAACCTTACAGTCAAATAGCGAGAGCATTCATAAAGTATGTACCCAGTAAATCAGTCAATGTCCGTCGCCCCCCTTCCACATTGTACGCTGCTGTGTGCTTTAGCCCTAACTTTTTTCCTGGCATATTTAGTTACTCGACTACCAAAATCTACCAATCCCCCAATTAAGTCTATTTAGGAGGCTAAATATTCAGGAAAAAGGGTGCGAATGAGACTTTGAATATTGAATATTAGCTAATTGCTTAGTAGTCAAAATGCGTACGCTGTGAACAAAGCCCCATCCCCTTTGTACGCACCTGTACGCTTTGAGCCTCACCCCCTCCCCCTTAGCTACGAACGTACTATATTAATGATCACTAATTTATTGACCTTATTTAACGTTGCCCTACTAAATATCAAAGGCTTGTCATGATAAGTGGTGACTATTATATCAAATATTGTTAAATTGACATGTGATGATATGTTATTGACAAAATTGAATATTTGTTATAGCTCAGAGAAGAATTGAAGCTTTCTCTAAAGAAACTTAAGACTTCTGAGCAAGAAAATCTCACGAGAAAGAAAAAACTTAAGGTATTTATTTATAATTATCAGGATCTAATTTTGTCGAGATGATACACGCTAAAATACAGTTTTGATCAACGATCAGTAATTTGCTTAATTGCTCTACGTCATTAAAGAAAGGGAAAGGGAAGTTAGTATGATCTTTCTTGCTACACTTATCCAGAGCATGGTCCACTAGTCAGTACCTTAAAAGATTCCCTGGTTCTTAGAATAAATATTGAAATACAATATTTCTATGATGTACTTTGAATTCTTTTTATTTCTGTTTCAGAAACTCAAAGGCGATTTTCATTCTCAACAAGAGCAACTTTCGAACTATCAGCTTGATCACGAGGAACAAGTAAGACATTCATATCAGTTGTAGTAATTGTTTGACCGTCGATTCGGATACGCTATCTTCGCAAAGTATTGGTTTATTTGCAAAGCAAGGGCTAACTGAATAGGTATGCTAAGCAAAGCAGGGAAAGGCAAATACGCTTACTATCTTCTTAGCTTAACATCCCTTCTGAAAGACATTGAAGTGAGTTGTTTAGTCAACACCTTGAAGGTCACTCACTCAGATGTTGAACTCACACGATCAAGCTTAACTGCAGCTGCACAAAGCAAATCACTTAAGCCACTTGGCCACTCGCCTTACCTGGTAAAATAACTCTCTTTGAGCCCTCTTTCTAGTAAGCTTCTCACTCTAATCAGCAACTCCACTATAGAACCTTTGAAATTAAGCTTGACTCGAGTCTTAGGTCTAACAGAGCTTTTACACAGTAAAATATTATTGTCCTGAAAAATTATTGACAATTGCATTTTTCGTCACTGCTTTCCGACTCTTTTTTATCCATGAATTGTCCCCACGTTGTCAATAAATTATCCATGATTTATCCATAAAATTTTGTTTTGGAAATTGAAAGCATTTCATCCATAATTTGTCCCCAAATTGTCACTAATTGCGCCCTAATATTAATGGACATATCCAAATATTTAAGTGACAGTCGACCCTAATATTTATGGACATCAACCCACTTCAATGACTCATCCACTTTAGTTTTAATTGTTTATATTAGAGATATTGTCCATAAATTTTGGGGAAACATTCAGATAATTTAGGTAGAAGACCGTAATAATTGGGGACATTGACTCTTTATCCACCATTTTGTTAATACTATATATAGTATATAATTAACAAACGTTTGCTTGCTTGTTGTTTTAGGCGAATGTGATAAGAGAGATGGTGGTGGAAATAAAGAGACTCGAAACTGAGCTGAAAGCCAGACACGAGATGCAGACACAATCAACCACATCAATCAAGTATAAATGAAATAAATTTTTCCTATTTTCCTTCTAAAAAGTATATACTTAAGAGCATTTGCTTCAAGATGTTTATTTTGCAACTTATTAACATTTCTAACGCGAAAGAAAGGATTGTTGTTGGTCAGCCAGTTTTAGTTTTCTAAGCCTGTTTATTAAGCTTGTGCCTATAGGGTCGTACTAGCACACTAGCTGAAGAACAATGTATGTTATGTGCGAACAGAAGGAGAAAAATCATTTGCATGGGTTCCTATAAGGAGTCCTTTGGGAAGGCAAGAAATCCTTTAAGATTATGGGTGATAGTTAGATATATTTTCACAGCAGTTTTCAAATCTTTTACATGAAAATTGAATTCTAGGCAATTTGAAGATGAAATAGAAGAAGAGAAGTGTCTTCGGCTCGAAGCCGAATCCAGGTGCATGGTGGGTACCCATAATACATTTCATATCCAAAGTTGTACTCTTTATAACATGGTACATGGTTGCGTCTATTTCATTACTAGCCACATGATGTTTGAAAAACGAAGCTACGTAAAGATAATTACTTGTGAAAGAAAAACCCTCCACAATTTTCTATTTTGTTACATGGTTAAAGAACGTGTTGCTCCAACTAAGAAAATGGTTATAAGAACACCAAAAAAGGAAAATGTCTACATTTTTTTCTAACGTTCTTGTTTATCTGACCTTTCTTGACCTTTCCTGACCTTTCCTGACCTTTCCTGACTCTTCCTGCCTTGTGTAGCTATCATTTTTTCTGATGACGTGTTAGGTTGCTTAAACAAGTTTTGTGATTTGCAGACTCTGAAATCAAGAGAACAAGATTTGGAAAGAAAGCTAGAAAATGCGAACAGAACAAACATCAAAGTAAGTAACTCTTATTTCGAGCCTTCAGTGTAATTTCCAAAAGCTTAAGATACTAACATCTACCAACCTTCTTCGTGTTCTTATGCTTGTCAGGCGTAGGAGCAGTGCAATGGCTGAGAGAATCATTCCTATCATGCATTATGTAAAATATATCTTCATATACCCATATCTTTCACAGGAAGGCCTCGAATTGGTACCTCCCTTGACCGCGGCTACTTATTACAATGGGTGTGATTGTATTAAGAAAAAAACAGCGTGGTTTTTTTGTCCTCCCCCCCCCCCCGATCTACCCATGCTGCAAACTAGCCTGTTAGGTTATTTTCTTCTTGCTTTCATAGGTATCTAACGATCTTAAAGATGCCCAAATATGGTTTCACAGGAAAGTTGTCAAGCTGGAAAAAGAATTGCAAAATGCAAAGTAAGTTGATTATAACTTTTTCACAAAAAGCTTCAAAAACGCTGAATCTCGTAATAGAAAGATCAAGTTTTTGGGAGCATACAGTGATCATTGTTATGATTCAAAAGATCCGCAGTGATTCTTAATTAATTTTCGTCAATAGGCAAACTCAATATATTTTGGAACAAACAGCCACAGAGCAAGAGAAATTGACGGAAGATGAAAAACAAAAGTCAGAGGAAGCAAAGAGGATAGTTAGGGTATGTCACTTGATTCCATAGAAATTCTTATCAATTTGTATGACATTACTAAGATAGTCCGAATAGGTTTACATGACAGAAAGATTGTTCATGAGCCTGGCATGTTGTATGAGACAACAGTGTTTACTAGACTGAATCACAGTCAAACAACCAATTCAGCCAGAATTTCAGTCAAATATTAGCTCTAAGCCAGATTATCTTTTCGAAGCCAAATACGTTCTAAGAAAGCCAGATTTTTTGTGAAGTTTGGTATAGAAAAAGCCAATATGACAAACCCGCTAAATGCTGAAAGGACTCAGCTCTCTGGTTGATCTATCGGAGAAAAGGACGAATGTGAAAATAATTAGAGAAGAATCAATGGGCAAATCAGACATATTGCATTATGTGATCTTAGTTTGCTGTCTTGTTTATTGTCAGGCGAGCCGAATGGCTGTTAGTCAACTTGCAAACGAGATGACTGAAAACTTATGGGAGACCAAGGGTTTAAAGCACGTGATTCAAGCTGAGCGGGAGTTTGGCGTGAAAGCAGCCCAGAAATATGACCGTCTGATGGTGAGTTCACTGCGTATTGGTTTGCCTTTATCACCATGTGTTTGAGACAGGACTTTTTTGGGCTGTAGGGACATTGAGTTGACTAGAAAGCATAAAACAGTGATTAAGGGTACTTATGTAGGCGTAAAATATACGATGAAGAGCTTTATAGAGCTAAGATGTAATATTGATTTATTCAATCATTTAGGTAAGAATATCTCAAAAATAATATATTTTATAGAAGTATATCGACCATTTTCCATGACTGGAGTATTTGATGCCATGAGGATAATGAATAGAAAAGATGCAATGTAGCCTTTTGTATATTATTAATTTTTTTCCCCCCAGGAATCTAGTGCTCGAAAAGTAGAAGAGTTGGCCAGAGAGTTGGACCGTGCTCACGACAAAGCAAGAAAGGCTAGGTGACGAAGAACGGCACTGGATATCGTTGAAAGTGAGTAAAACTGTACTAATCCGTCACCAAGAAGCTGAATATTACAATGCCAGGCTGCCTGGTTTCTTATAGGTTTAGAAGAAATAGGTGTAGAGTTTGAAACATATTCAGCAGAACGGCCATTGAATTTGCGTGAGATGTCAATTCTTTGCAATCAAAATTATTCTCCGAAGCAATATGAATTTTCTAATCTGAAAGATTTAATCTGTAAGTATTGGCGACTTCTATCTGGTACGCTTAAGTTCTTATAAATCAGTTTCTTAGTGCTGGGGTAGTACTGTACTGTAGATTCATGCTCAGATATCGTAGTGCTCAGGATCGTCGAGTTACTTCCCAAGATCGTTTTGAAATTGTTTCAAATCATTTCGATTCCCAACGATTATCTGTGAACGCTCCCTTATGACTATGTATCTACGAAATCGTCAAAGGGTGCATTCTAGGTATGCCTCCCTGCATCAACCACCATACTTTCTCTAAGCATTTTTGTGTCTATATCTTAAGCAAGACCTGTCATTGGAGTCTGGTAGATGTTATCCTCGTCTTCTAGGATTGCCTGCGAGGAACTTTCCCCTGATTCGAATTCCAGGTAAAATTATGGTTATATGGAATGGGTGTTCAGGTTTAGCTTCACTGTGCCGTTGTTGATAGTTGATTGGCTATGATTGGCATTACACTTTCTTTTCTCGTAAGGTATTGGTCTATGTACGAAGCACAAAGGACCCAATACATAGCTAGACTAATCAAAGCGAAGCATTGAGAGTTGATGGAAGGTATCTTCATATGGTATTGGTGATCTTCATAAGATATTGGTGATTTTCATAAGGTATTGGTTCATGCACAAAATGTTCTACTACAAAGCTAGACTCCACCGCATAGGGTAGGGTCCACTACATAGCTAGAATGATTGAAGTGTGCGTCCGTTCCTCTTGACGTGACCACATCATCATCATAATAACCTTGCGAGTTCACTCTCACACTTAACGTGATTCAAACCAACTAGCCTTCGAACTTTGGACAAGGGTTTAATGAACTTTTTCCTTGTATCTATAATTCTTCGTAAATTTTCTTGTATTATTTGTAAATATAAGTAGAACCTGTAAAATTATTTTAACTAAAATTTGAATGAAATTTTCACGGGACTTTCATTTTATTTGAGAATTGATCGTAAATCAAAACTCGTAAATTATTAGAAAATGCCTTATTTTTTACTCACGTTTTAGCAGTTTTTCACTCTGTAAAAATTGCAGGAACAGTGTTAGAAATAGGGGATCTGATCGATACTTTTGTTCTCAAGAGTACAATAAACTTGTTTTTCGTTCTATAGAACACAAGGAATATTCGCAAACCCAGTGCTTAAAAGGGAATATCAATAAACCAAATGGAATTATCCAATAGAAGAGGGTTTAATTATAGCTGCTGAAATGATCAAGAAATTGGCAAGACGTTGTCATTTCTGAAAAGATTCCAAACCACATAGTACTGATAGTTAGATTGTAATATAGAATGCAAAAAAACAAGTGAAACATCTTTTTAAAACATTTTCTTGTCAATATAATAAGCTAGGCTTTAAAAGCGTTCATATTTTTATATTTTTTTCTTCAGTTCTTTTCTAAAAAGGATAAAATCAAGCTCTTTACTTTACTGTTTATAGAATACTTTCTATTTAAGATACTCTAAAATCTAAACGATAGCCTGTCCATTTATGTCAATGACAGTATAAACCCAGGGGGGGGGGTACTCATATATATTTAGGATAGGGGTGCTCAGGTTACTTTTTTGGGTCTAAAATTTGAGCAAAAGTTATTCTTTTGGGTCAGTCAATTGTACAATTATTTTTTTGGGTTCATGAAATTCTGAATTATTTTTTTGGGTCTTGAATACGAGAATATATATATAGATACAGTACACTTGGCTTTGTCTAGATGATCTTCCATAATCTATGGAACAGAGATTTATTTTTTATTTTTTTGGGTGTGGAGGGAAAGAAAAATTATTTTTTTGGGTCAAGTTTTATCCTAGAAATTATGTTTTTGGGTTGATGGTTTGTACCCCAGCCTGAGCACCCCTATCCAATATACATGAGTACCCCCCCCCCTGGGAGTATAAATACATATCATCAACCAAACAGGGGGGTTGCAACAGGAGTCTAAATCTCTGCTTTCCTCTTAACAATTTGGCAATTTCGCCTTTCCCAAATGGAATATTTATAGTTTTTCCCTCCGTTTAAATTCTCTCCTTCCCTCATTAAGTTTTGGTAACACCTCCCTTCTCCCTCTGTGGTACCACCCCCCTGAAAACACACCCTAAGTAATTTTTGACTGGAATGATTTTTTGAGTGTTGATGGAAAATTGACTTATTTTGTTTTCAATAAGCAATATATCAACAACGAAGGAAGGCTGGGATGACAAAACACTAAGCAACTCAAGGGCTCGATCAAATAAATTAAGCACAACAGGTAGTTGAATACCTTTGCTAAAATCGCCAGTTTCGTAATGCATATTTTATTTCTTAAAAGAGACTTATTTGCCATTTTTTTTTGTTTTTCTTACAAGTGGAACAAGATTGGCGACCAATTTGTTTGGCATTTGCAATCAAAATACAAGGCAACTTCAGGGCTTGATGAAGCAAATTAAGCATTAGGTAGTTAAGCAACAATGCTAAAAATGCCAGACCTTATTTGGTTATGCAAAATTTCATAGGTTAAAAACGTATCTGCCAGTCTCGATGTTTTTCTAACATCTGGACAAATTGAAGCAACTAGGGATACAGGGCTATCAAGCAATGTTTTTCAAACTGAAACAATTGTTGAGCAACATCCAGAGTGGAAAATCAAAATTTCTGAAGCAATTTTGAGGGCTAGGACCAGATTCCTGGTAAACAATAGAGATTTTCGATGTTTAGAAGAAGATGCGTTGAAATGAGAACATCAAAATAAGGATAAGCCAAGACATCTAAATCTAAAATATCAGTTTAATATTTACACCTGAAGTCCTTCCTGATTTGGCTGGCCTGTAATGTTTGTTCCAAACGAAGGAATAATACGAAGTGATGAAATCGAGTATGTCTTCTGCGGTAGGCACTTATCAATAGTCAAGATGAAAAAAGATTGCGTAGTAATGCTTCTATGACCATAACCTAAAACTGCTTTGAACTCGAAATTTCAGAACGTACCATAAATGTGTAACGTTTTCATTGCTTCAAATTCAATGAATTGTTAGAATAGAGTAGGAATTCAATCGAGATAATTTGTGAGAATGAAAATGAGCCGTGTAGGACTCGAACCTACGTCCTCTAGATTTTTACTGTAGTTTAGTCTAGAGGTCGTGGGTTCAAGTCCTACTAGAGCCATTTTCATTCTCACAAATTATCTCGATTGATTCTCAAAATCCTTCTTCTTCCCAAGAATAGGAATTATAAGAATCATCAGATTCTTTAGAATAGTGTTTGGGGTAGTGTCAGGGAACCGTCATTGTGCAATAGCGTTCATATATTGAACATGAACTAGTATCGACTGTTATTTGCGGGGTTACAATACCAAGGATCGTAGAAATGAAGATAACGAGATTATATGTTCAAAATAAATTCAAACATCATTGAGTCTTTGCGACACAAAGATGCGAAAATTCAAAGCCTACCAAATCAGAAAGGACTGAAAACATCAGTAGAGCTTTAAAAACAGTGGCCTACGGTTTTAGGGCACTTATGTTTACCTTACCGTTTCAGCATAGCATCACAGGACATAAAACGTCACATCCTGTTCCCCAGACCCTTTCGTTTACTGTATGACGCACCACGATTGCTTCGGTTGCTCTTTATGCACGGACTGCTCTGCCTCTTGTTCACTTTCAGACTGGGAAGCCTCGTCTTCGTTTTCTGAATCTTGCACGTTGTTATAGGAACAGTTGAACTTGCAAGGGATGACGTCTTCGATCTCATCACTGAAAATCAAAATAATCATTAGCCTCATTTTCATGGGAAGTGAAAGAAAAAATCTGAAAATCCAGAACGTTATAGCGAATGAAATTGCACTCAGAACATGCTTGAATTATTGAGTTTGAGAGAATATCCCAAGAAGAAATTAATGATTCAACACGAGACGGGCTTTCTCAGACAAAACTGGAGGAATTGGAAAAATAATGTTAATAATTAGTAATAATAATAATTGACTCTATTTACGTGTCAAGGTATTTAGCATTTCTATCAATTGGGGTACTGTCGGTTATTACCCCAGGGTACTCATTTACCGACCTCGAAAGGACGGACAATTGGGTTGGCTGAATGCTTATAGTTTCTGACTCAGACCGTTCGTGGATTCGAACCCACGAAGGTTGTCCTTAATAGTACGAAGTACAACGCCTTAGCCACTAGGTAACACCACTAAATAAAATGCCCTTAGCAATTTCCAGTTCACTAAATGTTAAAGTACCAGACACCTTGTTTTTGAAAACGGAGTCTCTTGATTCCGAAATCATTCATACTCTGTTGACGGGCAAACTGAAAAGTGAAATTAGATCGTACCCAAATTTCGAAGAGAATATTATTCAAATCAGACAACCTACCTAGCTCTTCTCTTCTTCGAGTTGGTAGCAATCTGTTGTTCCCAGACCCTCAATTCTGATCCCCCAGTCACGATCCTAATCTTCCCATCATGCAACGAGGGCGAGATGCAGCTCACGTGGCCAAGGGAATCATCTGAAATCGTCCCAAGGTAATCCATACTGGGCAGCTTACGAACTAAAAAAAGTTATAACCGATGATCATTTATAATAAAATCCCTTAACAATGCTTATCTCAATAATTTAAATGCTCTATATGATCACTTATATGCCCTATGCTCTCTACGCTCTATGCTCTATATGATCACTTATATGCCCTATGCTCTCTACGCTCTATGCTCTATATGATCACTTATATGCTGCATATAAAAGCAAACGAATGATGGAAATAGGAATAGAAATTTATTTGTACATCTCCTAATGAGTGGGAAACCAGGAAACTGGCTTGAAGGGATGCAGAGCTTTGTCTCTTGAGTCTTTCCTCTACAAGAATCATATATGATATTCACCCTTGCTTGTATTTGTCACTAGGAAAACTGTGTGATGAATTATCATTCCAATCATCATCATCATCACTGTGGCCTGATAGGCCGTTCGTACACCCATCTTAGCACTTCCTCTTTCTATCTCTAGTATGCTTCCAATACTAGTCAAATAATCGATAAACTAGAAAACTTCATTTCAAAATGTGTAATATAAAACAGATTGAAATTGAAAATAAAGCTGATCCTATAAAGTTCAATTGACAAATTCAATCATAGAAATAACTGGGCAATATCAGTATATACCGTTGATGTATCCATGCCCATTGTCGATATCGAACCCAGCACTGAATAGGAATCCAGATTCACCAAGGGGCAAAACAGCCAGGGCGTCTGTGGGACTGAATTCACTCAGGTTGTTTCGCAGCTTCAAGATTTGGCCTGATGATAAAACATTAAATGATTACACTAGAAAAGAACCTGCTCTTACAGCAAAGAGCACAGTAAGCCCTACTAATCTCAAAGTAAACACTGGATCGAGCGGCCATATTGGAAGGATCCATGCATCAGAATTTTGAGGGTGATCAACTGGGATGATACAGTAGAATTTACACTCATTAGGAGGAATTAAAACATACCAGATCAGGCAACTGCAATCGATACTATTATATACTCAATACTATCAAAGCAGAGCGTTTATACTGTAAACTAAAGTAGAATGAACACATTAAAAAATAGACATGTTCTTCTGTGTCTGTTTTTTAATGTGTTCATTCTCCTTTATGATTGCTCTATACTCAGGTATATCGAGCACTATAGCCAGGATAGGCACTCTCTTCTCGAGTTAGATATACTGTAAACTATTTACCGATTAAAGATTATCCTTTATTTGTTTATTCATTTGTGTGTGCAGATTGCACGAAGCATGAAACTAATAGTTACAGTATAAAAGCTTGCTTTTTGATTTATATTCTACTATTTTAAATCTATATATTAGGCCTATATTAATATCATAAATACAAAACCTTACCAGTGATGATATTCAAAGCCTTGATATTGAATCCATCATCTCCCCAGAAAACAATATCCTTGAACGCTGCAATGCAGTTGATCCTACGAAGGGGTACATTCAGAAGGCTGGAGTTTGTCACCACACTTGAGTTTAGGGTATCAGCTTTGTTGTTGTCGTTGTTCAAAGCAGCCACACCAGATATGTCGTCATACGAGTCGAAGATCTGATTGAACTTCCCTTGTGAGATCTCGAAAACTTTAATTATTCCGTCAGATGATGCGCTGGCGAGTCTTGATTGGTCCATGAACTGAAAAGAAAACAAATTAATCATGCATAAATTAACACAGATAACTGTGAAGAAACTTTCAATCTTGTGGGCATCCAGCACCGGTCCGGTTGGTGTGGCTTTGGCCAGCCAAATTTTTGGGCTAAGTCATTCGCTTTTTTTTAAAATGAAATTACTCAAAAAACATTACATTTTTGCCTTAAATATAGGTTCATTTTTACGTAAATTCTAATTTGAAAATGCACTAAAATACAAATCTAGATTTCAAAATTTGTCTTGGGTACACTCTAGACCTATTGGTATATCTTGAACCGAACCAACAATGGACTGGTTCTGCTGGGACTGGCATAGAGGAAGTATAGCTTCCACCTATTTGGTTTCAGCCTCATTGGGCATACATGAAGTATTACTTCCACCTATTTAGGTTTTTTTAGTCAAAGTTTAAGTTATTAGAAACCATGAATAATTTTAATCATTTGATAAGTAATTGCGAAAAATGTTATTTAGAGACCGTTAATATTAGACAGCCTATTGTCACAACCATGTTGGATAATCATAACTTGGTCAATCATCACTACTGTAATGGCTATACACTATCAGGTGTACTTTGGTCATTATTTTGCACTACTGTGGAGGACCCATGATCTACCACAGTAGTGCATAATCATAGCCACATTAAGTGATTATTGGGGAGCAATTGACCCCCCAAGAGTCTGCTTAAGTAAGTTATGTTCTAGCCTGAGATAAGTCAAAGGCCTTATCACCAGCAGGGGCACTGGAAGGGTCCCTCACTCAGATGATGACCTCACACAACCAATTTGGACTTCAGCTGCATAGAGCGAACCCCCCAAGAGTCTGCTTAAGTAAGTTATGTTCTAGCCTGAGATAATTCAAATGCCTTATCACCAGCAGGGGCACTGGAAGGGTCCCTCATTCAGATGATGACCTCACACAACCAATTTGGACTTCAGCTGCATAGAGCGAACCCCCCAAGAGTCTACTTAAGTAAGTTATGTTCTAGCCTGAGATAAGTCAAATGCCTTATCACCAGCAGGGGCACTGGAAGGGTCCCTCATTCAGATGATGACCTCACACAACCAATTTGGACTTCAGCTGCATAAAGCAAACCGCTCAAGCCTCTCTACCTCTCACCCCACTATTTTTCACAGACATAAAGAGTTTGAAAACCCAGCCAGAAGAATGAGTTACCTTGATGCAGACAACAGCTTCATCATGAGCCTTGGTTGAACACTTGATCTGGTCATCATCAATGCCATATATTTCAATTTTCCCACCCTCTAAAAGATACAAATTTTTGCTATACTAATTATCTAATCAAAAAATTATGTATGTAGATAGCAGATCATCAAAATGACAAATTGAAATTGCATATCTGTCAAAATACATATTAGAAAAAATCTCTGTTAGACTATGATTGTAGATAAAATCATTAAAAAGCATCATACACTAAGATAATGTTATCATTTTATATATTCAGTATATATCTTAAAACAGAATGAACAAACATAAAAGTAACTTGCCTACACAACAAAGGCAATACTAGGAGGAGCAAAAAGACATGAATACCTTGTGATCACTACTTCAATACTTTGGGTGAATTAGAACAAGAAATATTAGCAAGAAAAATTTGGTGCCCGGCCTCAAGGAAATGACTTACAAATGAGTTAAAAAAACTGCTTAGTACTAGGATTTACAATTATCTCTCTAAAATGTTTCGAAATTTGGGAAACTATGGTTATCTTACCATTTCCAATTGCAAGTATATTGCCCTTGTGAGCAAGACATGTGACAGGATTGTAGACGTATGTAGAGCTGATCGAGGCACCTGAAAAGTTGAAAATTCAAAATGAGTTGTTTTAGAAGAAATGTTGATAGATCAATACACTTACTATCTTTGTAAGGTATTGGTTCAAGCACAAAGCTCCCAATGAATAGGTAGACTAATCGAGCAGTGCAACCCTGGTCCTTCCTCTCGATGTCATCACACCTCGTGATTCCTTTTGCCTTTTTGCCTGGCATTACAGAGAGCTGGCAAAGTCTCTCCGCAAACTTTATGTGACAGGTCTAAAAGTGTTTTGAACCTAGGACCCTTTGAACAAGGGTTGAGTGATCTAGATTTCTGAATCTAAAGATATAGATAAAAACTAACTACTGTATAAGAAGCTAGGCTAATTTATCTATTTTAGACTGTGCGTACAATCCCTTCGATTCATTTAATGCCTAATAATACAAATAACTTCTTAAAAAGACCAATACTCTACCTTTCTCCACATCCCATACTCGAATAGAGCAATCTTGAGACCCTGTGATTGCCTTCTTCTCGGAAACCAAATAGGCGGAAGTGATACTTCCTGTATGTCCACCAAGACTGAAAGTTTCTTCACAGTTCTCTGCGCTCCAGACTTTCAAGCTGGTATCATGGCTGAGGAAAGAAAATTATCAACCTCATAAGAACTAAGTGAAAGAACATTTTATCAAGTACACAGATAAGAGATCTTTAATAAATCAAGGATAAGAATCGAAACCGTTTGCAATAACTTTACAATCATTTGCAAAGAATATGGAAAGATTCTGGCAATTGCTACAATTCTAGGCATTGTCATGAAATAGTTTGTAGGGAAAATGCAATTTCTTTTTGTGAATGTCAAAAGATTCAAATTGTTTCAAAAGGCTTCAACTTACCCCCCAGATAACAATGTGTTTGCAATAGAATCAACAGCACAGACAGGGTGTTCATGCCCTTCTACGATTTTAACTGAGAAATTCACATTCTTCCATTCTTTTACACCAGTATTTTCTTTTTTCTTTGTATTTTTCTGTTTTTTCTGCACTTTTTTGTCATCTGTTTCGTTTTCTTGCTCCATTGGAGTTTCTGTCACATCTATAAAAAATCACAGAAATCAGCTTAGGTCTGAGAAGATAAAGATGGTATCTAGTATAGGAAGATAAATTGGGCATATTGCAATACATTTCATGGCACCTAAGCTTTTGAAACTCCAGAGTAATATGCTACTTGCTAGAAAGAGAGAGTTAAGATCAAACACAACAAATATGAATACCCAGAGAGGGATGAATTTTGCAAATCAGAAAGAGGTGCAAAAAGAAAGAACCAATCAACACCTGCTGAAGAATATTTTCCATGGCCTTTTCCAGAAAAAATTGCACCAGAGTGGCAAAAGCTCTCTTGTCATTTCTTTTATATACGAGTTCTAATGGTTACTTTATAAGAGGTATCATTCTGGTGAAACGAAAAGGCCTGTTTTCCAGCGTTGTCTAATATAGAACCAAGCCTGTGATGCGCATTAAAAAAATATGATGAACCAACCTTTTTTAGGTGACTCCTCAATCCCAACATCTTCACCTTTCTGCTCTGCTTCACAAGCAACTTGCTCTTCATCTTCTACAGTTTTCTGTGGATAATCGTCATCTGATTCCATTTTGCATTCATCTTGGTCTTGTTGCTCTTCAGCTTTGCTGTTTTCATCTTTCTGGGATTTCAAATCTTCTTCTTTGGTGACTTTCTGTTTGGGTTCATCTAATGCCAGTGATAGAAGTTCTTGCAGTTCAACTCTTATTACATCTCTTTGCATCACCTGTTAAGCAAAATCTTTATATTTCTTCCAAATTAAAGTTGTCACAAGCAAATAAGACTTAATTTGGGAATGATAAATCCTACATCTAAGATTCGTGGTTCAAAATCCAAGATTCATACTGATTAAAGATTGTGAATCTTCTTCTTTATTCTTTCTGTTTCGGTTCATCTAATACCAACAATGAAAGTTCTTGCAGTTCTACTCTCATTACATCTCTTTGAATCACCTGTAAAGCTAAATCCTTATGAATTATTTTCCAACCTAGAGTTCTTCAAAGGAAATTAGACTTAATCTGGGATTGATAAATTTTAGATCTAAGATGATCAAGATTTAAGGATACAAGATTTCAACACTTTTTAATACTGGATTTACTGGGGTAATTCTGAACTACTTTGGTGGCTTTTATGCTACACTCTTTTTTTTATAAGAATACCTCATTTTCTTCTGAGCCTCAATATTCTTAATTTCTTGCTATTTTGAGCCACGGAATATTCTTAGCTTATTCTTACGGCAGAAAACACAGATATAGTAATAAATTGTTATTATGGTCATAAATGCCAAAAACGCAAAACATTCTTCAATCAGTAACATATCCCTATTTCATGTAAAACAAAGCTCATCGATACTTGCATCAAGATTGGGGTGAGTGTATTTAAAACCATTTCCTGTAAAAAGCACACCAATTGAGAAAAAAAACTCGCAAACATTTTTTTCCATGACATCGGAGCCTCGCAATATTCTTAAATTTCACCGATTTTAAGCCTCATTATACTTTATACAATTTATTCTTATGAAAAAAAAATAATCTGGTTTATCATGCTTGCCTGTTGGTTATTCTGCATTATTTTGGGAAATAATTCAATTACTATTGTAAAATTCCTGCTAAACCCCTGCTTTAAACCTTCTTTAAAATTTTGGTGTAAGTCTGGATAGAATTTTTGAGCTTTAATTGTAGGCTTTGTTGCTTTGCTTATATCTCAGTGTAGACAGACATGCTGGGAATTTGCAAGACCGAAACTGTTCCTCAAAACCAATGAAGAGGAAAGCCCACAAGAGAATGGCTGTTCATACATAATTATATTCGCTCCCCACAAAAAAAACACATTACACCTCATGGTGCATAAAAACAATAAACCACGTGATTTCTCCCGCCAAACCTTGAAGGAAAACAGATATTGCAGACCAGAAAATCCCAGGCGAACCGCAAATAAACCACAAAATTTAAATGTAAACTTTGAGGAATTTGCACAGCGAATTTTGCTGGCTTATGAAGTGCTGGGTCTTAAGCGACTTACGAATTTATGAAATATTTACCATGAGATGGAATAGGCTATTGAAAGTTGACCACAATTATCAAGTTATAGCATAGAATAAAAGCAAGTGGCAACGTGTTCAAAATCAGCTACAGCTGCAGGAGAGGGCCCTCGCAAGCAAAACGATTGAAATATTTGTTTTCAGATATTTTGATTTTTAAAGCACCTGCAAGCTGCAGATTTACGATTTTAGGGAAACAAACAAAAAGAAATGAGATCAACCTTGGCAGCCTCTTCACTTGATAATTCTCTGACACCACATAACCTTTGCAGATTTTCGATTTGCCTCAGTTTCTTCCTCAACTTTCTGATTCTGTTGTCTTGATCTGCCGCATTTTCGTCCGCCATCTTGATTGTTGTGTGACTGCTCTCAAGAGATTTCGAATCCAAAATGGCGCGAAGTGAAAAATCACTCTTTTTGTCTTACGGCTGTCTGGTGTGCTTTTCACCAAATAAACCACAGCAATTTGAAATATCTTTCCCAGAAATTTTTAGGAATCGAATGATCGTGGATTATAAACCGCGCTTTTGTCCCTGACCAAGTTCTACGATACGACCTTGTAATAAAACTTGCCTGCAAGGGGGTAGCACGCGATAAGCACCTGTTAGAGGATTAACCCCCGGAAATATCCTACAATTTATTCAATTTCCGGGGGCTAGGTTCGTTACTCAAATTGTGCAGACACTTTCCATTCATGAAGTAGGAAACAAAGACTCATATATCAAGATTCTGATTTCTGTTCCAACAAAGAATTCGAAGAGGTTAGCAGATAGGATAAAGTCATAATTTATTCAATCCTATTGTGTTATTTGAGATTAACATTATTGAATATCCGGTTCAAAATCTTTTTAGGCCCTCTCTCTCCTCCGTTACAGGTCATACACTCTCGTATTATAAGAAGAGAAGTTTTCGAACACTGACGAAATATCACTCCACTTGTCACCAGTCTCCTCCCTCAAAATTTTCGCGCCAAATTAAAAACGAATGCTCATGCCTTCCAAAATGGTGAAGTTCAAGGAAACCATTTTCACGGTCAACGAAATTTCAAGCTAAAAATTCATGTTTGCTGAAATATCAGTCATAAACTGGACATGTTGCAAGAGAAATCATTACCTATCATGGCTATTAAGAAAATGCTGGTAAAGTTTTGATTTTTTGATTCAAATCTTGCGAATCTGCAAAGTTGAGGGATGAAAAAAATAACCCGAGGCCTTTTATTTGAAGATGAATTCAAAATTCAAGAAACATAATTGTCTATATTTTGTTTATGTCTGATTTAATCTTACGGAGGGGCAAGACACACAGCGTAGGTAGGAAATCTCAAAAAAGCTGACAATTTCTGGAATTATAAAAGCCTTTATTTCTACATCTATTCATTAGAAATACATTAAAAGTTATTTACAATTACAAACAAACACTCATTTTGGGTACCATAAATTCTCCATCTAACTACGTAAGGGGCTTGAAGTTGGTAAAGAGTTTGAATCCCATATTTTTGTACATGGTTAAGACCTTGAGCTATTTGTTTTTGGTAAGACTCTTCTCTTTAACGTCGTAATTAATCAAACTTTTCCTTTATCAGTTAGTAAAGGGATCAAGGCGAGTATACCGTCTGTACTTAGGAGGGATATCATTAGTACTGTTGGGGTAATGCCATCAGTAGCTAATGTTGGGGATACTATCAGTTACTGGGGGGGTACCATCAGTGCTGTGGAGGAATACCATCAGTAGTGTGAAAGATTTTCAGTAGATACTGTGGGGATAATCAGTACTACACTGAATATCCTGATGGATCCCAAAGTACTGAATACCCTCAAAAATAGCGATGGTATCCCCCAGTATTGATGATATCCCCACACAGTGTTGAACATCTCATATGACTGGTGATATCCCCACAGTACTGATGATAATCTTCCACAATTCTGAACAGACGTTCTCCAGGATGGACAAGCCTCCACCATATCAATATCCCAAATGAGTACCAAAAGTCTTTCAAGTGTTGAAGTTTATTAAATCTGACATTAAATACATTTATTAAGCTTTAACTTCACTACCAACCAAATATGAAACCACATATTTACACTTCGGTCTGTCTTTTCACACTGACGTCAACATCTTCACGAACTCTGCAAAATTAAATGAACAATCATTCATATACAAATCTCCTGAAGAACAAAATATGATATTAGTTATCTGCCAACTTACTTGTCCTTAAATGACTGTTGCAAGAAAGACGCAAAACATTCACCCTTTAGGCTCAATTTCAACAAAACATTTATCATTATCAATTTTTGTTTTTTTCGTTTTATATATGTACACAAGTTACATCCAATTGGAGTGGAGAGTGCCTATCCTGGCGAAAGTGCTCGATAAACACGAGTATAGAGCAATTATAAAGCAGAATTAACACATTAGAAAACAGACATGTTCTTCTGTTACTCTTGAGAGTTTCATGCTTAAGCACTCGTCAGACAGACAAGTTAGAAGTGTACACAATTTAAAAGTTTCAGACTTCAGTTTGAATACTATAAGCAAACTGACATGTTGGATCAAAATGATTCTATGAATAAGGATAGAAGGGTAAAGGAAGCGACCCCTACCTTCATAATTGATCTGACCGTCGCCGTCAATATCAATTTCCCTGATCATCTCATCAACTTCCTCTTCAGAGAATATCTCTCCCATCTCCAGTGCGGCGTCTTTGAACTCTGCCACGCTGATGCTTCCACTTCCGTCTGCGTCGAATACCCGAAATGCATCACGCAGCATGTCCTCGTCACTAAAGTCCTTCATTTTCATCGCCATCATGCAGAGGAATTCCGGGAAATCGATGATTCCATTTCCTAGAATTTTGAGCGGAAGTAGTGTTGATCAGCTAATTTTGAAGAGCTTGTAAAAAGGAAGCACAGGAGAGCGTCCTGATTATTCTAAATTAGGTTAATCATGCAAACGGTAGGAATCTAACTCAGGACCCCTTGATTAGAAATCTGCTATTCGGCATAGGTTAACCGAAAATTCAGGTGAATAGTTTTTCTCCTTGCTCAAACATTACTGTAAAATGTGATTTGGCTGATAAATGCTCAAACTTATCAATTTCCCTATCTAAAATGATGCGCACAATTGCCTCCTTATCGATCCGTATCGAAATCATGTCGGATTCGGCCGTTTACACGATACCGTCTTCATTTCATACCGTATTCATCAGCGTCTTCGTGTAAACGGAAGACCAATACGGCATGAAATCGTACCTTATTCATTTGAATCCGAAATTGTGTAAACGTAACCTAATAGTTTAACAAGCAGCGAGCATGCCTCTTTGGGATTCGATACCCGAGCAGGATCAATTAGAAAAATTTGTGCAACCGGGCCATGTCCCTCCTACAGCTACGTTACAGCTTTTAGATCTTTACAAACCATCAAAATCAACTTCATTGATGATGTCCTGGAGTTCTTCTTCAGTCGGATTTTGTCCCAAAGTTCTCATCAGTGCTCCAAGTTCTTTGGTTGTTATGTAGCCTGTGCCATCTTTGTCAAATAATGAAAAGGCCTCTTTGAAATCTAAAAGCAAAATATCATGGACATTTAGTAAAGTCCAAAAGTAAGAGTCAGCGAATGTTTTAAGGTATTGACTAGTTCACGAATTCGCCCAGTAGGTCTTTGGGCTTGCCCCAGCAGTGGGAGAAAAAATCAACTTTGGCCCAGTTGGCCTAAGTCAAAATGGGGCCCTTTCAGTATTTGTACTTTCATTCTTCCACCTAGTTCATAAAGTTTTTGAAAAGAAAAAAGTGGGAAGTTGGGGGCTGCTTCTCATGTTTTCCCCACCAGTGAAAAACTTGAAAATCCCCTGATAGGCAGTGGCGGTTTTAGGAGGGGGCCAGGGGGGCCATGGCCCCAGGCCCCGCACTTTTGCTAGAAAAAAGGGGCCCCACACCTTTCATAAAATAAGAAAAATTATCTCCTTCACAATGAAATGTATAAGCTATACTGTACTGCTGGCTGGACCAACTATGGGCAGCTTTCCCTTGGCCTGTTTCAGATATCATGTTTGGTACGATTTTTATTTATTTGGTTTATCTATAATACATCACACACATGTTACAAAACGCAAACAAATATTAGGACCAAATGTTTTGCCGGGGGTAGGGGCCCCGCAAATTTTTTTGGCCCCAGGCCTCGCAGATCCTAAAACCGCCACTGCTGATAGGAGTTGAATACAATAAATATTCAGCATAGTGAGTATGATGTATCAATTAATAAGATCTCTTAAAAGAGAACAAAGTTCTCTAATTGCTCTATTAGTGCGAGGATGCCCCGAATGGTTTGATCACTCAACACTTGATCGAAGGAACATGGGTTCGAATCCACCTTCAGATCTGTCTTGTCAAATGTGAGAGAGAATTTCTCATCCCTCTGTCACTCCAGATAAATAGGAAACAAGAGTCACGAGGTGTTTTCATATCAAGAGGAAGGGCCAAAATAGCACTACTTGATTAGTACGGTCATGGACTTAAGTGCTTTATTCAGAAATAGGATAATATTAGTTAAAGCGAACTGAGTTATGAGATTACCAGAAGAACCCTTTTGCGTACCTTTAATTTCATCTTCAGTCAATTTTTCAACCTGATGAAAATAGAATACAAATTTAGATTCATAATAACAGAAAGAGAAGTTAAGGCTGAATAGTGGTAGACGAGAATTATTGGCTCACTGCAGCCTAATCATTTCACCCAATGCATCATAGGAATTACCCCCTTAACAACACAAAGCAACCAAAGCACTGGCCTAAACCTTCCGTAGATATGGTCATGAGGCAGTCATTTGTTTGGTAGCTATTCATCTACACTTTCACTTTTGCTTCAATTCTTAACATCATATCCTTCGAAAAAGCTCATTTCCAGTTTTTTGACCTCAGCTCCTCCAAAATGGTCTAATTTGTTCCCCAGTCAGTTAATTGGTACAAATTGTTAAGTATTGATTTTAAAATATTTTTACTGCAGAGATGAAATGTTTGTAAGTTATCTGACTAAAGTAGTCGCCGTTTTATTTTGGCATGGTCACCAAACTGTTATTGCTATGACGTCATTTTGAATTCAGTGTTGCCATATTAGTTGAAGTTTAGTCTGAATCAATTCTAATATCCTGAAGATTTGCGTTTATCTGTTAGCTCGATTTTTAGTTTTGCCTAGTCACCACCAACCTGTTGTTGCTATGACGTCATTTTGAATTCAGCGTTGCAATACTAGTTAGAGACAATTGTGAATCAATTCAAATATCCTGAAGCTTTGCACTGACCTTTAGCTTGATTTTAATTTTGGCCTGGTCACCATACTGTTGTTGCTATGACGCCATTTTGAATGTAGTGGTGCAATACTAGTTAGAGACAATTGTGAATCAATTCAAATATCCTGAAGCTTTGCACTGACCTTTAGCTTGATTTTAATTTTGGCCTAGTCACCATACTGTTGTTGCTATGACGCCATTTTGAATGTAGTGGTGCAATACTAGTTAGAGACAATTGTGAATCAATTCAAATATCCTGAAGCTTTGCACTGACCTTTAGCTTGATTTTAATTTTGGCCTAGTCACCATACTGTTGTTGCTATGACGCCAATTTGAATGTAGTGGTGCAATGCTAATAGGAGGCTAGTGTGAATCGATTTAGAAATCCCCAGGCTTTGCGTTGACCTGCTACTTTGATATCCTCGCATTCGTCAACCAAAACAAGGTCAAGCAGATGTTAGAACTCTGTTATAATTAAAAAGTATCAAACGTGCTTATCAAAAGAATACAGCGTGGCAAACAAATGGACAACGTGAACGTGGGTTGAAAACAGCGTCTTTAGGCTTTTTCTTAATTAATGACAAAGTTGAACGTCATGGGCCTAATCCTAATACGGAGCTAGCGATATAAATATATTGAACATGAACTCGGAGGAATTATCCTAAACACACCCTGCTTTTAAGCGTTGCTCTTCTTCAAAAGTTTTTTTCATCAAGTACACTCCGTTTTTTTTATAAGAACCAGTAATAATGGTTTGAAGCTGGCTGTTCTTAAATATTCCTCTATTTTCAGTTGAAAATTTCCTTAAATTCTTCTTACCTTTATACTGATTTCAAAGTCCGTTTTTCTATCAGTTGTGTTAATAGACCCATTCACGGTACAAAGCATCATGGGAAGGGAGGGGATTATTTTTCAATTTTCGAATCCACGCGGGAGGAAATTTTTGTTTTCAAATTTCTCGAGCAATTCAGATATTTGACGCATTATCTTGGCATGGAGTGGATGAAAATTCACAAAAACTTTAGTGAACCTACCTGAGTATACAAGGTATGTATCTTTTTCTTTCATTCTCATAAATAGCCTCTCCACAAGTAAACGAACCTTCACAAACATCAGCGACTCTTTGCTCTGTTCACAAAATGGTGGCCTAAGTTCTTTGACCTCCATTAGCCCTTTCAGTCACAGATTCCTTGTTTTGATGCTCAGTAAACCAAATTCCAAAATGAAGGCTCTTTATTAATATATCTTTCGTTGTTAAAAATTGCATGACTCGATCTCGCTTCATTCCTGTACAAATTCCTCCGACGTCCATGACAGAGATTTAGCCATTCAAATGGGTAGCAAAATAAGACGGGGGAGAAAAACGGGGGTCAAAGTTTTTCTCAATAGTAAACTGATATTTTCCGCGCCAAATTCAAAGTTGTACACAAATTTTCAACTGTTTTTCCAAGTTTCTTTCGTCGTTTTCCCGCTTTGCCTGCTCTGTTTAGTTTCAAATTGTTTCAAAGTATTTTTCTGTTGGTGTAAAGAGTAAGCAGCGTGTATAGAGAGGAAGAGTTCTGGAAGAGAGTTTGTTCTTTAAATTTGTTCCTGTTTTCTGGAGAATTACCAAAGAGTTTTCAAAGTATTTACAGTTTTATTATCTTCATAAACAGTTCAGTGAAAACAGTTTAAATTTCTACAGATTTGAAGAGTTCTTGAAGAACAGTCTTAAAAAGAGTTTTTATTATTCACCTTCTTACAGTTTTGAAAACTTTTCATCTGCAGTTCCAGCTAAGTTTTCAATCGTTTTACAAAACAGTTCTAGCCAGTATAAAGTCTTTACAAGAGTTCTTCCATAACAGTTCTAAATAAATTTTTTTGTGCCTAAGATATAATGGAGAAAGAAGAAACTTTTTGCTATGACGATTTTTTAGAGTTTCCTGTCCATGAGTTAAAGTTTTTCTTGAGACAAAGGGGGCACACTTTAACTGGAACAAAGAGGGAATTAGCAGCTAGAGCCTTGGTCAGCTTTGAAAAAAAGGAAGTACCCAAAAATGACAGTGAGTTCCAAAAATCTAACGCAAGAGAGTAAAGTGACATGCTTGCAAAATTTCAGCTGTCTGATCCATTAGCCATAACTGAATGGGTAGACAGTATAACCAGTTGGCCTCAAATTAATCTTGGAAAGATTTTCCACTACATAATTGAAAATAAGGCATTCGACACAGATTATATAGGGCAATATGAAGTTAAGAAAGCCTATTCTTACTTTAAAAGTGGATTTGTGTCCCAAATTTTGGTTTTCAATGTAGGAAATGAAAACAAAATTTTGCTCAAGAGTAGCGTACTACCATCACAAAATGTCTAAAGTGCTGAGCATATTGTTTGGATTCTTGTAGATGCATCTGGAAACATCATCACTGCTTATTGTAGTTGTACTGCTGGCCTTTCCCAATGCTGTAACCACGTCATTGCGGTTATGTATAAAATTGAATATGCAGTGTCACAAGGTTTTACAAGACCAACTTGCACTGAGACAAAAAGTAAATTTAACGATAGGTCCACCAAAATTGTCAAAGGCTGCAGGGTTGATGATTTGATCATTGAAAAGCATATGGCAGAAAAAAAGCCCCAAAAGCAATCCATTTGCTCCGAAATTAAATCATCATTTGACCCAAGGTTTGGCAACAAAAGCAAAATTGAAAAGAATTCCTTCTTTGACGGTCTTCATGAGGTAACGCCAAACTCCAGTATTTTCCTCAGTTTACCAAGGAACACAGCAGATGTAACCCCTGACCCGCTACCAAAAGTTGCAGGGAAAGTTTTATGAGGAAATGATTGAAGATCTGATGAAAAAGCTTGTTCTGTCAGAGTCCCAGTTAACCGAACTGGAGAGAATGACATGTGATCAGTCAAATTGCCCATTGTGGCATGAACAGCATATTGGTAGACTCACTGCACCTTCTCACAGGCAAATTTACAAAACACTGAATAACATTATGCACAATAAAAAGAATGTGCCTGTCACTAGTTTGCTTTCTAAGATTATAGTTTGCCCTACGTTAAATGGGGAGTTGATCATGAGGATTTCTCTGTGGCTGCCTTTTACAAGGAGTCATTGAAAATTCACGATTCACCATCTTTTAGTTCATGCAGTATCTTTGCATGTCCCCAGCTGCCATTTATTTTGGCCAGTCCTGATCGAATGATGAAATGTAAATTCTGTGGTGACCGCTGTATTGAAATCAAATGCCCATTCTCATTGCAAGAAACTCCCTTTGAGCTTGGATGGAAAAGTTTGGGTTACATGAAATGTGAAGATGATAAAATCACCCTAAAGAAAACAAATCCATATTTTTTCACAAGGAAATGATGAAACCTTAATTTTGAAATGTGGCCCCTTAATTTCCAGGTATCTGGGCATCCTTTCTTATTGTGCAGGATTTGACACAATACCGTTCTTTCCCCATAAGTCGTTTGAATTCTTGTCAACTCTGCAAAATCTAAATCTAAACTGAAAATTTCAACACTCTTTTTCAAGGAAAAGTTTACCAGAAACTGTTCAAAACTGTAAGAAGGTGAATAATAAAAACTCTTTTTAAGACTGTTCTTCAAGAACTCTTCAAATCTGTAGAAATTTAAACTGTTTTCACTGAACTGTTTATGAAGATAATAAAACTGTAAATACTTTGAAAACTCTTTGGTAATTCTCCAGAAAACAGGAACAAATTTAAAGAACAAACTCTCTTCCAGAACTCTTCCTCTCTATACACGCTGCTTACTCTTTACACCAACAGAAAAATACTTTGAAACAATTTGAAACTAAACAGAGCAGGCAAAGCGGGAAAACGACGAAAGAAACTTGGAAAAACAGTTGAAAATTTGTGTACAACTTTGAATTTGGCGCGGAAAATATCAGTTTACTATTGAGAAAAACTTTGACCCCCGTTTTTCTCCCCCGTCTTATTTTGCTACCCATTTGAATGGCTAAATCTCTGTCATGGACGTCGGAGGAATTTGTACAGGAATGAAGCGAGATCGAGTCATGCAATTTTTAACAACGAAAGATATATTAATAAAGAGCCTTCATTTTGGAATTTGGTTTACTGAGCATCAAAACAAGGAATCTGTGACTGAAAGGGCTAATGGAGGTCAAAGAACTTAGGCCACCATTTTGTGAACAGAGCAAAGAGTCGCTGATGTTTGTGAAGGTTCGTTTACTTGTGGAGAGGCTATTTATGAGAATGAAAGAAAAAGATACATACCTTGTATACTCAGGTAGGTTCACTAAAGTTTTTGTGAATTTTCATCCACTCCATGCCAAGATAATGCGTCAAATATCTGAATTGCTCGAGAAATTTGAAAACAAAAATTTCCTCCCGCGTGGATTCGAAAATTGAAAAATAATCCCCTCCCTTCCCATGATGCTTTGTACCGTGAATGGGTCTATTGTTGCAAATTTAGACACTGTTGACGCGTCTAAAATATAAGTTGGCCGTCAATCTGCTTGTTTTGTAATTATTTCTCAGTCTCATGGTTATTTCTTAAAATTCTTATATTGAGCTTAAAATGACTAGCCTCATCTTGTTCTAACCTTGCTCTTATATTTTGGTAAAATTTGAGGCTTGTGTTCTTACAGAATCGTTCTTATAAAAAAGTGCTTCTCTTGACTCGATTCCTGGTCGGGAGATCGTAGAGTTCTTCCTTATACACTCTTTTCTTTTTATAAGAACCAGTAAATTTGATTTGAAGCTGGCTGTTCTTAAATATTCCACTATTTTCAAGCTGAAATGTTAAATTGTTCTTACGTTCAAAATTATTGGGAAGCCTTTTTTGCTATCATTAGTGTTAATTTTTGCAAAGTTTGACTCTCTTAACCATCTGACATTATCTGTGTGCTGTTCATCAGGTTGTTTTGTAATTATTTCTCAGTCTTATGGTTATTTCGTAATATTTTCATATTGAGCCAAAAATGGTCAGCTTCGGTTTGTTCTTAAATTGTTCTTAGATTTTGGCCAAATTTGAGGCTGGTGTTCTTATAAAATTGTTCTTATAAAAGGAAAAGAGTGTACACTTCTTTTCAATAAGCGAAAGGAATTTGGTCCCAACCCAGAAAGTTATTTTAATATTTTGGATTTTCAGCACTCAAATTTCTCAAAAGATGCTTGAGTTTTGAAAAACCAGCAAAATATACATCTCCCTGTGGCCTAAACCTTTTAGATTGATGATGTACATGTAAGAAAACCTTTGAAATAACAAATATACTTCTTTTAACAATGAGACATAGTGTAATAAACAACGTTAAGCACTTAAATTTCTAAGTTGCTTGACTTTTTATCGAGCCCTCGAGCTGCTTATTGTTTTGGTCATTTCTGTATTAGTTGCTTATTGACGAGTTACTTATTAAAAAATTGTTTTTGGTCACGGGTTTCTGGTCGGGGGATCGTTGAGTTCTTCCGTATATCTCAGAGAGGGCTTCCAACTCAATGGTTTTGCTTTTAGAAATCCTTGACGGCAAATATGCGAGTTTATGTCCTTGAACCTCTCCTACAAATTGGAAATTGAGTCTTTTTTAGTGGGAAGAGTTTTTGAAACTGTAAATGAAAATTTTGATTGCTCCAAGCAATTCATTCCCAGGCTCAGTTTCCCAATCTAAAGTGCTTGTTTTCAACTATCATTTCCATGTGCATTTTCACTAACTTGCTATACCTTGCTCCGTTCTCTTCTCTTAGAAGTTCGAATTTATTAAGGACTCAGTAAGTTTGTGAGATAGAAAGTTTTCAAGACCATTCTTAGGACAAGATTGGTAGGAGGAAGAGACAAAAACAAAACGTTGGTAGAGTAGAGCAGAGTCCAGAAATGTATTCAACCTTCCTGGGGGTAAAATTTCCAGTAGTAATGTTTTTCCTCACTTCTGTTAGGTAATAAACTAGGAATTCTCAGTTGTTATTTGCATGCAGAGATATTTAGACATTATTTCTACCAAATAATCCTAAAATCATTTAAAAAAACTTCAATGCAGCTAGAATTTATCACTTCACAATTGTATCAAACGCCACTTCATACAATTTAATTTGAATCCTTCCCCAATTTCTCAATATTTTCTTAACCTTTCTCCAGTCAATGACCGTGCGACTGTAATGTTTTCCTGACTCTATGGAGTAGAGAGTAGAGTGGATAGTTTAGACTTCTGATTTAAGAAGGACATTCTGTGAAGCAATAGTCCGAAAGGCCAAGATGTGCTGTATTAACTTTGTGTTTCTTTTCCCTGTTTTTCTACCATTATTCAGTAATTTCATCCATATGATAATTGTAAATGATAGATAAATTTTCATTTATAGTTTGGAAACAATCTCCCACTGGACAAAAACTTAGTTTTCAATTTGTAATTTATCAAAACATCATGTATTTGAGAATGTTTTTACCTACACGTTGATTTTTCTATAAGGAGCATCTTTCCAAGGAACCTAGAGAGTAAGGCTGCCCCAGAACATTAATGAAAATCAGGAAGTACAACTGCATTTCTAAAACTGATCACTGAGAACGAGAGAAGACGATAAGTAAAGCATTTTTAGATATTTTCAGGGGTAGGGTGAACGGTAGATTTTGAAACTGCATCAGAAATAAGAAACACTGGGGGCTCAAACTGAAGCTAAGATTCCTTATGAAAAACTGTGTATACCTTGTGGCCCTATGATTAACTTCATTTCCCTGGGGGGATAGAATTCCTACCTTTGGATGAGGGTGTGCTGTGAAAATTTTGCAAGCATACCCACATAAACAAATTTTTTATGAAAAAAATACAATCGATGACATTAACAATAAAAAGACAAAACATTATGAATTAAACGATGCAAAGATACCCCATTTGATGAAATTTCCTCCTATTTTTGTAAAGATTACCCCATTTTCCCCTATTTTCGTGAAAATGTAGACTCATCTTTATGAAAAGCCTTTTTTTGAATTCGTTCCCATTTATAAAGAAAATCGTGCCCATGTTCAGAGATTTTTCAATGAAACACTCTCATATGTGAACGCATACTCCCGTGCCTAGCTTATGCCTTGTACCCCTCTGAGTTGATTTAATATTCATCTATTTGTTTATCTAATTTTTATGTGTTTATTGATCTTCATTATTTATCTTTAGATTTCTTACCATCTTCATCATCTATTTGTTTGTCGATCTAATCTTTATAATTCTTACCATCTTCATCACCTATTTGTTTGTCGATCTAATCTTTATAATTCTTACCATCTTCATCATTGATTTGTTGAATGATCTTACCCCCAGGGGGGAGGGTACACAATGATTTCTTTGAAAGGGATGCTCGTCCGAGGAAATATTTCAGTAACCCAAAAAGATAGAATGACCCAAATTTCTAACCCAGAAAAATAGAATGGCTCAAGAAGGAAACTTCGAAAATGGGCTGTACCGTACAGGGTAGACAGTTGCTTTCTCCTATATCATATATCATTCCACAAACATCTCATACACTTGAGAGTCGAAAATTGAAAGATCCAGAAAAATAGTAGCATATTTATGAGACCCAGAAAAATAGCGGAAATTTTGCCAAACCCAGAAAAGTAGCTGGAAAATCTTCCGACCCAGAAAAATAGAATTTGGCCAAATTTCAAACCCAGAAAAGTAGGACGAGCACCCCTGTCTAAATTTTTATGTGTGCCCCCCTGGGACCTTACCATCTTCATCGTCTATTTGTTTGTCGATCTAATCTTTATAATTCTCACCATCTTCATCAAATATTTATTTATTGATCTTACCATCTTCATCATTTATTTGTTTATTGATCTTACTTTAAAAATTCTTACCATCTTCATAACCTCCATTCGGAGTGTGTCCTCCTTTTTCGGCTCAGTGCTAGTAAAACTATACGAGGAAGCCATGATTACAAATTTTCAAACTTTCTCCCAAAAGCAGTCACATCTACTTATATTTTAGACACTTGTGGAAGGAAAAAACTGCTGATCTGATCACTTGCTAGAGGCAGGAAAACTGATGATTTGATCACTTGCTGAAAGCAGAGAGCAACCAAGAAATTTGCAAGAATCTAAATCTGATATATGACAGCAAAAGTCGCAGATGTTCTAGTTGATTACGAGTTTTCAATCTCAGTTTTTCAGACAATGCAGGCTTGATAATAACCTGTAGTATTGTAATCCCTGCACAGTCGTAGAGTGATGCTGTTTTCGAAATAACTATTACGATGATAATTTGATCCAATCCCTCCCTATGCGAATAGACCCCTCAAATTGAGCCTTCTACCAAACCGGTTTTCTACAGTTACATACGCTAACAATCCTAGACGTTCCGTCTGAGCTAGACAAAGACTTAAATGACTAATTAGTATGATCTCGGGCATCTGAATTTCCAGCCCATGGCTTAGGCTGGCCAGCTGATGAGGGCTGTTTACACAGTTTCTCAGAGACAAATCAATAACTCTAGAGCTTCTTTAGAAGAACTTCTTGGGTATTCCTGAGTCACTTCTGAGCAGTCGGGACGTACGTGCTTCTTAACTGCAAACATTCGGTGTAAGCATGAATTCTAGAATTTTCAACAAAGTTGTATATAACTCAAGCTCGGGTCTCCATCTGTCAAATAAGCTATTATCTTCCCAAGGTATTGGTTTATGTGCAAAGCACAAAGGGTCAACTGAATAGGTAGACTAATCGAAGCAGTGCAGCCCTGTTCTTTCTTTAGATGTGACCATACCTCGTAACCCTTTTTTGCCTTTTAACCTGGAGTTACATAAAGCTGGCATTTAATGTGACTGGTCTATTTGGGAGGTAGTTTTGAACCCACGAACCTTTGAACAAGGGTCTAGTGACTCCACCCTCGGCCATCCCTGTCACAGACTTTCACTCAACATGTGCTATCAACACGTGGTGATCTTCAAAAATTCAGGGTACACACTTTCTTATTTGGGATGCAACGTGTCTTTCCAAAACTGGATGGACCAGCCCTGCATCATTACATTTGGCAACTCTAAAGTTTTATTCAGCATCCCCCACTAGGCTGGCTTCGTTTATATTCTCAAGCTTCAGCAGTGTTTCCTGGAATAGTGCCTGCTGGGGGGCCTCAAATAATCATATATCATCTCTTTTAATACCTATTGTTCTACCTTTTTGAAAATACTTTTGCCCCCACCCCAAAAATATATTACGTTAGATCACCCCTGTTGTCACAGAAGCAGTGTCAGACTAATGGCTTGATCTACTCCTAGTCAGTGTTCAAATTGATGTTAAATTAACAAATAATTGATGATAAAGCTTTGTCCTTACCCTAGTATCTTTAAAGTCATAAGAAACTTCTTTACTGTGAGGCTGTGACTATGGTATTTGAAACCAAATAGGGTAGACTGCCAGGCATGGGAGCTAAGATGAGCGGCAGAATCAAAAATGTAGTAGGGTACTCCAGCCCCTTCCTTATAGTATAACCCAATGATCAAGTATAGACTTACCATTCTGATAATTTCATTTCTGAGCACCTCTTCTTTTGTTGCTTGTTTACCTTTATACGTTGCCATTTACTCATCAAAGTTAATTAAGTTAAAGATCAACCTCGCATCGGCTGGCGTGTCCCTCCAACCAGGCGTTCAGGCGAAATATTTCACGAACTGAGAGCAAGAAAATCAACCACGACACTAAACAGATGGTATAGTTTTCTAAAAACCTTCGTTCCGCTTCATTATTGGATCTTTCAATGGATACAACTTGAAAACGCATCAAAATTTTTTTAAGTTGAACCAAACGATTTTTTTTATAAGGATAGAGACTTTAATCTTTAGATTGGTATATATGATCTTTCAAGGAAGTTAAGAGACGTCAGTTTTTAGAGTGTTGCAAATGATATTTCAAAGAAGTCATGAGACGTCAGTTTTTATAGTGGTACAAATGATATTTGACTGACCACAGTTGAAGAAATGTGGCGCAACATGCAGGGAGACAGAGTGACAAAGGGGTTACAAGAACGATGAATGAATCGACAATTGTACCCTCTGGTTGTCACCGCACTGGCTGTTTAGCAACTCTTAAAGTTGCGAATGCGAATTATGATGTTAGTTGGTGTTAACTAGCTAAAGTTTGCTCAAATTAGTAAGAGTGGGGCCGTCGAAAGCCAGCTCAGGCCCTGGAGTATTTAACAGAACCGGGCCTCACGATCATAGATCATTAGACGCACTTTTACAAAGGTTGCTTCGATACTTCTGGCTAAGTCAGCAACGACTGAAACGTTAATGGATAAATAATAATAATAATGATAATATGAATTATTTAGTGTTAGTATTTACATAGTACAAGGATGAATACGGTTAGAGGTAGACAACGAGGGCTCAAGAGGTCACAGCCTTCATTTTAATGCCAACATATGCCCCAATGGGACAGTCTCTTATCAATCATGAAGCAACTTCGCAATATCTCTCAATTCGTACAAGCCAGCAAACCAAGACCACCCATGCTCTGATGCAGTGGATGCCACCATACCCTGTTTGAAATAAGGTTCCCAGCCTTAACCTTAATCAGGCGAGCACGTAAGCGTAACTCACTCAGTCATAAATAGAAAATTTAAACAACACAATGAGACATCATAATGACAAATTCTTTTTGACAAATTCTTTTTGCAATCTCTTCTTCTTTCACATATAGGCTTACCGGACATCAATTGTGAAACAGATTCTAGGAAATTCTAGTATGTATTTTATCTTCTGTATTTAGCATAATTGTATGATCAAGTGTTTTATGTAATGGCCACAGGGTAGTCATTTTCCTTTGCTCCCCATGGTATCGTTTCTATCTTGTATTTTAGTGTTATGTATTGTATTGTAAATTTCACATGAATAAAAAAAAGACATCATAATATACTGCAATGTAGTGATTAAATGCATTACCTGCTGGAAGCAAGGCCCTGCCTTAGTCAGGTGAGCCCTTATAAAGACAACTCTCTCTGTCACGAAGAGAAGCACACTAGCGACTCATGACTACTATTATGTTGTCGTGAGATGTAACCGTGCCCTGCAAAAGGCCAGGATCTGCTAAGGATACCAAACATAACCCCACTCACTCACCAAAAATGCCCTTATAAAAACATGGGTAGCAATTAAGACATGGTTAACTGCCAAAGCTTAAGATTAACTCCCCGAGTTTAAACCAGTGTCTTCTGAAACGCTCAATATTAAGTTATGTAGTTATTTCTTTGTGCCTCGCTTTAATTCCATGATACATGGATTGAAAACAAACATTCTGTAATCCATTTTGCCTAATAACTCGCTTTGAAATTGGCAGACTGATTTCCATTCTGGTTGGGTTTAGTTGTCGCTGTCGAGAGCCTACGTCATTTCTAGCGATCTACTCTAAATCACAAGGTCTATTTTAGAGTAACGATCAGTTTATGCCTCTTTCTGTGCTTCATTTATGATATAAAGTTGTAATTTTTAAAATCCTATATCTAGTTTTAGACTAATCAACCGACTTTACATTCTACCTCCCCCTGTCATTTGTTTTTTCGTAGTAGGGTGCAGCCACACACGGCACTCATAGCTACTGACCAGGTACCCAGTTATACCCCTGGGTGGAGAGATGCACAATTATATTCACATTTTGCCCAAGGATGTTATCGTCATTTCTCAAGAGCTTAGTTTTTAACCCACTGCGTTTCGGTTGAGAGTCCAAAGCCTTACCACTACAACAGGGAAGACCATTATTGTTCTGGCATAATATTTGGAACAAATGCATTTCTAATTAGCAGCCCATTAGAAGCTACTCTACTCTACACTACTTTACACAGTAATAAACATCGTCCATAGTACCAAATATCCTCCACAGTACTGATGTTATCTCGAACAGTATTATGATGTTATCCCTCCAAATTGCTGATGGTATCCCTCCACAGTGCTGATGGTATTCCCCCACAATACTGAACACCGTCCACTGTACTGGTTGCATCCCTCCACAGTACTGAACACCCTCTAATGTACTGATGGTATCCATCTACAATACTGATTGTATCCCTCCACAGTATTGATGATATCCCTCCACAGTACTGATGGTATCCCTCCACAGTGCTGGTGGTTTTCTTCCACAATACTGAACACCGTCCACTGTACTGATTGTATCCCTCCACAGTACTGGACATCCTCCAATTCACTGATGGTATCCGTATCCCTCCACAGTACTGATGACTTCCCTCCACAGTACTGAACACCCTCTACTGTACTGATGGTATCTCTTAAAATTACTGAACATCATCCAATTCACTGATGGTATCCCCCATAGCACTGAGCATCCTCCAATCTACTGATAGTATCCCCCAAAGCACGGAGCATCCTCCAATCTTCTGATGGTATCCCCCAAAGCACGGAGCATCCTCCAATCTACTGATGGTATCCCCCATAGCACTGAACACCCTCCAATGTACTGATGGTATCTCACACAGTACTGAACATCCTCCAATGTACTGATAGTATCCCCCCCCCCCAAGGTAATCAACACCCACACAGTACTGCAAAGAAGCACCCTAGTATGATCATTGGTAGCAGTAAACAAAAAAAGTACTATTCTCACCAATGCTCCCTTCTGCAGAAACTCTTCTTTCATCTGTGGGGTCATTAAATTCATGGTGGCGAATTAATCCTAAATGAATCAAAGAGAGATATGCATTATTCATTTTGTTTCATCTGCTGTGATTCGTTCTGATTTGGTTTCCCTGTTTTGCTTTGTTTTGCTTTGCATTGTATTTTCACCTTATTTGCTTTGCTTTGCTTTTCTTTTATGTACTTATCTTTGTTCTGTTTGCTTTATTTTGCATTTCGTTCCTTTGTTTATCTATCTTTTGCTTTGCTTTACCTTACCTTTACCTTTACATTCAAATCTCAAACGTCTTGACAACATTATGGTAAAGTTTTCTACTCTGCTCTACTCTACTCTGCTCTACTCTGATATACCCTTCTCTGCTGTACTCTTCTTTACTCTTCTCTACTCTACTCTACTGTACTCTGCCCTATTCTACTGTACTCTTCTTTACTCTCCTATACCCTTATCTACACTACTCTACTCTTCTCTGATCTGCTATACTCTACTCTACTCTTCTCTACCCTGCTCTGCTCTACTCTACTCTACTCTACTCTACTCTACTCTACTCTGCTCTACTCTACTCTATTCTACTCTGCTCTACTCTACTCTAATATACTGCTTAACCCACTCTATTGTACTCTTCTTTACTGCACTCCACTCTACTCTATTCTTCTCTACTCTGCTCTGCTCTACTCTACTGTACTCTACTCTACTCTACTTTACACTTCTTTACTCTTGTCTACAGTACTCTGCTCTTCTCTTCTCTACACTGCTCTATTGTGCTCTACTCTTTGTCTAATCTTCTCTATTTATTCTTTCTACTTTTACTCTAAATTAACTTAATTCAGAATTTACTTTGCTCTAACGTTATTCTTCTAATATTCTACTCTACTCAAATTCCCTTCTACTCTTCTCTATGTTAGTTCTTTTTCTATTTCAATGAACCCTTAAATCTTACCTAAACACTTCTCTGCGTTTCCCTAATGCTAGCATTGCTTTGATCTACTTTTTGTACTACTAATTTCTTTAACTTTCACCACTCTACTGTCTTTGAGTCCATTGAATGGTTATCTACAGCTACCTAGTCAACTATAACCACTATCATCTACCTTGCACTACTCTACTACACTAACGCTTGTGTTATTTCATTAGAGTTGTCTGTACAAGTCTACTAGTCTATCTTAGCAGTCTCTTTACCCCTATTTTAATCATCTGTTGATTGGTTAAAACGGATCAAGTGATTACTTGGAAAATACAAACCAGTCAAAGATTTAGGCCTGCAACTTTCACAAATCTTTCCCCATTTTCAGGAATTTTCTCGCATCCAGAAAATAAGCTTGGTCTTGCAAAAGCTCACTGCAATTACATAGCGATTTTGCTTTCAGAAAAATAAGTCTTATGTTAATGGGACGATAAGTAAAACCGCAACATAAAAACCAGCACAACAGCGAACTTTAAAAGTCTAACAACATTCGGACCGTTGAGCGGTGACGAGGGTGTCGGCTATGTTTCAAGATTTCGTATGGCAGAAAAGCTGCTTTGTGGTTTGAAAAGCTTATGATTATCTCGGAGATAATCTATAACAGAAAGTATTTTCGTGTATTTTCTTTGGTTTATGATCAAAGATTTCGAATCACTATCTCCTATTCTTATCGCTACCTTTTAAAATCTGTTGAAAGTTGAGAGAACGTTGCCTATGAATGTAGAATCGCTTCTCTTTCATAAGATAATATTTGAGCAACAACAATAGGACATTAAGTGAATCCAAACAAATAGGGTGAAACTGGATTACATCTCCGGGTGTGCATGCTGACCCAGTTTTGGTAATGGATGAGTCTTTTTAAAGAAATGCACCCCACACCACATGGCCGAAGACCTTCCATGCATATGATAATGATAGAAAAGTAAAATTCTTTACCGGAGCACAATCGAGCTAAGATTAAAGCCAAAGGAAACGAGCAAAAATGCAAAATGACATGACATGACATGATAAAGCATAAATAAGCAAATCAAAGCAGAGCCAAGTAAAGCAAAGAAAAGCAAAGCTAAGCAAAGCAAAAAAGCAAGGTAGAGAAAATCAAAACAAAGCGAAGCAGGGCAGAGCAAATCATACCCAAATACAGAAAATGATAACAAAGCAAATCAATGTGAAGTAAAGCAAAGCAGAGCAAAGAAAGTTAAAAATAAGTGAAGCAAATCAAAACAAAGCAAAGAAAAACAAAGCAGAGCAGAGGAAATCACAACATAGCAAATCACAACAAAGCAAAGCAAATCACAACAAAGCAAATCACAACAAAGCAAATCACAACGTAGCAAATCACAACAAAGCAAAGCAAATCACAACAAAGCAAAGCAAAGAAAAAAACAAAGCAAAGCCAGTCAAAGCAAAGTAAAACACAGCAAGCAAAGCAAAGTAAAGCAAAGAAAAGAAAAGAGAAGAAAGGAAAGGAAAAGAAAGGAAAATAAAAGAAAAGAAAGAAAAGAAAAGCAATGCAAAGCAAAACAAAGCTAAAACATCCAGTCAAAGCAAATCAAAGCAGATCAAAGCAAATCAAAACCAGGTAAAGCAAAGCAAAGGAAGGTAAAGCAAAACAAAGCAAAACAAAGCAAAAAAGCCAATCAAGTCAAAGCCAAGCAAAGCAAATCAAAGCAAATCAAAACAAGGTAAAGGAAAGCAAAGCAAAACAAAGAAAAGAAAAGAAAAGAAAAGAGAAAAAAGGTAAAGGAAAGAAAAGAAAAGAGAGAAAGCAATGCGAAGCAAAAAAAAGATAAAAAGCATCAAATTAAAGCAAAACAATGCAAACCCAGTCAAAGCAAATCAAAACAAATCAAAAAAAGGTAAAAGCAAAGCGAAGCAAAGCAAACTAGAGCAAAGCAAAGCGAAGCAAAACCTGGCTAAGCAAAGCAAAAAAACTTAAACCAAAGTAAAGCAAAGCAAAGCAATATAAAGCAAACTAAAGCAAAGTAAAGCAAAACAAAGCCAGTCAAAGCAAAGCAAGGCCAAGCAAGGTAAAGCAAAGCAAACCAGAGCGAAGCAAGGAAAAACAAAGTTAGATAAAAAAACTAAACCAAAACAAACCAAGGCAAAGAAAGAAAAGAGAAGAAAAGAAAAGCAAAACAAAACAAAACGAAAATGAGAAAAGCAAAGTACTATAAAACAAAGTAAAACATAAGTAAAGCGAAATTGAGTAAAGCAGGGCAGAAAAAAGATGAACCAATGAGAGGAAAGCAAATGAAAGAAAAATGAGCATAGCAAAGTACAATAAAGCAAAGCTAAAATGGATACAGGGAGGTACAGTAAAGAAAAGCAAAGCAAAGCATAGCAAAACAAAGCAAAATATAGCAAAGAAGCCAACCAAATTAAAGCAAGGTAAAGCAAAGTGAAGCAGAGTAAAACAAAGGAAAGAAATGCTAGGTACATAAAAGAAAAGGAAAGAAAAACACAAAATAAAGCCCAGCCAAGCAAAACAGGAAAACCAAATCAAATCAAATCAAAGCAAATGAAACCAAAATTACTGAAAGGAAAGAAAAAGAGCAGAGAAGCAGAAAACGCGACCAATCTATTAATTTCACAGTGTGGAGGTCAGCCAGAAAAACAGAACTTGAGAGCAACAATATTAGAATAATCAAAAAAATAATTACCTTAAATTTATGACCAAACTAGTGCTATAGTTTCAATCCAGTTTGATTCGACAAGGTTACAGGAAATCACTCAACTTCACACCACAAAAGGACATACTGTACACTCCACCTGAACCAAGTATCAAACTGCTCACATAATCATCTTTACTTTAAGACCATCGTGTTAAGACCGTATAACTCCAGTGTTCATCCTTATTTGCTGTGTTTACAGTGACATCATACAGGCTATTAATCAATATTAGGCTTAAGAGGACGGGATACTTTAGAAAAAGTAAGATTTTCCAGATCTTATCCACCTATCTCCGAGATTAAAAGGATTTTGAACAATGTCTATTGATGATTAAAGTAAGCCGTGCTCTTTAATTATATCAGGCACAGGAAACCTCCTAGAACGTTCCTGTTTAGTTTTGTGACTCTTTCATGTGTTTGAAAAGAGCTGCAGTGCCTATTTCAAGTACAGTAGCAGTGTCTTTGTTATGTATATATTTAGAAGAATAGGACCTATCTTCAGTAAAGCAGCAGAGCCTATTTCTTGTATATGTATTGAGCAGTAGGACTTATCTTAAGTACAGCTGCAGTGCCTATTTCATATATATGTATAGAGCAGCGGTGCCTATTTTAGATACAGTATTACACATTGTGCAATATTGAATTCTTGAATGTAGTATTGATTTGGAAAATTTGTAGCATTGTGTGTTAGATTTTCTATATAGGTATTCATTGACTACATACTGTCCATTGACATTGGTATTACCTAACCCATATGAGAATCCCTGAAAATATATACAAAAACCTGTTATCAAATCTCTTTAAAGACGTCGTGGAGTAAACATTCTGAAACCTTCCTGTTTAGTCTTACGACTTTTTCATGTATATATATATAGAGCAGCAGTACCTATTTTAGGTACAGGCTATTTAAATTTAGTTAGCGTCCAAAAGTGCATACTGACAGTGGTCAACAGCTCCCTTTTCCATAGCCTCTGGCTACGTCCCTGTATATATATCTACACAACCCCCTGCTGTCCAATAAAAACAACCCTAAAACGGAAAACATCAAACAGAGAGATTGTTCAATTAAAGTTAGATATTAAAATCTATTAAAGTTCCTGTCATCAGCAAGCCATCAGCTTGCTTTGTGTTTCTTCCATAATCTAATAAAAACGCTTTCTATACGATAGAGAAATAGGCTTAAAAAGGGCATCAAATGATTGTTTGTATCTTTTGCGCGGTAGGGAGAAACAGTAAGCCGCTGTTGTCGAGGGCGTTATGCTCTGCTGGGAATGGAATTAGCCGCAGTTCGCATTTATTTACCGTCAATGAGGCAAGACAATTACAAGGTCAACTAAATATTTTCAAGCTTATAGATATCTATCTATTCATAAGATATAGTCTAACATGGAAGATTCGATTTTACCAGAGCAGGCTACTGCAATTGCCATATGCCACCAACGGGTCTCGAACCCGGGTTTGTTGCTAACAAAGCGATTGCGCTAACCACACTGTCCCATAAACCAGGACAACTTGTAAATATTGCTGATTTTGGTGTTACCCAATAACTTGTAATGCTTTGGAGCTTTGTAGAGGAGAAAATTATAATTACGATTCTGCGAAAGATTACAGATCTCACTTCACGCAATGCATTAATGTGCCCCTTAGCAACGCATAGCTACCATATTTTTCGTAGGCCTAAATATTTCGTAGTTTGGTAGGGTCTGCAGTCGTTCACCATGGCAGCTATACATTGCTTAAGGGCCAATTACTATCATGCAGTAGCATTGCGTAGAACGAGATTTCCTATGAAGACTTTCAGGAATGGTTTATTGTTTGTTATCACTATTCACTAATAAACATCAGTTTATTTTTTTTACTGTAGGGAGACGTTGAAATATCTTTAAAATATTCCACAGCCTCTTTTTGCGTTGTTGCTGTCGTAAATTTCGGCTCATCGTTTCCATACTATAATCTCCCTACTGTTTCTCATTATCGGATTTTGAACAGGGGAGGAATTCCACATCTAATTTAGTTCGTTGCGCATGCGTTTTAGAAGAAAGGCCCATTTTATCATAAATGCTAAAACACTAAATTAGAAGTATTTGGTTGAACCATATGGAAAATTCATATCAACTTATACAGAGATCCACTCGGTTGGGAGGGGTTGATGTAGGATCTTTCTTGTTTAATGTCATGGCAAACACAGAGTTCATCCGGGAATTTGAATCTGAAAAATGTGGAATTCCTCCCCTGTATCAAATTTCTCATTATCTGGGTATGGCTTTAAGAAAATCCCATAATGAGTAATATCATTTTGAGGTTGTACCATAGTCGATCGGTCGAAATCCGGGTGGTGGAAAAGACATCTAGACTTTGATATTCTGGCATGGGCTTTTAGGTGGTTAAGCCTATTTGAGATAACGAGCCTAGCACAGTTTCAGGTAGGCTAAGCGATTTAAAAGACGCTTACTGTGACACGCCTATCTACCTTATTGACTTTAATTTGCAAATGGGACATTTTCAGGCTGTAAAAATCTTCACGCAACAATAGGGACATTCTTGTTACCAAACCAGATAGGGGATCTGGGGTTGCAATTTTGCAAAAAAGTTACATCACCAAAATGGATGATGCTCAATGACGACAACAGTGAATTGAATCAGCAATTTGGAAACTTTGGTGAAGTCTGGATTGGTTTGACTGGGGAGAATCACGAAATACTCATACTAAGACGAACAACAGTTGTTTTTATCATCTTGAAATAACGAGATAATTTATGTAAAAGGAAATGACCCGAGTAGGGATTGAACCCAAGAGCACTAGATTTGTACTCCAGTGAACCACACCTGCACATAGGTGCTTCTTGCATCCAAGTATTTTCAATCACACAAAGTACACCACAACTTACTAAATGTAGGCTAGGATGAGGATAAGGAAGGTGTGAATTTGGAACTGGGATTTATTATTTTATCACCTGGGAAAAAAAGATTGGACTTCTTGGGACTGGGATTCGGGAATGAAAAAGTAAATTGGGATTGGTATTGTTGAACACGTCAATATTTGAAATTCCTCTATTTTCCTCATTGAGATCCGGATTTTCGATTATTTCAGTGCTTGGAATTTGGATCAGTACCCCCCTTCAGAACCCTCTAAGAAAGGTCTGTTTTACAAGTTTGTATCTACACTTGGTCCCAGATAGGTTTGTCTCTACATTCAGTGGGGCTGGGAAAGTTGTCCATCCTATGGAGGCCCTGTTCAGTTGTTAAAGAACATGGATAGATTTTTCTTTATAATCATTGAGTGATGGTACCTATCCTTTTTAGTTTGTACAGATTTGTGAACGCAAACATTGATCATTGCCAGAGAGTGAAGTAAACAATGTGATTACAAGTGATACAATGTTCAACATAAAAAGGCAAAACTATCAACAACATCAAATTAACTAAAGACTTATTCCATTGTATTCTACTGATTTTGAGGGATCAGTGGGGTATCTCTTCTGTGCATAGGTCATGAGTCTCTTCAATCCCTGAATGTACTTTCTTTGCGTCTCGTCATTCAACACATGGGCAACGTGCTGTGAGAAGATCTTTTCTCGTCCAGTACGAGCGTGAATACCCACCATGGTGACACCAATGGGCCACGGAGCATTACCAATTGCCATCTGTAAGTACGAGTCACTCGCTTTCACATAGTCCCTTTCCAGCATGGCTAGAATTATCAATCTCAGAAATTCTAAAATCTCTTCATCGACTGTGTGAGATTTAAGCTTTCTGAAAAGCGGCTTGAGATATGCTATTGTCTGTGTGAACCTGCCACTTTCTAGCTTCCCCTGTAAACTTCCTTTTATTTTAGGGTCTCTCTGGTTCAGATCTACGGCCCACAGATGTTGTAAATGCTGGAGGAAAGAAATGATAACCTCTGTATCTTTGTCGCTATTGATCTTTCCCAGGTCTTTTGACATTGATAGAATGGTCTCTAATTCTACAAATTCCCCTTTCACTCTGATATCACTTGCTTCTTTAGAGTTTGATACGCCCTGTTGATTAACTAATTCATCAAGGTAATCCTGGTCTATCTTGTCCATGGCGGCCTTAAAGTCATTTCGTAGACCCTTCTCGTCTTCTTTTGCCATCATTTCGACCAAGCGCAGTCTTTGTGCCACTTCGTCTTCTGTCTCCCCAAACAACTTTATCGGTTCCCCTCTTTCCCGGAGACGCCTAACAACCTCATCATGTGGCAGTTTTTTGTCCTTTTTATCTGCATCAGTACCCTTTTTCCCCTTCTCAAACTCGAGTTTCAGAGAACTCTCGCCACCATCTTGCTTTAGGCCCGTCGAGATTCCCTTGCCCTTCAGCCGTTCTTCTTGCTTCTTGCGGTACTCTTCGGCCTGTTTTGCTGCTAAATCTCCACGTTTGAAGTATTTCTTGTTTGCTGTCACTTCATTCGATTGAATTTGTTTTCGTTTTCGCTCGATCTCGGCTTGTAGAAAATCCATTTTTGTCGAATGGAGTTTCTCCTCTATAACTTTTGTGACGCTGTGACGCAGATTGATGTGTGAATGCCGGTTATGAGAAATCCCATAGCTTACAATAGGTATTCTGGCTCCATGTTTTATCGCTATTTTAATATTTTTAATCCCTTCTGTTTCGTTGACTGTAGCTGGAAAGGAAAGAATGATACTTGCTTTTTCATATTAGAAAATGGCCTTATTGCAATGTAACCTTATTGATTATGAAGAAAATGCATAGAATTAAAATTATATAGGAATTTTTTTTAATAAATATAACATTGGCCCAGGCCTAGAAGTAAAATCTCTGAAAAACTCCAAAATCTCACTTTCAGATCTCAAAGAGAGGGCAGATGAAGATGCCATTCTAATTTACCATGCCAATGTGTGGAAGAAGCCTGACCTCGAAGTTCCAGTAAATTTTCATTAAAATCCCATTTTACGCAAAATGGCAACCGAGTGTGATGTAAATGGAGATGTTGAAATGGCAGATGGAAGCCAAACCGCTGAAACGGTGGCGATTCTTGATGCAGGTGCTCAATATGGAAAGGTAAAAAAGCAATCTTTGCAAAAAACTGGAAAGAGAGAGAAGAAAATAGGCAAGATAATAGAGATCCCCTAGGCCCATAGGCCATTCCATTTTATATCTGTATGGAGGAAGGGAGAACGTTTCTGGGGGAGTCATTGGAGGGAAAATTTGGAGGGGGTCTTGAACATCCAGGGTAGATCTTCCAAAGAGGTAAAGGGGTATATCATCAAGAGAATACCTACCCTCTGGGCCAGGTTGGAAAGTTTGTATTTACTCGCAGCTGCGCACAGACTTCAGGATAGAAACTTGCACCTCAACTCAGCTCTACTCGCAGGCCAAAAATTCACAATCTTTCACAGAAAACCAAAAGTAGCTATTTTACTTGCAGCTCGCAGCCCGCCTGCAGCTCACTCGCACTCGCACCTCAGAAATTCTCGCCGCTCGCAGCTGCAAGTACGCAAAATCATACAAACTTTCCAACCTGGCCTCTGGGCCCCTGTTGGAAAGTTTGTATTTGCTATGTCAAAGGTTTACCCTATGCCCGCCAATTGTCCCATGGTGCACTCATTAGTTGGGCGCGAAGATCTTCCGCATACAACTTGCCTTGGAACAATAGAGTGTATTATTTTTTCAATCTAACATGTACATGTTTTCCAGTGAGGCCTCTGGGGGTCTTCTTCTTCTTCCGTTTAATTGGTCAACTTCAATAGGTTGAAGGCTTAGCCGATGTGCTATTGCGGGGGTTTCAGGGTCAATTAAAAGTTAAAAATAAATAAGTAAATAAAGAAAAAAGAAGAAAAAAAGAAAAGAAGCCGAGCAATCAATTAATTCAAAGGTTAAAAAATGCAATGCAATCAGTTAAATAAAAGGCTAGAAAGATGTGTTGTCCAGATTAGAAGGTAGCCCCACGCGCCATGAGGAGCAGTTCTTAGTCGGGCCTGGAATATGTCCAGGGTAAAGGCAGTCACAATATGGGATGGCAGTAGGTTCCAGTCGGTGGTAGTACGTGGGAAGAAGGAGAACTTAATGTAGTCCATCGATGTTGATGTAGTAGGTAGTTGGGTAGATGGTATGTAAACTGGTGCTGGTGTCTCAATTTTGGGTTAGTAGGTACCAGGTGGTCGGGCATGCAGATGGCGACTTGACCATGCTGTACCTTGTACATCATTGCCAGTCTCTTTTGCCTTCTGCGCTCTTCTAGGGATTGCCACTGCAATTTGTTTAGCATGCCGGTGACGCTTGAGGTGTTGTGGAGGCGATGAAATGCGTATCTGGCAGTCCGTCTCTGCAGCATCTCTACCTTCTCGATATTTGCCTTGGGGGATCCCATACCGTAGGAGCATATTCAAGCACTGGGCAGACAAGGGTGTTGTACGCCATTGTTTTCACGGCTGGAGAGCTGATCTGGATGTTTCTCCTTAGGAAGGCTAAAGTCCCGTTAACCTTGCTCACAATATTGTCAATGTGACGATTCCAGGTGACATCCGAAGACATTTTGAGGCCCAGATACTTTGCTGAATCCACATATTGCAGGGTATGGCCATAAAGTTTGTATTCACGGTGCACAGGGTTTTGTCTTTTTGAGATGGTGAGGACCTGGCATTTTGCTGGGTGGAACTCCATGTGCCATTTTTGTTTCCATTGATCGAGTTTGGTGAGACTGTTCTGTAATCTCTCTGCATCTTTGTCTGTGGCTATAGCGACGTATGCAATGGTGTCATCAGCAAAGAGTCTGACTATCATTTATGTAATACATGAACAAGGATGGTCCGAGTACAGAACCCTGTGGGACTCCTGACTGGACATGGGCTTTGTAGGACTTGGCTCCATCCACTACAACGGTCAGTGTCCGGTCGGTCAAGAAATCTGCAATCCAACGGTTTGTTTTTCCACGTATACCATAATGGTTCAGCTTTGCAATGAGCTGCTTATGCCCAACCTTGTCAAACGCCTTTGGAAAATCCATAATCAACACGTCAGTCTGCTTCCCTCTCGTCAGGCTCCTAAGAATATCTGCTTGGAATTCCAGCAGCTGTGTTTCTCAAGATCTTCTGTCTTTAAAACGGTGTCATAGTGGGTATAATAGGTTGTTGCTGTTTCCATGTCGCATTATATGACTGGTGACAATGTGCTCAAATATCTTACATGATGCGCATGTAAGCGATATGGGTCTGTAATTAGCTGGAACGCTATTTTTCCCCTTCTTGAAAGCTGGTGCAATGTTGGCTTCCCTCCAATCTTCTGGCATATAGCCTGTCTCATATGGCTTTCTGTAGATGATAGTGAGTATGGGAGCAATGGATAATGCCACGTTCTTCAGTGCATTTGGACCTAATGCATCAGGTCCCGCAGCTTTGTGTACGTTCAGGCCTTCCAGCAACTTCTGCTTTCCAGGTGTGATGATGTCAATGTCATCAGCAGTAGGTTGGGGTAAGTTAGGCAGCAGATCGTCAGCAAGTGTCCCCTCTCTTGTAAATACTGATTGGAACCGTCAATTGAGTACGTCAGCTTTTTGCTTGGGGTCACTTATGGGGGTCCCATTTGTATTCAAGGTGGCCACACCCGTGTTGTCTTTGCGTTTACTCTTGATGAATTGCCAAAAGCGTTTCAGGCCTGATCTTGTACTGTCTTCATCATCCAGTGGTGTTATGATGGATTCAATGTATTTCCAGTAAGCTTTCCTCATCTTTGTCTGGATCTGCCTTCGAAGTGCCTTCAGCCTTGTATCTGTGCTCTGATAACTCACTGTCGAGCATCCAAAGTTTTTCTTGGCACTTTCTTGTTGCCGCTTCTTGTATAGCCTGTTTCGCTTCCTGATGAGTGTCCTGATTTCTGGGGTCATATATGGGAGTTGCTCGCGACTCTTGCAGAACTTCACAGGGATATACTTCACAGTGGTCGGATACTCCTGGTATGACTTCCACTTTGTTAAATTTGCCTGGCATATTAGTGCAGATGAGGACGAGCGTGTTCCTATCTCGTGTTGGCTCTGCCACTAACTTAGAATGGATATCCTGGGTACTTATTCAATGCCTGATATCCATCATGGATTCAAAGAAATCCAGTACCTTAGCAACTAGGCTGCACTATTGATATGAAAACAGAAACTTCAAAACCTAGGCAGATCTTGCATGGATGTAGTGCTACGAAGCAAGAACCTTTCTTTGGTGGAATTTAAGAGCTAAGCAGACCTTCGATAATGGAGAGGATCATACTTTGAAATCCTTCCCTGAGTATGTACAGAAAAATCAATGTTTTCTAGGGCAGGGATATCCAAAAAGTAAGGGTGTTTTATTCAAAAACAGTTTTTCTATTAGTACCACTCACTGCAAGTGACTTCTAGAAATATTTTCAGGAAAAGGCTACCTAGTTATGTAATGTCCAGGGGTCTAGATTGAAATCTCATTAATATTCTAAAGTTCTCAGTCTGTGCAAGGCTCTCAAAATGGTTAATTGACTACATGGTTAATTGATAACAAATTTCTTGATTTGATTATTCCTTTTCTTTCCTAGGTCATTGATAGGAGAGTTCGGGAACTTTGTGTTAACACAGTGATGCTTCCTTTGGAAACTCCTGCAAATGAATTGAAGTGTGCAGGATACAAGTAAGAGCATTTAATCTTCCTTTTGCTAAGCTACAATGTGGGTTGGAAATTCTTCCTCTTCCTATGTACTGTCAATTGCAAATATCTTTTCCTAGGTTGCAGAGCATATTTACAATAGTAAGGGCAAATAACAAAGAGGATTGACCACTCTCATTGTTACCATGCCTATTGAGTTGTCTTTGGGCGCTATTATGGGATAAGCCCCCTCAGCTCCTGGTTCTGCAACCAATTACCTTTTGCTGTGACTATAAGAAAGGACTGGCAAAATTCTCCATTACGATATAAGCATGAAGACTGTTTTTTAGAGTGTTGCGAATACTTTATATGTGTTTCGATTTATTAGAGTCTTTCAAATCTTATACCTGCAGGTTTCATTCATTCTCTGCTCAAGGCAATTTAACAGTTAGGAAAACAGTCAGAAGTTCAATTTAAAAAAGGCATTTCCAAACCATTAAACCTATTCAGAATGGATATTTTGTAGTGAATGAGACAAGAGACTTGAACGTAACTTGACAGTTGTAGATAGTTGATAGGCAAATAGGCTTACTATCTTGAAAAGGTATTTGTTATATGCAAAGCCCAAAGTTCCCTCTAAATAGGTAGACAAATCTAGCAGTGGAACCCTGATCGTTCCTTCTATTTGACAATACCTCACAAACAAGGATCGAGTGATCTAACCCCTTGGCCATCCCTGCCAAAAGGATGGTATCCATGTTTTAGATTTCTTTCTATTCCAGACTATTCTATGGTGCTAGAATACCCAACCTTCTAAACTTATTTGTAAAATTGCTAATTTTTTTCAGAGGCATCATAATATCTGGTGGGCCAGGAAGTGTTTATGATCCAATGGCTCCAAAGTGGGACAATGAAATTTTCAGCATTGGAATTCCGGTTCTTGGAATCTGCTATGGAATGCAGGTATGCCTGCCCTTTTTTGAGATTTGTACAAGTCTTTAAAATTGTAAATAGTTATTTTAAGCAAATAATTGTTGTGATATTGATTTAATTGACCAACCAACGGCATAAGAAAGTCACAACCTACAGCAGGTCCTGTTTAGTTGTCGAAGAACCTGGATAGACTTGTTGCTAAATTCAGTGAATGATGGTGCAATTTTTGTAAATGAGATGGGTTTTGTTGGTCTGTATTGAATGGATTGCATCAGTAGCTCAATTGATAGAGCAATTCAGATGCAAACTCAGAGATTGTGCGCACAAATCGTACCTTGGTCATTTTCATTCGCATAGGTCATTCCAATTGATTTTTTATGACTCTTTACTATTGAATGCTGGATACATTAAATTTTTCTACCAGAAGGGATGGTGTATTCTCAGAATTTTGTTTTTATAGGCAATGAATATTGCTGCAGGAGGAAAGGTAGAACAAGGAAAAACCAGAGAAGATGGACAATTTGCAATTCAAGTTGACAAAAATTCAGATTTATTCAAGTAAGTCTCTAAATAGATTGGGTTAGATTTATTTACTTTTGAACTTTGATGCTGGGTTAGTTTTGGGTGATCGCCCCCCCTCAAAAGCCTAGGTATTTATTGCAATAATGGTTACTTCGCTCCATAATTTTACTGATGTTTTGTTTCCTGACTGACTTCATCTAGAGCTGATGATAAACAGACATAGTTGAGAAAAGTTGTGATGACCGAGAGATTTTGAAATGAGTTTAGGTCCAGTATTTAAAAATAATAATCCAAGGAATGCTAACTTCTTTCAAAGCAAAGGCAAAGGGAATATGGTAAGACAAATACACCATTCTAGTTGCTAAATAAACTTTTAATGTAAGAATTGTTATTGCAATCCTTCAGAGATTTGGAAGAAGAGGAGAATGTGCTCTTAACGCACTTTGATCAAGTAACCCAATTGGCTCCAGACTTCAAAATCACTGGGAAATGTGGGAATATCATTGCCGGTAAGACTTAAGAATGATATTAATGCTCTAAATGATTATCAATTGTTATGTGAAACGCATCTATATTCCGCATCTATATTCCGGCCTTTTTCTCTGCTAGCAGGGGTTCAATGGTCACCTCCATTGTTAAAACTCTACCCAATTCTGTATCCTGGCCTCTTATGTTATGTGACGCCAAATCGTATGATTCTGCAGTTTCGGATTTGAAATTGAATTATGGTTTGAACTTTGTTAATCGTGACTTAAAGTTTCTAGATTTTTTTGAATGGAATGTTTTCAAATTCTGATTTTGGTTTTGGAATTTGCAATTTTAAATGGATTCTCTGTTGATTCTTATTCGTTCTTGTATCTATTCCTATCAATGATTTATGATTATTCTATTAATACAAAAATTAAAACAGTCATAATAAGCTTGATAAGAAATAGGGTTTTAAAATCATATCTCAGTTCATTTAATTTTTAATTCCACTTCATACATTGCCTTCAAACTGCATCAAAACAATGAATTACAATTAAGGAAATATAAATGTGAATTTGCATGTGATTTTGCAACTGCATGTCTTATAGAATTTAAACCAAATTGCAAAGTTTTTTTGCGTGTTTGAAGAATGCCACCTGATTCAATTCATATTGAATTAATTTTCAGCTATCGAATGCCATTCAAAGAAACTCTACGGTCTTCAATTCCACCCTGAAGTTGATCTTACTCAAAATGGCGCTGTCATGATGAAAAACTTTCTGTACAAGGTAGATGTGGTGTATCTTAAATTTTCACTTTAAAGCTTTTACAACTCCCTAACTAGTAATTGAGGTTTCTTTTCTTTGTCAAGTTGCCCATCGTTGGGCCATGGTTTTCAATGCTACTAGGCTGATTGGCTCCTTAACTGTTTTAATTACATTTTCTAATTTTTAAATTATTTTTCGAGTTAAATTCCAAAGGAATTCTCTCTATAAGATAATAAACTTTCACTTTAAAGTTTTACTCACTCCCTGCATCTTAAAAGATTTCCTCACTCTCTGACTAGAAACTGATGCTTTTTTCTTTTTTTGCCGAAGTGGCAAATTGTGGGGATGTAATTGTTATGTTAATGGTTTTCAAAGCTACAAGGCCGATTGGGCCCTTGCCTGTTTTGAATGACATTTTGCAATTGTTTTAACATTTTTCGAGTTTAATTCCAAATGAAATCCCTCTTGATTGATGATATGAAGATAACACAAGACACTCTTGTAAGTGTATCCACTGTGATTTGGGTATAGGCTAACTAGCTTGTATAAAGGGCCTAATTTATATCTGAATTACCTCTTAGGTTGCAGGTTGCACTCCAAATTATACAATTGCAGGCAGAGAGGATACATGCATAGAAGAACTCAGAAAAGCTGTTGGACCAACAAACAAAGTATTGGTATGCTACATTTACTCATTAATTGCCATTACAAATTATGATTTTTAGGGCATGTTTCTATGGACCAAGATACTTCAACTGCAAGATCTGGTGCTGCCAGTGAAGAAAAATTTGTAGGGAATCTCCGTGTCTGATGTGTAGGGCAAAGAGAATTCCCTGAATGTCATTTATGCTCAACACATCATTGGTTCTCAATATCAAAAAGGCAATCTATCTTTACAACCACGGTAGTTTTGTGACTATTTGGGAAAACCTACTTTTACCTGGGTTGAAATGAAGTAGGATATATGTTTTTATTGTGGAGTAGAGTTTTATATCTCATGTAAACAAAAGCTACTGTAGGATGTATTCTATAGGATAGTGAAATATCACTTGCCAGCCCCTGGTCAGGCAGGTGAAAGTTTTGCCTAAAGAAACAGATCCGTTGATATCTCTTTTGAGTTGTATCTTTTGTATCTAAGTTTTGTACCTTTATCAAGTTTCTGTGATAAAGGGAAACTTCTTTCTGGTGGTATAGATTGCCTAATTTGTAGTCTGAATTTGCTCGATGCAAAGTTAAGCTGATTATAGCATTTGAAAACTAAACAAATTCTTATTCCATGTTCCCTGTCATTACTCAAGACTTGCATCATTTTTAAAGTACAATTTTTTATTAAATTTTCATTGTCAATCCCAAAAAACATATATGAAATACATATGAAGTCTGTGTTTCGATTACAGAAAATAGTGCTCAATAGATAATAGTAGACCGTGAATATACTAATAAATAGCGTAAATAGTAAATAATAGAGCGCGTATGAATAGTAATGTTAGTAAAGCGTAAATAGTAGAGCGTTAATATACTTATAGGTTCTTCATCTGACGAGTAAGTAATCACGAAGCAGGCTTGTCGATATGAATGAGTAGTTTCTTTAATCTTTTCTGCCGATTAGTGTATGAGATAGATATACAGAAGAACTCTTTAGATCATACGTATTTACATAAATCCTTTAGAATACATTTAGGATACATTTAGAATACATTACTTGATCCACAGATGCACAGAATCATTGATTTTATTGATTTAGAATATAACTTCAGTTCTAATGTCTGTTATTTCTTCATGATACTTTTCATTTTATTCATTCGAATGTTTCACTGCTAGTCCCTTATCAAACGATTGGCACTCCCTGCACAAAGCTTCGTTGGTCCGAAAGACTAGGGGGATGAATGTGCCATCCTCTACCTTAATCGCAAGTTTCAAGTTTCATTTAATCAACAATCCACCCTATATACATTTTTAAACATTAAGAGAACACACCTAGATACAAGTACAAATCTATGTAGGGTCCAGACCTCTAGAGACACTAATATTCTGTGTTTTGTGTTACCCCCGTCCGTCGTGTCGTGTGTGTGATGAAATGTTCACGCTGTGATTAGTTGGTTGTTCTCTCATCGAAGTTCACGACAGTTGTACACGCTAGATTTGCATGTCTATGAAAGTATAGTTTTGTAAATAGCACATATAGTTATTGGTTTTGAAGTTACGCGAAAAGTTCGTGTGTTCTCTGAAGTCGAATCTGGAACGATACCCAGTAGAAATACCGGAGTATTACATCTACAATAAAATGAATTAAGGTCACAATACACACACAAAAAAATAGCACTTCGAATGTAGGCCCTCTTTCATTCAATGTCAGCTTTTCATGGATGACCTTCGCCCATAGTCTCGTATTTAATTCAATTTTGATATCAAAAATTGTAACATCGAAGAAATTTCTTAACCTCATTTCATTTCTTATTGGACTCTGGTAGTAAGACGTTAGAACGTTACAACGTTTCTTCAGTCTTCTATCTTCAGTCTTTGTATCCAGTCTTCTATCTTCAGTCTTTCTATCCAATCTTCTATCTTCAGCCTTTGTATCCAATCTTCTATCTTCAGCCTTTGTATCCAGTCTTCTATCTTCTGTCTTTCTATCCAATCTTCTATCTTCAGCCTTTGTATCCAATCTTCTATCTTCAGTCTTTCTATCCAATCTTCTATCTTCAGCCTTTGTATCCAGTTTTCTATCTTCAGTCTTTGTATCCAGTCTTCTATCTTCAGTCTTTGTATCCAATCTTCTATCTTCAGTCTTTCTATCCAATCTTCCATCTTCAGCCTTTGTATCCAATCTTCTATCTTCAGCCTTTGTATCCAGTCTTCTATCTTCAGTCTTTGTATCCAATCTTCTATCTTCAGTCTTTCTATCCAATCTTCCATCTTCAGCCTTTGTATCCAATCTTCTATCTTCAGCCTTTGTATCCAATCTTCTATCTTCAGCCTTTGTATCCAGTCTTCTATCTTCAGTCTTTGTATCCAATCTTCTATCTTCAGTCTTTGTATCCAGTCTTCTATCTTCAGTCTTTGTATCCAATCTTCTATCTTCAGTCTTTCTATCCAATCTTCCATCTTCAGCCTTTGTATCCAATCTTCTATCTTCAGTCTTTCTATCCAATCTTCCATCTTCAGCCTTTGTATCCAATCTTCTATCTTCAGTCTTTCTATCCAATCTTCCATCTTCAGCCTTTGTATCCAATCTTCTATCTTCAGCCTTTGTATCCAATCTTCTATCTTCAGCCTTTGTATCCAGTCTTCTATCTTCAGCCTTTGTATCCAATCTTCTATCTTCAGTCTTTGTATCCAGTCTTCTATCTTCAGTCTTTGTATCCAATCTTCTATCTTCAGTCTTTGTATCCAATCTTCCATCTTCAGCCTTTGTATCCAATCTTCTATCTTCAGTCTTTGTATCCAATCTTCCATCTTCAGCCTTTGTATCCAATCTTCTATCTTCAGTCTTTGTATCCAGTCTTCTATCTTCAGCCTTTGTATCCAATCTTCTATCTTCAGCCTTTGTATCCAGTCTTCTATCTTCAGCCTTTGTATCCAATCTTCTATCTTCAGTCTTTGTATCCAGTCTTCTATCTTCAGCCTTTGTATCCAGTCTTCTATCTTCAGTCTTTGTATCCAATCTTCTATCTTTAGTCTTTCTATCCAATCTTCCATCTTCAGCCTTTGTATCCAATCTTCTATCTTCAGTCTTTCTATCCAATCTTCCATCTTCAGCCTTTGTATCCAATCTTCCATCTTCAGCCTTTGTATCCAATCTTCTATCTTCAGTCTTTGTATCCAATCTTCCATCTTCAGCCTTTGTATCCAGTCTTCTATCTTCAGCCTTTGTATCCAATCTTCCATCTTCAGCCTTTGTATCCAATCTTCCATCTTCAGCCTTTGTATCCAATCTTCCATCTTCAGCCTTTGTATCCAATCTTCTATCTTCAGTCTTTGTATCCAGTCTTCTATCTTCAGCCTTTGTATCCAATCTTCTATCTTCAGCCTTTGTATCCAGTCTTCTATCTTCAGCCTTTGTATCCAATCTTCTATCTTCAGTCTTTGTATCCAGTCTTCTATCTTCAGCCTTTGTATCCAGTCTTCTATCTTCAGTCTTTGTATCCAATCTTCTATCTTCAGTCTTTCTATCCAATCTTCCATCTTCAGCCTTTGTATCCAATCTTCTATCTTCAGTCTTTCTATCCAATCTTCCATCTTCAGCCTTTGTATCCAATCTTCTATCTTCAGTCTTTCTATCCAATCTTCCATCTTCAGCCTTTGTATCCAATCTTCTATCTTCAGCCTTTGTATCCAATCTTCTATCTTCAGCCTTTGTATCCAGTCTTCTATCTTCAGTCTTTGTATCCAATCTTCTATCTTCAGTCTTTCTATCCAATCTTCCATCTTCAGCCTTTGTATCCAATCTTCTATCTTCAGCCTTTGTATCCAATCTTCTATCTTCAGCCTTTGTATCCAATCTTTTATCTTCAGTCTTTCTATCCAATCTTCTATCTTCAGCCTTTGTATCCAATCTTCTATCTTCAGTCTTTCTATCCAATCTTCTATCTTCAGCCTTTGTATCCAATCTTCCATCTTCAGTCTTTGTATCCAGTCTTCTATCTTCAGTCTTTGTATTCAGTCTTCTATCTTCAGTCTTTGTATCCAGTTTTCTATCTTCAGTCTTTGTATCCAGTCTTCTATCTTCAGTCTTTGTATCCAATCTTCTATCTTCAGTCTTTCTATCCAATCTTCTATCTTCAGCCTTTGTATCCAATCTTCTATCTTCAGTCTTTCTATCCAATCTTCCATCTTCAGTCTTTGTATCCAGTCTTCTATCTTCAGTCTTTGTATCCAATCTTCTATCTTCAGCCTTTATATCCAATCTTCTATCTTCAGCCTTTGTATCCAATCTTTTATCTTCAGTCTTTATATCCAATCTTCTATCTTCTTCTATCTTCAGTCTTTGTATCCAATCTTCTATCTTCAGTCTTTGTATCCAGTCTTCTATTACAGTCTTTGTATCCAATCTTCTATCTTCAGCCTTTGTATCCAATCTTTTATCTTCAGCCTTTGTATCCAATCTTTTATCTTCAGTTTTTATATCCAATCTTCTATCTTCAGCCTTTGTATCCAGTCTTCTATCTTCAGTCTTTGTATCCAGTCTTCTATCTTCAGTCTTTTATCTTCAGTCTTCTATCTTCAGTCTTTGTATCCAGTCTTCTATCTTCAGTCTTTCTATCCAATCTTCTATCTTCAGCCTTTGTATCCAATCTTCTATCTTCAGCCTTTGTATCCAGTCTTCTATCTTCTGTCTTTCTATCCAATCTTCTATCTTCAGCCTTTGTATCCAATCTTCTATCTTCAGTCTTTCTATCCAATCTTCTATCTTCAGCCTTTGTATCCAATCTTCCATCTTCAGTCTTTGTATCCAGTCTTCTATCTTCAGTCTTTGAATCCAGTTTCTATCTTCAGTCATTGTATCCATTCTTTTATCTTCAGTCTTCTATCTTCAGCCTTTGTATCCAGTCTTTCATCTTCAGTCTTCTATCTTCAGTCTTCTATCTCTCTTCAGTCATTGTATCCAGTCTTTTATCTTCAGTCTTTGTATCCAGTCTTTCATCTTCAGTCTTCTATCTCCAGTCTTTATCTTCATTCTTCTTTCTGCAGTCTTTATCTTCAGTCTTCTATCTTTAGCCTTTGTATCCAGTCTTCTATCTTCAGTCTTCTATCTATCTTCAGTCATTGTATCCATTCTTTTATCTTCAGTCTTCTATCTTCAGCCTTTGTATCCAGTCTTCTATCTTCAGCCTTTGTATCCAGTCTTCGATCTTCAGTCTTCTATCTTCAGTCTTCCATCTTCAGTCTTCCATCTTCAGTCTTCTATCTTCAGTCTTCTATCTTCAGTCTTCTATCTTCAGTCTTCTATCTTCAGTCTTCCATCTTCAGTCATTGTATCCAGTCTTTTATCTTCAGTCTTTGTATCCAGTCTTTCATCTTCAGTCTTCTATCTCCAGTCTTTATCTTCATTCTTCTTTCTGCAGTCTTTATCTTCAGTACTTATCTTAGATTTTGATCTTTAGTCTTGGTATCCAATGTATGTAGCCAGTCCTCTATCTCTAGTCTCCTATCTCCAGTCTTTTACCTGCAGTTTTTATCTCTTGTCTTCCATCTTCATTCTTCTATCTAAAGTCATCTATCTAAAGTTTTCCCTTTTCAGTCCCCTTCCTTAAGTCTTTGTATTCACTTTTCTTATCTCCATTTCTCAATTAATTTTCAAAGTTAGAAAGAATGAAATGATATTTGTAATAGTACAAACCTTTTAGATGAGGGTAGCTCTTCTGATGCCGTATAAACAGGTGTTGTGGATGTCTCTCAATGGCATATTCTTTCAACCTTCTTCACAGCTTTATCGAATTCGTCTAACTTCAAACAGTTCTTCTTCACTTATCATTTATTCAGCTCAAGAATGAACTACTTTGAGAACATGCTTCTTTGTTATTTCCAAGTGAATTGAATTCCTGATCAAGTTTTGCGATTGATATTTGCTACTGCACAGATTTTGATTGTGACATAAATTAGCGTTGACGTCAAATCATTCGATTGATTCTTGCAATCAAAGTTGATTAGATACCAGTTCCTTTCCTACGATGTTGTTGTTGTAGCTGTGCTGGACGGCTTTAGTTTAATAACAAAGAGTTATTATCAATCTATTGAAAGTAAAACGATGAGGTATTCAGGAAGTCAAGTAAAGGCTCGCTATGTTTACCAACAGCTTTTCTTCGTTTTATAATTTCAAACTTTATTGAGAACTTTTTTTAAAAAACCAAAAACCCTAAGGAGCTGATATAGAGTCCAACTGTCATTTACGTTAGTATAATTTAATTATAATAACGTTTTCCATAATTATAACTTTTGTTTTCCATCTTTAATATTCAATGAATATGGCAAAGATATATGAAAGAACTCTTTAAAATCATAAAAATATGCATAAATTATACTAATTGTTAATACATCTCCTGATGGGTGAGAAATCGCGAAACCGGCTTTTACTAACGAATCTTGTAGGAGATGAAGGTGTAGTTTCCTGTCTCTTTTCTTTCAATGAGTACATCTAAGCTCTACTATCATGTAGAGAGCATTTCTTTCTGAAATAGAAACACTGGTTTTATATGCATTAGCTATATTAAAAGTAAACTGCGAAAAAAGGAAATTATTGATACAGTAGAATCCCAATTACTCGAACAAGCAAGGGACGATCAAAATAGTTCGAGTTAACGAATGTTCGAGTTATCGAGGCTCTTTATAACATCAATAAGGCTCAAGGGGACTGCCAAATCTGTTCAAGTTAGCGAGATTTCTAGTTATCGCATGTTCGAGTTATCGGGATTCTACTGTTAGTTCAAAATACAGTTCTTGGCCCTTGGAGGCACAAAAGCATCGATTTTATTGGTTTCAAAGATAACTTGGTTCTAATATATTATTAATTGTTATTTCTGTCCTTCACAAGGGACATAAAAATAAAAAGGGCTCGGTGCCAAGTGGTAACAAGGCCTTTCGCAGGCTAACATGTTGAACATATACTTACTTATACTTCATGATTCTCTTTATTTTGTTTATTCCAAAGTTTCTTTGCTAGTTCCTTATGAAACGATGGTTGAAATGAAATACTATCTCTCATTAAAGGCTTTGCTGAGCGGTGGTGTAGACTCGACTGTCTGTGCTGCTCTGCTACATAAAGCAATCGGCGCAGAGAGAGTTGTAGCCGTACACATCGACAATGGTTTCTTAAGAAAAGACGAGAGCACGCAAGTAGAGGAATCATTAACAAGGATTGGTCTGAAACCCAAAGGTATTTGTATATTCATGCAGAGCTGCAAAAAGTATCGGAGCTCGGGAACCAGGTTACCAGCAATTATTTTGGGCAAGCAGAAACTTTTTCAATTGGATTTAGATGAAAATTGAAATTTGCATAGTTTTCAATTCATAGGTGCCAATACAAAATATTTTCATGCCAAAATATGATTTTGTGCTGTTATCAGCAATCTGATAACATCAAATGGAAAAATTCTCCCTGGCAGCAACAATGCAGGGTATTAACCCCTGTAAGCCCGTGTTGATTTTGCTTTTTTGTCAGACCGTATGAAATTTCACTAGGCTCCTTTCTATGCTATAACAACGTAGCTTCAAGGGACATCTATGTTACACTTATTACTTAATTTGCTTTGCTGAAAATCCTTCATCGGGTCTTAGGTACCCAGAGAGAAAAATATAGTTTGGAGCTCTGTATTCATGAAGTAGCATATATTTACCAAACTATAGGATGCTAGTGTAATTTTACTTTGCTCTCCACAAACACCATCAGGTAACTTTAGGCTCACTCAGAGTATAACTCTGACTTCATTCAGAGTATTATTCACAGCAACTCTTACCCATTTTCTCATTATTTCCCTTTTCCTCTTCTTACATACTTCTTGGTTTCTCCCACAATATTTCTAGGGACGTGAAATTTCCTTTATCATTAGTTTAGCTTTGCCTGTGTTTCCCTGTGTTTGTTTAGAAGTTTTTTACCAAAGTGACAGCAAATGTGAGCATTCTATGACGATGCAAATTTCCAAATTCTTTAAATGTTCTTGTCAGGGACAAAGCGCCCTTAAGCTGGAGAATGGGGCAGCCTCTTGACTGACAGAGGATATATTTGTTGAATCACTAAATTTCGACTCACGGCCTGTGACAGTGACTGTATCCTTTAGTGTGGGAAAATGCCTCCCGCGTCCGTAGGTGTCGTCCCACGGAAATCAAATTACGTAGTTTTACTCTTTGTTGTGATCTGAATACTGCGCATATTCAAAGCCAGCGCAAATGAAAGTGTTGATCGTAGGAGGAATTCACCTCGGCGGATGAAACAAAACAAGTTTCTGTGGCACATTGTAGGAAAATTTGATACGACGTCATTAATATCTTATCATTTCTTCTCAAAAACTGAATATAGGCTCTAACACACTGCTGCGAGTCACCTGCAAGGTTATTTCGCTGATTTATGATACGGATATCACGTCTAAATTGCTTTTTTCTACCAAAACTAGTTATTTTGACTATTCTTCCAATGCCTTATTTCAGTCATAAATGAGAGTCACACATTCTTCAATGGCACAACCGAAGTGACAATAAAAAGAGGAGACTTGAACGTGAGACAAACGATTGGACCTCTACACAGTGTTTGTAACCCGGAAGATAAACGGAAGATCATCGGAGACATGTTTGTCAGAGTAAGAGATTTAATTTTTGAATTTTTATTTATTTGTTTATTAACCATTTCTTGTCAGCCTATTTTGATCATTTTCTCGTTGTAAAGCCTTTCTATTGACTGCATTTCATTTGTGTTTTTCTAGTCCAGTCAGTCAGTTCAAAACTATTTGTCTACAGTCAGTAGGAGTTTATTTTTGAAGCTGTAGGTTTTGCGATGAAAATAATAGCCAAATCTATCTGGTGTAGAGATCTATCTTTCATTTGCGTTCTCTAGTCTTGTCAGTCAATTAAGAAAAACTATTCATTACGTTTTTATATTTTAGGCTCTATATGGTTTCGCAATAGAACTGATACCCAATTAAATGTGGTATAAAAGCCCATCATCATTTGCCTTGTTGATATTATTTAATATCATTTTTCTGTCAAGGTTGTAGATGTTGCAATGAAAGATTTGAATCTCGATCCAAAAACTACCTTACTAGCACAAGGTGAGCTCCTCTTGTATATTAATCTTCTACTTCTACTAAATTAATTAACTACTCGATAAAGAAAGTTATTTCGATGTAAAAGAAAAAAGAAATCAGTAAATTGAATTTAGTCCGGTCTGTTAACACAAAATAACACAACAATCGTGCAAAATATGATACTAGCATGAAAACTTCACATATTATGTAGTCTGAGTCGTAGAAAACGATGCGAAACAGACCCAAGCTGAAAAATGCCTCTAAATGCTATTTCTAGAACAAAGGAGTCGGTTCCAGTCCCCAAAATGATAAAATTCATTTGCGAGTGATGTAAAAGCTGTATGTCCACGAAATGTGGTATTTATATACAATTTGATGCGTGCAATATGATGAAAAGCAATAATAGCTAAATACAAAATAAAGTTCAAAGTTATATTAAAAGCTACTACTGAGTTTGCCTTAACAGCTTCCTGTGGGAGCTTATTCCATTCTCTTATTTCATTAAAAGAGATCTAGGTTCCTTATGAACTGGTTCTTTATGTAAAAAGAAGCGTGTACTGCCCTTGCTGTCCTTATTTTATGGTGTTCTTCCAGAAATTTGTTGCTGAAAGGGCAGTAAGAGTATACACGTTTGTAGACCTTCATATCAGATATTTTGATGAAAGCTTACCACCTTATCATAGTGATTCATGATGTGAAATATTTTGGGACTTTTTGTGGCTAGGCCAGCATGTATACTCTGCCCTTTTTGCAACCAATTTCTATGGGAGCACCACAAAATAATGCCAGTAAAGGTACATGCTTCTTTTTATATAAGGAACAAGTTTATAAGGAACCTAGAGCTAGAATTTCTTGTAAAATAAAATCAATTCTTTTATTCTATCGTTATTCCTGGTTATACTAGGAAAAATCAAAAGGCTATGAAGGGAACAAAATAAATAGTGCCACATTTAATAAAGATTTAGGTAGAATTGTTTTCTGATATATATTTAACCTTCCAAAAGACCACCAGGAAGGCCAAAACAACCTGGTATGAAAACACTATCAAAGAACTCAAGGCTACCACTGATATTTCACATGGATATAACACTAATGAACATCTCGAAAACCTTTCTGTGAGATGTCCAGACAAAGAGGAATGGGTGAAAATTATTGAATGCATCATATCCAAAAAGATGAAGATCATGCACTGATATATATACAAATTAACCGTAACGTTGTATTTGTTGATTCGTTATTAAATAATATACTTCGTTTTTGTATGACCAGGAACCCTTCGACCTGATCTTATTGAAAGCGCATCACTGTTGGCCAGTGGGAAGGCCGACGCCATCAAAACACATCATAACGACTCACAACTGGTCAGAGAACTCAGGAAAGAGGTTTGTTCTGTTCAGAAGGATTTATCTGTTGTATTGTTCTAAATCTTAAACTTCCATTCCTTTGATAATTCTCAACCACTGTTTGATGTTTAAACTAACACCGAGATTACTTTTTATGGATTTTGTATAAACAATATACGAATTTTGTTTATTCGAAAAAAGATAACTATACAAAAGCTTTGCGTTGGATACTTACTATCAGCTATCAGTGTTGTAGTAGTACTAATTACCTTAGCTTTAGAAGTAGTACTTGCTAAACCTTTAGTGATATTCTAATCAGTGTCAAACGCAAAGCTTTAGTAGTTATAATGTCTCCCTTTGTTTCTGCTTTTCCTCGCCATCCTTATATTCTGTACCTTTCAAAGACTATTCTGACGTACTACTCTGATGAGTGTCGGATGCAAAGCTTTACTAGTTAAAATTTTTCACTATGTTTCTGATTTTCTTCAACATCAACAAGTTCAGTACTGATTTAAGACAATTCTGTTTATCTCTTTATCCTTAGGGTCGAGTTGTCGAGCCACTGAAAGATTTTCATAAAGATGAAGTTCGAATCTTAGGAAAGAATCTTGGTTTGCCTGCGGAGATAGTTCAACGGCATCCCTTCCCAGGTACGTCCCAAGTCTGAAGGAATATTCTTGATATTTTGATAGAAAATACTAAATCAGGGGTGGCGTGGAAGCTTGAATAGGTAACCAGTATGTAGATATTTGATGGACGTAGTCTTTGAGTTATTTGTGGATCTAGTCTTAAGTCTTACGTCTGAAGGAATCTTATTGATATCTTATTAGAAAATACTAAAGCAGATTAGTGTGGAAGCTTAGACATAGGTCTGAATTTAGGTCCAGGGATTTTATTCAAATATTTATTTGATCATTAACAGGACTTTGAAATTGAACCATTCCATTTTAGGTCCTTCATCTGAATATGGTTTACCGAATATTAAATTTGAGATTTCCATGATGTTTTACATTAAATTATTTGACTTTAGGTACAGGACTTTTATTTAAGATTTCATTTAGTCACTAACCAGAACTTTTTTCAGTTTCATCAACTGAATATAGTTTATTGAATATATGAAACTTCTTATTTTCCTGTTTCTAAACAAACATCTATTTTCAGGTCCAGGATTAGCCATTCGACTTTTGTGTGCTGAAGAGCCTTACATCGGACACGACTTTGCTGAAACAAACACGATGCTCGGTTTTATAGTCGATTATTCTAATGCCATGAAAAAGGTATTTTATTACATATTGTATTGGTTTTTTCTGCTTATTCTCCCATCAAACTAAAAAATTATTTTGACCAAACAATAGTTAGGCCGAAAAGTTTGAATACCTAAAGTCAATGATATTGAAGATCATTTTTTATTTGTCAGACTATTATTCTCATCTGAGAATTTTGACTTGTACCATTGAAAACAAGAGCAACTAGTACCAGCAGAGAACCGGAGCCCAGTTGAGAAACGAAAACTAATTCATGACACCAACTATATCAATCGACTCCTTCCCACAGATTTCAAAATAAAGACTGGATCCAACATTTTTTCTTTTCTGGAGCCAAATATTTGTGGCTGCCAAAGAAATTATGTTGCCTGTATTCTTTGTTAACAATTGCTTCACAGTTAATCATTTTCGTGCTGATCATTCATAACATTCTAATTAATCTCTATAGCGATTGCGTTGTTAACACCGCATCATAGTGCTCGATGTACGAACGTACAGAGCAATATAGAATAGAAACAAGAAAGGAGACTGGCTCTCTGTTACTTAAAGTTTCATTATTCTAACATTCTAATTAAAGTCAAAGAAAAAAGCACGTGATAGTGGAAATGTATTGAATTGAACCTTCCAATATGGCCGCCAATGGCTTCATTTCAGAACGACAGATGCTCGATCCAGTCTTTGTTTGGAGTCCCGGAGTCCAGGAGTCCCGAGTAAATTCCTCCCAATATTGAAGATAATGTAAAAATCGTAAAAGTATGCAAAAACTCACATTTCTCAATGTTGTGTTGAAGATCAGATTGGATCGTTTCCCATTTTCATCACATGTTTCCTTCGTTGTTCTTTGGTTTGAAGAACTTGTGAATCAGTCTTAACGTAAGTTAAACCAGACCAGGGTTGGAAACCAAAACCAGTAACTGGCAGAATGATGTGCGAATCATGATTCGCCTTCCACTTTGTATAACACACCAACATTAGCAGAATAATGACTTTGATTGATTTTCGCTGATTATATTTTCACTGCAACTAAATTTGATTGTTACGTCACGTTGATTTGAAATTTGTGTTTTGTTGTTTGTGACGTCAGATTTATCACATGATTGCAGTAGAGGCTTTTATGGCGGCCTTTCGAGCCGGATTGGCAAAGTTTTATAGTCAGTAAAAATTGTTTGTGGGATAGGAAGGGTTAGGCTAAACAAAAAAACGAATAAGGACACTATAGAAACGATAATTTTTTCCATTTATATTTCAATCATGAATAGGTCGTTTTTTACATTTATCATAATCAACATTTTTTTTCTATTTCAATTATATTGCAGTGGATACAACACTGGGCAATTAGAAAACCATTGTGGTTACTTGAAACCTTTGTAGGGGTGGCAAAAAGCTTACTCAAATTGTGCCAGGGTCGGCAATACCGCCCCATGCCATTCCTTGGCTACGTTCCTGTTAAAGTATCGCTTCTGCGAAGAATTCGAAACAGTTTTACAATGTTCTGAGAAGCTGTTGAATGATATTGAGACGATTTTCAAAAATTGCTTTGAATTGATTGATTTGAACAATTTTTGAGACAAATTGATACCGATTTTTATTTCTGATTACGAAGAAGAGAGAACCGTTTGAACTTTTTCCAGAGCCTCAATCATGGATTGATCGTGGAACTTCCTATACAGAGGCGATTGCTAAAACATTAAGCCACTTGTCGAACATTAGGGAGCGTTAAGAAATGATCGTAACGAATTTGAGTGATTACGAAATTAATACACGATGATTTTCAATGGATGGTGCTACGAGTTGACAAGTGTTTGGACGAAGAGTGATTTACACGGATTTTTGAATGTTTAAAAACTAAACGAAGCTATTATCGAAGATTTTCAACGATTTTTGAAACGAAATAGCTATTCAATACTTGACATGATAGTCACCACTTATCATGACAAGCCTTTGATATTTAGTAAATTTTTTGAAACGAACCGCAGCCATTATCGAAGAATTTTCGCTTTGGGAGAGATCCGTCTTCCATTATTGGGCAATGAAAATGAAATGTGGGTCTCTCTTGAAAAGTTACCCTTCTAAATATCAAAGGCTTGTCATAATAAGTGGTGACCATCATGTCAAATATTGTGTCAGAAAAAACATTGATAAGACCGAATGTATTTACTCAGAATAAGCAATTCTTTATGATTTTTCTAATTGTTTGTATTTCTCCTAGCGTCACCCACTGCTCGGTAAGATCCAGCAGCAATTAACTGAAACAGAATTAGAAACACTCACAAACGTCAGCGCGAATTTCGCAGCGTCGTCTACTCTACTTCCTGTCAAATCAGTTGGAGTCCAGGTTTGTTGTTGTTGTTGTATTAAGTCAGGTTTGTTATTTCTGCTGTATTAAGTCAGGTTTGTTGTTGTTGTTGTAAGGCCTAGGTCCGTAGATCAAAGCTCTCATGTTTCCGGTGCTCCCTTTTCTGCTGTAGAATAACTGCATTTGAAAATTAATGCCATGCAGAAATAGTTCAGTTCGAATCGTTTTGTTTAAGACAGAAGGGTCGAAAAGGAGTCTTAATCACCTTCCTCCCCTTCAAAATTTAGTAAATATCCTTTCACTTGTGAAAAAAACAGTTTCTTCTTCCCCCTAATTTGATATTTATAGTTTCTCCTTCCTTCTAACTCATCCCTCTCTCTTGTAAAGTTTTGGCAATTTTCACTTCGTAGTACCACCCCTGTTAAGAACACAAGCCGTCCAGAATCTCTAGTACAAAGCCATTGGTTAAACCACATTAAACCAGTCTAAACCAGTTCAAACTAGTAAAACCTGGTTAAACCAGTCTGGTTGTCAGGTGCACACAAATGTGTCCATACTTTTATCAACGCTTGGGTTTTTAGCAATGTCAATCTGGAAAATGTATACTTAAGAATTGTAGGATATTTAGCTATTAGTGGAGAGGATACCATCAGTACTCTGTGTAGGATTTTCAGTACTATGGGGGAATATCATCAGTCCTGCAAAAAGGTACCATTCAAGCAGTGGCGTAGCGTCTGGGTATTCAAGGTATTCAGTGAATACCCTGGGATTTTGAGTAAAAAATAAAAAATAGCCTAAATATAAGATTTTGCAAAACAAAAAGACCTTTTTTAACTTTTGGGTTATAAACTTCATAGTGTTTTCTCCATTTCTGGTTGTTGAACACAACCCAACACAATTTGTATATGTTCCATCTATTCCATTCCATTGTATTTGATTCCGTGTTCCATATTTTTGTTAAAGATCTCTAGTTGAGCAGAGGAAACATTCCTAAATGGATTAGCGGTTACGTGTAATTGTTTATGAGAACAGTAAACGATTGAATTTCATTGTATTAATCACAGCAAAGGTCTACGGTACGCACTGAATCTCTTCCGGCAGTTTCCACCAATCAAAACTCTCCATTTCGCCAGTATTTGAACCCAAGTTGACCTTTTCGATCGAGAAAACAAAAGAGCTGTACGCAGAGAAATCTCTGCGTACAGCCTCCTTTCTTGACTTAGATGATCAAAACTGATTCCGAGGCTCAAACAATCATAGGCAAGAAGACGGAAGTAAAACAGAATTGATATCGTGAACAGGTTAGAATCAACAGCTGAACAAAAATAGATCAACATGAAACCCAAATCTCGTCGTCGCTTTTGCAGTATAATATTTAAATAGATATTTTGCTAAGATGGCCTGAGCTCATTACACGAAAACAAGTAAGAACGTAAGTGCAAGGTAGACTTTGAGTGATTTTTAGGATCCTACGCCATTTTGAGGGCCTAATCATGACCTAATCTCTGGGGCTTCCGGCCGGCTTGAATCTCAACTGAATACCCACTACTGAAAGTCACGCTACGCCACTGCATTCAAGGCTGTGGGGCATTTCTATTACTGCGCAAAGGGATACCATTCAGGAAATATCCTAACTACCCTCACAGAAAATATCAAAATTTATACATAACCAAGTTGGTATTTCTTTCATTGATATGAAATACTTTCAGTCTATTTAGAGAATCATACGATTTATAGTAGCTTATCTTTCGTAATCAAAGAAGATATTTCTGATAGATTTCGGTACTATATAGTAATTGTGATTATATCCTGAATTACTGTCATTATTTATGTCAGGGTGACTGTCGAACCTACAGCTATGTTGCTGCGATTTCAAGTGATCAAAAGCCTTGCTGGAACTCACTCATGGTTTACGCCAAAACAATACCTAAATTATGTCACAACGTCAATAGGTAAGCATGATTTAAGAACGTACAAGAGTTTGTTTCAAAATAGAATTAGAGTTGGATTGGGCCTGTGGCTCGAGCATCAAACTAATGCATTACAAAGAGACTTGCGAAGTCTGTTATTCGGGTTCTGTAAGACAGTGCTCGATTCATAAATGTAGATAGTAATATAAAGTGTGGAGAAAAGAGTCAAGAGGCTAAACTCTGCATCTCGACGGGCCTATTACGTGGCTACCCACTCACCAGGAGATGTACTAATCTGTTCTGATACTAGTATATCTCCTGATGAATGGGCAACCACGAAACAGGCCAGTCCAGAGACAGAGTTTAGCATCTTGACTCCTTACTAATGATGAAAAATACAGGACAATTGTTTGCCACCATAAAACTTGTGTACGAGAGGATGTCTTTGTCACAACTACAATCCTCGCCAAAACTGTTGAGACAAATCTTTATAACACTTATTGACTGGATACAGCCCTTCCCCTCACCCCATTTCAATTTTGTTTGGGCAACTCATATGCATTTTTGTTCCCTGCTGCCTTGGCAACATTTTTAACCAACATTGTACAGGGGGCAAGTGGGAGGGTATTTTTTCTATTTTCTTAGAAGGAGTATTACGTATTTAGCTATTTTTTTGGTTTTTCTAAAGAGGTTTTAGCGAGGATTATAGTTCAGGGCTTGTCTTTGGAAGCCTCTCTACGGAACTTATGAATAGAATATTATTATCTGATACAAAGCTACACTGACAATAAAAGCAACAAAACAATGGGACACTTATAATAGACTTTTATCACTTTATATTATATACACTCATTTTAATAAGAAAGAGTAAGATAAATAAGAATAGATAAAGTCGATATAAGGCAGAATGAATGCGTTAAAAAACAGAAATGTCCTTCTGTTAGTCCGAGTTTCGTGCTTATGCACTCATCAGACAGAATATACCAATACAGTCAATATTGGTATAGTCTGTCTGACGAGTGCGATTATAAAACTCGGATAGACGGGGAAAATAGCCCAACCATCTAACCAAGTGCCTAACTTAACTGTTTAAGGTTTATATCGCTAGAATAGGTGATTCTGAGCAATTTGAGCAAACGTACCATTCCAGGAAATTTTTCATTATCACGTGAGAGATGACGTCATCAAATAGGCCTAAATGTGTATAAAAACTGCTGTACTTTTTGACAAACTTAATATATGCACATGATATTTGCATATTTGAAAACAGAATTCAAAGAGCTTTCGAATGATATATAACATATTGCGAAATGTTGACATAAGGATTTTGACTGATGACGTCATCAAAAATTTTTCCGTTGTTTTTGATCTTTTTTGTTTGGGCAATTTGTGGATTTGATATCAAGTTAAGTCATAGAACATAACTTCAGAGAGACTGACAATTTTCAGAGTTGACTCTGAAACACTATCATTTTGACTCTGAAACACTATCACACAAGGCATACTGTTTAGCAACGTCTTCGATGTTGTATACACGTCTCTGACTTACATATCTTAAAATCCGGCAACACCCTGGATCTGCCCCTGTATATTGTAAATTAGTATTGATATAATGAAGATTCTGAAATTATATGGGCTCCACCATTAATGTATATAAGAAACTGTTTTTAAGAAACTGTAGGGGCAGCTTTACGAAACTAAAGAGACTTTGGTAGATTTTATACGAAACAAAAGAGTTGAGAAACTATTCATTTTGTCTTTTCTAGAAAGGGTGTTTAAGAATTCTTTGTGCACCCGATTCGCACAGAAGTGGAACGTATCTCGCCTTATCTGGTCAACATCACTAAACCACATCTAATGCCCACCCTTTTCATCAAATCCCCCAAAAAGTTATGCACCTTAGAATTCCATGTTTACATTTATACACGATGTATAACATTGGAAATATATTATAATTAATTTGTTTATGGTAGAACTCCTTTTCAGTCAGCTTTGCTGAAGGATGACCCTAAAATACGTTTGCGATCTCTTTTGATAGTAAATAAGGAACTTTTTAACTTTTTCAATATTGATAATCATTTTTGTATTTAAGTGTCCTCTATTAGCAATCCAATTACTTTACTTGACTCACGAATAAAGGTGACGAATAAAATAATGAAATACTAAGGCTGAACAAATGCTGAAATACCTTATGAATTTCCGACCAACATACTTGGTTAATTGATGATTATGTTGAAATTTCATGATTTGATTTCAGAGTGGTATACGTGTTCGGTGGGAAGATTGTCCATCAAGTCCAAGACGTGACACCAACCTTTCTCACTCCAATCACAGTAGGCACTTTACGACAAGTCGATTACGAGGCCAATAGGACCCTTGTAGAATACGGTATGTTGCCTATTGTTTTATTCCATTCTGTGAACCAGAATTCATTTGTAAAACCTAGTCAGTTATTATGTGTGTTTTTGCAGATTGTTTGATTGCTTGTAATACCATTGATATTTTTGTGTTGTTGTTGTGTTGTCGTTGTTGCGTTGTTGTTGTTGTCGAAGAATGCCAAATATCTTCCTACACAAATTTGTCGAGTACGGTATGTTGTCTATTGTTTTATTCCATACTGTGAACCAGAATTCATTAGGGTACTTGTAATAGCTAGTCAGTTATTTTGTGTGTTTTTGGAGGTTGTTTGATTGCTTGTAATACCATTGATATTTTTGTGTTGTTGTTGTGTTGTCGTTGTTGCGTTGTTGTTGTTGTCGAAGAATGCCAAATATCTTCCTACACAAATTTGTCAAGTACGGTATGTTGTCTATTGTTTTATTCCATACTGTGAACCAGAATTCATTAGGGTACTTGTAATAGCTAGTCAGTTATTTTGTGTGTTTTTGGAGGTTGTTTGATTGCTTGTAATACCATTGATATTTTTGTGTTGTTGTTGTGTTGTCGTTGTTGTGTTGTTGTTGTTGTCGAAGAATGCCCAATATCTTCCTACACAAATTTGTAGAATACGGTATGTTGTCTTATTCCATACTGTGAACCAGAATTAATTAGAGTACTTGTAATAGCTAGTCAGTTATTATGTGGCACAGCCTTTTACTTCCTATCTTCCTCCTGAGTAAGCCTCTACTATTCATTGCCAGCCTTAGACTGAGGACCATCCCATCCTAGAACGTGTACAATGAAGGAATGGGGAGGGTATAGATATCACGCTCGCGGTCTTGGTAAAACTACAGAACCCCAACCGCTACCGAACATCACCCTTACTTTAACTCTTCAGGGGGTCATACTGCCAAAACACTTACATTTCTTATTCATTCTTTATCTTAGATTTACTAGCATACTAACCATTGTACGTAATACCTATTCATAGGTCAATGTGGAGTAATTGTAGATAGAAAGATGGTGTGTTTTTGGAGATTGTTTGACTACTTGTACAATACAAAGTGATTCTTTTGTGTTGTTGTAGATTGTGTCGAACAATGCCCAATATCTTCCTACACAAATTTGATTAAATGTTGACAATGCGTATCATAGACAAATGTACCTAGGGTTTGGTACCGCAAATATTATAATTACTTTGCCTGAATACTAAAGCAAATCTCTATACTTATGCTGGGGAAAAACTTAATGATTTCTTTGTGCCATCTTGGCCATAGTTGATAGGCAAATGCGCTTACTATCTTCGTAAGCTATCGGTATATGTGCTAAGCACAAAGGACCCACTGAATGGTTAGACTAATCAAGAAGTGCTAGCCTGGTCCTTCAGAACTATTTTATATGTCGGGGCTTATTATGAAACAGTTGTGTTAACATATATGAAAAGACGTTATCGGCAGTATATAAATGCTTGTTATCAGTATTTTGATGCTGAAATAACTATTCTGACTTCGATAAGCTCGGAACAACCTACCTTTCAATAGATTTGCACGGTTGGAATATTATAGGGAGATTGGACTTTATTCAGAAAGGACTATATCTATATCTAAATAGAGGACTCATGGTATTAACATGAAATAGAAATATAAAACACAAGTTAATTGGTTTTGTTGTTAATTTTTCGGGAGAATAGAAATTGGCAATGAATTTGTCTTACTCTTTTTAGATGCGATGAGCTGCGTCAGTCAAATGCCTCTAGTTTTACTGCCTCTTCATTTCGACCGAGACATGATAATGAGGCTACCCTCGTGTCAAAGGTCTGTCGTGATTCGGACGTTCATCACCAATGACTTTATGACTGGCATTGCAGCAACACCCGGAAAACAAATAAGTGAAGAGGTAAGAAATGCTGTTTTGTTTGAAAAATGACGGGGGTTGACAACTTATGAATGAATGAAAGTTTCGGTTAAGTCAATATTTCAAAACTCCTTTTATTTTCAAGATGTTAGGGATTTCTTGCATGTGAATGGATCTCTGATTAAAACAAAATAATCAGAAAAGCTAAGAAAATTGAAAACATAGCGAAAAAGAACATACTATAGCTTTTAACCTGAAAGTCCACGGAATATAAAGACCAAAGAGGAGCACAGATCAAAGACATATCTAAGCATTCATACCTAGAAGTGAGTAGGCCATTAGAGAACTTAACGAGTATCATGAAATTAAAAAATACATCCTGTAATTTTCAGTACTGCAGAGGATGATCAGCTTTGTGGGGAGGGGTGTATCATTACACAGTGGGGGAGATAACATCTGTTTTGTAGAGGGATACAATCCAGTACTATGGAGGATATTAATTAGCGTGGAAGGATACCATCAGTAATGTGAATACCATTAGCAATGTAGATATACCTCCATAGAGCTGATGTTATCCCCCACATAACTGATGGTATCCTCACAGTACTGTTGCTGAGAATTAATTGAAAAGAAATAAATTAGTTTTAATCAATGGACATTTCGTTTTTAGCTGATTTTCAAAATTGTTGAAAGGATAAAGACCGTTGCTGGGATCTCTAGAGTCATGTACGACCTCACTTCCAAGCCTCCAGGAACAACAGAATGGGAATGAGGTTTCTGCTAGCCAATCAAAGTGACTGTCCAGAGGTATTATATTAGTGAAACCTTAAGCATATTGCAGTCAGTCCAGTCCTGGTTATCTGGCATGCGTTGTGCCGTATTTTTCTTGTGTCCCTAGCATCTAGAGTTAATGCCATGCTTCTTTCTCTTTACGTTTTTCAAGTATAAGTAGGGGGCTGTAGTGATTTCTAGGGGAGTGTAGGATTAAGTTGTGCTCAGCTACTCGAATGATTTGTGGCTTTTGCCAAAAGCTGAGCCTTATGAAGGATTAATCGTAACACTTATCTTCTCAGTGATAAACTACATATGTTCATTGGTTGTCTATTTGAGCCTGGTTTCATATTTGAGCAAATGAAAAGTCAAAAAAGCCAGATCCACTAACTCTGGGGGGGCTTATTTTTGAAGCTGCCCTTGTTGATATTTCTGAAAATAACTACTAATAGGGGCTTTGAGAAGGCGCTTTGACGTCATAAACCTGGTTACTGTAGCAGTGATAACCATACCACTGGCCAGTTAACTGAACTATATGACAATGAAGAGTGTACAGAATAAGTTTTGAAGAGCTGTAGGACTTATCCAATGCTAAAACAGACCCTTTGCTGATTGAAATGAATTATTCCACAGTGGTATTGAAAATTCCAGGCATGATTTTAGAAATGAATGGCATTAGAATTCAAGATACGATAGATGTTGGCTCAAGAAAAATCTCAACTAAAAAGAGATGAAATAAAGTTTTTGAATCCACAAGAAAGTTTCACCATATTCATCAACGGAGCCATTGTCATTCATAAGAGGAAGAAAGTCTGGAAACCGTAGCAATAGCCTTTTTTTAACTATTGCATCCACCAGCGAACTTGGGAAGCAAAATTGATTTATCAACCTGTCTCTCATATGACTATGCCTCCACATATCAACAATCAACAATACTCTGAACATTGGGAATATCCCCAGAGTTATTACTTTCACCCATAATACTACATATGACTGTATACAGAGTTGTACAAGGCCAGAATTACTTTTATGTAAGCACTTACTCATATTGAAATATCCCCGGGAACCTTCTAAGCGTGGCCACAAAGGATGCTGGGAAAGAAATTTGGAATGCACACAATGCATGCCGGATGATCATAATTTCCTTAATAAATCGATCATCTAACTTGATTTAGTGTGCGTAGCTAATATTTTATTGTTAATAACGTCAAAAATAAGGTTTATGAAAGTTTTATTATCTAATTTGTTTATTTCATTTTCTATATGCATCCACAGCCTGTTTTGAACGTTGTTAAAAATCCGACACAATGGTTAACTTAACTAAATACATCCAAAATATCATTCAATTTTTAATTTCTCTACTGTGGTTTTGGGACTTATACCGCTGATAAGTACAGCCCTACTGAACCCTAAGATAACTGGTTACCAGCAGAGAAAATCCTTGGTTTCCCTACTGCAAGCTGAAGAGCAGAACTTGTACCCCCTCAATAATGAACCAAGCTCCTTTTGAAATGTACGAAACGGCACAATTCTGGAAGGAGGAGGTTATCAGTTGTATAATTCAGAAACCTACAGATGTGAAATGAAAAGTAAAACCGTATGTGACAATGGCTAGGTGCAAAGCAGAATGGAAGTCCAAAAATTAAGAAAACCTTCCTCTAGTGAGTAACTACATCCCTCTTCCTATTTCTAATAGTGAATATTGTTCGAGGTTGGAATAGCCGAATAGTTGAATCACTTAACTCTTTTTCAAAGGTTCTGGGTTCAAAGCTACCTTTTAATCCACTTAGGACTGTCCAGGGAGCAATGTTAGGCTATGAAAGCCTTAGAAATAGCATAAAATCACCAAAGAAATTTCCTTCAGGATCAGCCAAAAAGTAGAAAAAAGCCTGATGGTTGGTCCATAGTTTCTTGTCAAATTAGCCCACAGTAAATGAATCCAAATAGATTTTTAATCCACTCAGGACTGTTCAGGGAGTAATATTGGCTATACAACTCTTAAAAAATTCATGGAATCGCCAAAAAAGTTCCTTCGACATCAGCCAAAAATTGGGGAAAAAATGGCCAGCCCCATAGTTTTTAGTCAAAATTGGCTCAAAATAAATGGTTCCAAATAGGCTTTTAATCCATTCAGCTCTGTTCAGGGAGCAATATTGGGCTATAATAGCCTTAGAAAACACATAAAATCACGAAAAATTCAGTTAGATCGCTCAACCCTCTTTCAAAGAGAATTTGCCAGCTTTCTGCAAACCCAGACAGAAAGGCAAAGGAGTCACGAGGGGTGGTCACATCGATAGGAATGACCAGAGTCTTACGCACTCCAGCCTTGCCACTTTATCACTAAATGATCTAAATGATCCATTCTTTCTTAGATTGAGAAACAATTAACCTAGTCCAGTGTTTAACATAAAATGTGGAACTGGAAAAGATACTTTGAAGTATGTGAATTACTTAGTCTCGCTGTGATAATCGAAAGAGAGGCGAGTAACTACCAGTCTCGCTCTGATAGTGTAAAGAGAGGCAAGCAACAAAAACGGGCCTAAATTTCTAGAAGTTACTTGTCATCATTGTTAGTAATTATTACTCAGGATTTTATTCAATTAAAACAACCAATAGATATTTATTCAAAAATTTAACAGTTGAGAATATCATTAGTAATCTTTATTTCAATTAACTTAAATCGTGAAAATGCAGCTCACAGTTACAACAGGAGGGGATGACATGTTCCAAGTCGACGTCAGCGGAGAAATTGAAGTAGAAAACATGAAGGCTTTGTTAGAGTCAGAGTCTGGGGTTCCTGCTGCAGAAATAACACTGTATCTTGATGGGAAGCTCCTTCATGATGACAAGAAGTCTCTGGATTCATTTGGGGTTAAGAATGGGGACGTCCTTTTGCTTGTAAGAAGAGGGGGGATGCCATCCGCCTCAACAAGTGCTGGTGGTGGTGGAAGAGTAGGCCCCCAGCAGAGGGCCCAAGTCCCCATGCAGACAGGGACACAAGGTAAGCTCTACTTGGAAATTAAAAGAAGAAGATCTTTATTCTTAGGAATAGAATATTATGAAGTTGTGAAGAATTGTCTAATGCTGGAAAACAGGGGTTGCCCCATCAGTCCCCCCAGGAGATACCTCTGGCGGGATGCACAATACTAAAGATAATGGGAGAACAATAGTTTTGTTGTCTTGATTAGCTTGGTATAAGCGTCAAGCATAGTGGATACAAACTTTCCACCCTGAAGAGTTGTCAAATTCAATTTCTGAACAAATATTATAAAAGTTGTCTTGTGATGGCAAATTCCATAACCAAGGGGAACATACTGTAAGGGTTTGAAAGTATCGAAACGATGACGTAAACAATGGCCGCCAAAGCTGTGATGGCCTAAGGGTCCTTGAATTTCATTGGCAATTTTTGACCTCGTGACTTGTCTGCGCTTCTAACTTTCCGCGCAAAACACAAACAATTTCTCTCACTCACAACCTAAAGTTGTATCACAAAGTTTATTTCCTCGCTTCTAAAAAGTGTTTGAAGGCCAAGAGGTTAAACGTGTACGGGGAAGAAACATTTTCAATAGATAACGAGCTGTATTGCAAAAGTTAATTGTAAAGTACAGATTATTTGAAGGAATTCAATTATTTGCTGCTGAAACTAATTCCACGTGAGTTTAACTTTATAATTTTAACCACTAGAGCTTGGAGTCAATAACAAAAAAGCGAATATTCATCAAATAAACTTCGTTGTTAAAAGGGCAAGGGAACTTTTAAAACTCCCCTTTTCAGTCCACCAACAAATGTCAACATTACTGTGTAGTTTACCATAAGTTTCTAGCTCCAAACTTTATTCTTCAAGAGGCATTTTTATTTCTCTTTGCATTTAATGTAAATTTTCTCTCAAGGCTGTCGTGAAAGTTTATATCTTCTGAGCTTTAATTTGGGTGTTCAGAATTCAAATTATTTTTTCATTACGTTCAATCCTTGCACAAAATTATCTTGATTTGTTTCTCAGTGTTGCAGCACTGAAATTTGGATAAAACCCCTTTATTTTGAAGTAATGTTTTCAATATAAATCCTGAACTGCATTTGATAGCAAAATATTCAAGAAATATTTACATTTTACTAATTTATATTACTATGATCTACTCACCTTCTCATATTTCTGTGGTTCTGAACCCTCTTGACCTTTTAATCTTTAAAAAGGACTTTAGAAGGATTTATATCCTCTAAATTGACATTTTGTGATACTATGGGTTATTATTGTTACATTTCTAATGATATTTTTAATCTACGATGTTTCTAGGGGTCAAATATCATAACTGGGAGATTAAGGCCTAAGCCCAGCCCTCGCCCTAAGCCGCCATGTTAATGTCATCGTTTCGATACTTTTAAACCCTTACAGTACAACAGTTATTTTGTCTTTGGGATAAGTTGCTATTCAACCGCTCAGCAATGTGATTTTCCTGAACAAAAATTCGTTATTTTCTATGAAAATGAGTCCCAATCAACTACAGTATATAATGATTTGATTGAATGCCTGGGGCATCATAGATCTAAAGTCTAATGTGCAATCTTCTGAGATCTAATGATAGGGGGTAAACTTTTGAAAGAGACCGTAAAAGATGGGGGAGTATTTTTCAAACTCTTTATTCCTTGTGCCAAATCAACCGCCTTAGATGGTAATTGCACTTTAATCCTGAAACTCTGAGTAACAACTAAAAGTCACGATCTGACTTTTTTCCAGTTTTTGGGTTACGGTGTTTGGGTCTCAGGTTTGAAATTCTGCTTTGCGATTCTTCTGTGAAAGCACAGCAGATGGAACAGCAACAGCAACAACCCTGAAGGGATAACTTTCTGTAACAACGCTAAAAAGAGCATTGCCTTTATCAATGAGTGCTCTTTTTGTTACCATTGCACCTCTCCCCTTTTATCAGGTGCATCTAGCGGAGGAGGACGTTTATAGAGGGTGCTTTTTATCAAAGTGGGGTTGTTGCCTAGTGGTTAAGGCGCTGGATTTCTGATCCTTTTAGGGCAACCTGTATGGGTTCAAATCCACGAACGGTCAGAATCACGAAATCTACAGGCCGTCAGCCAACTGAGATGTTCATCCTTACGGGGTCGGTAAATGAATACCCAGGATATCTGTTACAGAATATAAATTCTAGGGGCACAAGCTGCAGGTCCACATCAGCTGTAAAGCTGCCTGACTCTGACCTGTGTAACAAATGAATATGCTTGCTTGCTTGCTTGCAAAGCATTACTTAATGCAGAAGGCTTCAGCATTGCATTTGAGCATAATTACAATTTGAAATTTCCCCTTTAAAAGGGTATTGTTTCTCAACATCACAAAAATGGCCTCAGGCCCCTTTATTTGAGAATCCTCAATCTACACCACTGTGGAGACCTCCAAGTAGTTACCAACTTCAAATTCAAAAAATATTTAATTGCAAACTTTTTAGTCCAGAACTCCCTTATCAAAATTCTGTTATGTTATGCATTGATTGCTATGAAAGATGTTAACACTTGTTGTAGAAAATCCATTAATGCCCTCCATTGATTGGGGTGCAGTCCAGTTACCACCTAGTGGTTCAAGACCAAGGACCGCAAGACCTACTACAGCACGACCTACCACTTCACAACCACAGCAGCCAAATCTAGAAGATCCTTCACACATTAGACAACTATTTTTGTCAGACCCGCATCAAATGTCGTTATTAAAAGAAAGAAACCCGCCTTTGGCCCAAGCTTTGCTGAGTGGTAATCTAGAGGTTTGTTACGTTATCTTCTAACAATTTTTTGTGTTCCTATTATCCTTTTATTTCATTTCTAAACCAAGCTTCAGACATGTTCTGGAGGGGCGTTGCCTCCTCTTTACCAACTATGATAAAAACTTGAAATGTCTATTCTTCAAAAGAACAGTTATTTTCAAATCGAAAACTTTTGCAGCAAGAATAAATACAATCTAACATATTCGGACCTTTTGCTTCTTTATATTGCGATCCAGTGCATTCTACCATACCTTTGGTGTAAACAAGGCCTTGTAAATTTTATAAAGCTAATATGTTAAAGAGAATAGACTTATGCTGCTATGAATAGGCTTGTGAATCACCCAGAAGCCCATTGTTTCCATTACTGCACTTTAAAACCACAGAATATCAAGTTGTGGAATACAATGTATATATAAGGGTTGAAAGGAGGAGCTACATTAAAATAATTTTTGGGAAAAATAAAGTTTACGCAATTATGGGACAAAGTTTTTGTCCGTTTTTTTGGTTCAACTCATGACCAAAATACTTCAGGGACTTGAAAGTGGTATCCCTAGATGAATTTAAGAAAATCTTGGATAACTTTTTATCTCAAATCCCTGATGAGCCTCAAATTTTTGATTACACATCAATAAGAAAAACATATAGCAGCTCTTGCTGATATGGTAGAAATTAGATCCTTTTAAAGGGTAGACATCTATGTGTCCATCCTTAGGATTTTAAATCTCGTAATAACAATATTATTAATGATAATAATCAGGAACCAAGTATGCTCCAGTCCTTCCCTACAAACATCAAGTCATTCACTCACTCGTTTTGACTCGTTCAGGAGTTCACAAGAGTCCTCCAAGAACAGAGACAGCAACGGCAAGATCAAGAGACTGAACGAATACGACTGCATGCTGCAGACCCCTTCGATCCAGAGGTCCAGAAGAAAATATCGGAAGAAATCCGAATGCAGAATGTCAATTCGAATATGGAAACTGCCATGGAGTACCAGCCCGAGTCTTTCGGGCAGGTTTTCATGCTGTATATTGACTGTAAAGTGAATGGGCATGCAGTGAAGGCATTCGTTGACTCAGGTGCCCAAATGACAATCATGAGCCAGGCCTGTGCTGAGAGATGTGGTATAAATAGACTGATTGATCACAGATGGGCAGGTACTGCTATCGGTGTGGGCACCCAGAAGATTATCGGACGGGTACATATGGGACAGATGCAGATTGGAAAGGATTTCCTGTCAACTTCTTTCACGATACTTCAAGAGCAGCCTATGGACATTTTGCTTGGGCTCGATATGCTCAAACGCCATCAGGTTTGTGGAGTTATTCTCATAATGATTTAGATCATGCCATAGAGATGAACATAGAGAAAAGGTTGGATTCGAATCATGTATAAACACCCTTGCTTACCTCTTTCTGAATCCTCATGCTAACCATTGCTTCTAACTGATGCTAAAACAATCTATAATACCCCAAAAGTATTTAACCCTATACCGAACTCTAATTGCACATAACCCTTATTCGAAGTCTATATAACTCCTTCCCCCAAAATTTCAAAGCTTCATTCTTGATATGTAATCATGTTATCATGTGGTATCCTCAGAACATTTCACTTCACTCGTCAGAAACTCAACTTGGAGTTACAGCAGAACATGTCTCCTCATCATTGAGTGTAGATTCTACTGAAACATCACAACACATAGTATCACGATCCCTCCAATTTGCTGAACTTTCTCCACAGAACTGAATGGAATCCCCAACAGTACTGCACACCCTTCAATCTACTGATGGTATCCCCCACAATTAAGTTGGTATACCCAACAGTACTGAAGGTATGCCTCACAGTACTGATGGTATCTCTCCACAATGCTGAATGGAATCCCTCCAATAAACTGAATATCCTCCTAATGTACTGACGGTATCACTCCAAAGACAAGAACATCCTCAAAAGTGCAAATTGTATTCCCCAACAGTCCTGATGATATTGATATCCCCCATATTTCTGAACTTTCTCGCAGTACTACACAGAATTTCCCAAGCGTGGTAACCTCTCAACTTTTTGGATGGTAAAACATCTAGTAGATTTTAATTACTTAAGAGTCTACTTCTCTATGAAGCTAAACTTAAAACCTCTCTTTTCTCAATTCTCTCCGTGATCTCGAATCTTCACAAACCGTTGCTCGAGTGTTGTAAATTATCCTGTAAAGTTTCACTTGATTTTGAAATCTCTTCCATTTGGTTAAGCACTCTCAACATAGTTGCTTCAGTGCTTGATTCATTTCATCGAGCCCTGCAGTTGCTTATTGTTTTGCTCAATTCAGTACTGGTTGCTTATTGACAAGTTTCTTATTGTTTTACCAATCATTCACCTCTTTTCTAGTTGGCCTATTTCTATCCACGTCTGGGTATATAAATCAGTTAGGTTTCTGTTTCGTTCTCTTTCTGACGTATTACTCTGTTGAATGTTAGACGAAAAACTCAAGTAGTCTATATGTTCGTTTTGCTATGTTTTCGGTATTTCTGACTACATTGAAAAAAAATTTAATTCATTTCATCGAGCCCTGGAGTTGCTTATTGTTTTGCTCAATCCAGTACTGGTTGCTTGTTGACTAGTTGCTTATTTAGAAAGTGTATAATATTTAATATAATGTAAAGCTCAAACTACTCCTCTCGTCCTTTCCAGTGTTGCATCGACTTAAAGCGTAACCTGCTGCAGATTGGCACCACTGGCGGAGAAGCGCCGTTCTTAGCAGAGGCCGACCTGCCTGCTTGTGCCAGGTTGAATAGCCTAGAAAGACAACCATCTGACCCGAGAGCAGCAGTTCCCATGCAAGAAGAAGAAGACCGAATGTTGGCAGAAGCGCTCGCAAAGTCGGCCCAGGATGCTGATAAAAGCTCGTAAAATTATTTATTTTAGCTTTATGTTGTTTCGAATTTCGCTATGAACTCAAGCTCAGCTTTTTGACACTGTCCTGGCGCATGCGTAATGTGTTGAAATTCATGCTATGTAGAAAGCGGATGCATTGATTGGTTATTTTTTGCCAACTCAACTAGAAATTGTAAAAATGGATTAGAAATAAGGGAGTTAGCCAGAGTTGGAGCGGGATAGCAGCAAATGCCTTCCTTTTGAATAAAGTTTATATATATTGTAGATGATATTAAAAGATTCGGATAAGCCAAAAAGTCGAGATAGATGTGAAGAATTTCTTTATTTTTTTCTTTAAAAAAACATATACAATTTAAGCACACTAAGGCCTTTCTAGCTAATGCTGTCATCAGAGTGTGACTAACATGAAAAATATAACCGTAATTTTTCATGTTAGTCACACTCTAATGATAGCAGTAGCTAGGAAGGCCTCGGTGTGCTTAAATTGTATATGTTTTTTTAAGAAAGAAACAAAGAAATTCTTCACACCTATCTCGACTTTTTGGCTTATCCCAATTTTTCAGTATCATTTAGTGGTCTTTGTTGTACCAATATATATTGTATGTTGTTATCAATTATTATGGGCTATTTTTCAGAAGTGGGTCATTTATTCAGGCCAATTTCGACCACAAAACCATTGGTTAACCATCGGGCCTTTTCCTAATTTTGACTCTATTTGAAGAAGATTTCTTGGCGATTTCATGTGTTTCTAAGTTTAGTATAGCCTAATATTGCTCCCTGAACAGTCCTTGGTGGATTAAAAGAGCCTAGTTTGAACCATTTCTTTTGAGTGAATTTTGACCAAAAATCATGGGCAAACCATCAGGCTTTTTCCAATTTTGTGGCTGATTATGATGGAAATCATTTGGTTATTTAATGCGTTTTCTAAGGTTGTTATAGCCCAATATTGTCCTCTAAACAGTCCCGAGTCAATAAAAAGCCTATTTGGAATTTAATCAATGGCTATTTTGACCAAAAACCATGAGCTAACCATTTTTTTCCAATTTTTGACTGATATTGAAAGAAACTTTTTTCTGATTCTAAGCGTCTTCTCAGGCCATCATAGCTGAGGATTCCAACCTTAACAGTCCTGAGTGGATTAAAACAAAAACAAAGCTTGCATGGCCGAGTTAACTGAGCTAAAGGCCTTTTTTGTTCGAACCGTTGTTCGATTCCTCGTGGGGTGAGAATTTTTATTTCTAAGATTTATAATGCTTTGTAAAAGTGATACAAAAGTAATACCTCCTTAATTTAGAAAGCTTGAGTAGCCAAGTGATGCAAGTTAGGGGCTTTAGATCTTTTGCCGTAGTTCGAGTCCTCGTAAGGTAGGAGTTTTGATTTCCAAGTTTTTAATGTCTGGTAAAAGTGATGCAAAAGTAATACCCCTTATTAAGACAGCTTGCGTAGCCAACTGGTCTAAGCCAAGAACTTTATTTGTTGTGACCGTTGTTCGATTCCTCGTAAGGTAGGAGTTTTGATTTCAAAAATGTATCATGCTTGGTAAAAATGATATAAAAGTAAAACCTCTCTCATCATGAAAGGTTAGTTTGCCAAGCTGTCTTAGCCAGGGGCTTTATTTGTTTTGACCGTAGTTCGAGTCCTCGTAAGTTAAGACTTTTTCATTTCTAAGATTTGTAATTTTTGGTAAAAATGACACAAAACTGATACATCTCTCTTTCAGACAACTCGGGTTGCCAAGTGCTATAAGCCTTGGTCATTAGACGTTCCGACCGCTGTTCGAAACCCTGTAAGGTGAGACTTTTCATTTCTAAGATTTATAATGTTTGGTAAAAATGGTATAAAAGTAAAACCTCTCTCATCAAGGAAGTTTGGATGGCCGAGTCGTGTAAGCAAAGGGCTGCAGGTGTTCTGACCGGAGTTCGACTCCTCGTAAGAGTAAGACTTTTGATTTCTAACCTCTGAATAAAAATGATATCAACTTCAAACCTCTTCTGTCGGCGGCGAGGATGGCAGAGTGGATAGGTCACTCAACTCTGGATCGAAGGGTCGTGAGTTCTAAACCACCTTCAGACCATGGACGTAATGGCAAGCATCAGGAGGCGCTGGAGGAAGCACTGGAGAGGAGGAGCAGCAGTTGGTTGGGGAGGAGCAACGGCTGATGGATGGATGACGAGGAGCAACTGCAGCAGTAGGAGAAGCTGGTGGAGATGGAGAACTTATAGAAGGTGCAGCAGCAAGTAATAGAGCAGTAAGATGGTAAGCTTTACCGTTTAATATAGGAATTTACTCTAAAAATAAATCAATAAAAACACAGGGGATGATGAGTCCGGAGGAAAAAAACCAACAAAGAGGATGCTGATGTCCTTAGGAAAAAACCAAGGGGTCTTGCAAAAATTTTTGATAAATCTATAGAGCTGTACAAGTTCATCAAAAATTTTTGCAAGACCCCTTGGTTTTTTCCTCAGGACATCAATATCCTCTTTGTTTTTAATCATTATTTTCATTATATATTTTACTGAATTTGTATATTTAACGGTTAAGCTTACCATGTTGCTGCTTTGCACCTCCTCCTCCAAGTGGTCCTTCTCCAGCTGCAGATGTTGCAGTTCCTCCTTCTCCAACTACATCTCCTCCAGCTGCGATTCCTCCTCCTCCTGATGCTGCTGCTCCTCCTTCTCCTCCTGATGCTGTTTCTTACCATCACTACCCAGCTGCGATTCCTCCTCCTCCTGATGCTGCTGCTCCTCCTTCTCCTCCTGATGCTGTTTCTTACCATCACTACCATGGTCTGAAGGTGATTTAGAACCCACGACCCTTCGATCCAGAGTTGAGTGACCTATCCACTCTGCCATCCTTGCCGCCGACAAATTTCGTTTGAAGTTGATATCATTTTTATTCAGAGGTTAGAAATCAAAATTCTTACCTTACGAGGAGTCGAACTCCGGTCCGGACATTGGCAGCATTCGACTTATTCCACTCGGCCATCCAGGCTTTCATGACGAGAGAGGTTTTATTTTTGTATCATTTTTATCAAACATTACTCGAAATGAAAAGTGTTACCTAGCAGGATTCGAACTTCGGTCCGAATATTTGCAGCCCTTTGCATAGTCCACTCGGCCACCCAAATTTTCTTGATGAGACAGGTTTTACTTTAATATCATTTTTACCAGACATTATAAATCTTAGAAATCAAAAGTCTTACCTTACGGGGAGTTAAACTCCAGTCCGAACATTTGCAGCCCTTGACTTAGTCCAGTGGGCCATCCAAGCTTCCTAATTAAGCGAGGTATTACTTTTGTATCATTTTTACCAAACACTATAGATCTAAGAAATCGTAAGTATTACTTTATGTGGATACGAACTAAATCCAAATAAGTAAAGCCATTGGTTTAGTCTATTCGCCCATCCAATCTCTCTTGTTGAGAGAGTTATTTCTCAATAAATTCACTAAACATTATAGATCATTGGAGTTTATTTACAGTATTAAAAACATGAATAAAAGTACATGACACCGTTTTAATTTACGTACGTCTGACAATCGTATCAGCATGAAACTTGGAGTTTCTTACTTTTATCCAGGATTTCAATGCTGTAAATAAATTTCATTCATAGCTCTGTTTATTTAGACATTGAGTACGTTCTTGATAAATATTCAACAGATAATGTTAGAGGACAATTAAAAATAGTGCGTCTTACCGTACGAGGAGTCGAACTACGGTCCAAATAAGTAAAGCCCTTTAGCTTAGTCCACTCGCCCATGCAAGTTTCCTAATATGTGAGAGGTCTTACTTTTGGATCATTTTTACCAGACATTATAAATCTTGAAAATCAAAAGTCTTAACTTACGAGGAGTCGAACTACGGTCAAAAGATCTAAAGCCCCTAGCTTGTATCACTTGGCTACTCAAGCTTTCCTAATTCAGGAGGTCTAACTTTTGTATCATTTTTACCAAACAATTTAAATCTTAGAAATCAAAATTCTTACCTTATAAGTAGTCGATCTACTGTCCTCTAAAGACACTTCTCTCTAAGTGAGAGTGCTGTCATTTCTCCTAAAAAGTGGGAACGAAATTTCCTTTCTAAGTGAACTAAGCCAAGGGCTGTAGATGTTAGGGCCGTGGTTCGATTCCTTGTAAGGTAAAATTTCGTTTTCCTAAGCTTTATGATATTTGGTAAAAATGATACATAAGTAATACCACTCTAATTAAAATGGTCACCATATAACGTAATTATCATTGAACAATCTGAACTCTCAAGCCCAAGGTTTTGTCACCTATTCCAAAAGAGAAACAGTTTAATTGAAGTTGATATCATTTTCGTTCAATATATCAGTTGTAATTTATTATGTTTCTGATGATTCTAATTCATCGTTTGTTGACTTTTGAATGTTTTTGTTGAAAATATTTATTTTCGTATATTATTCATCGTGCCTTTAATCTTAGTCCAGTAGGTTTTTATTCATTGATTGCATGAAAGTTAATGAAGGTTATTTTACACTGGCTGGTGCCCTTACAGAAGAATATTGCTCATTTACCCAGGGGGTCACTCTATGAAATTTAAGATAGGGATGCTCATTTAGGCAGATTTTTTGTCTACCCAAAAATGACAGTCTCAAGCCTTTAACCCTAAAAATGACGCGGCAATTTTTTCAACTCCAAAGAATGACGGAAATTTAGAGAAACCCAGAAAATGATATTTTCATAAATTACAAACCCCAAAAAAGGACACCACCATTCCTATTTAAATTTTACGAATGCTTTCCCCTGGGCTCTCTTGCTGGATCAAAGCTTATTTTGAAACATTTATCCTCTCCCTATGTACAGTCCTGCCAATCGTGGTTTCAAGTCAAAGCAAATTCCGTTAAATATATTCTGAATTAATGTTGTGTACGAGATATTCAAGATTATGCATACGATTTGCCCAGTATGAATTGAAAGAGAAGAAATTTTTCCAAAATGGTATAAAATTATTAAATGAGGATCGAGAAATTGAAATTCAAAATTTTCACAATAGAATAATCAAGTTAATACTTTACAAACTGTTCTGCTTTTGAAAAATGTTTCCCATCACCTGGGGAAAGTCCACGATTTGTTGTAGTTTCTTAGAACATGAGAGTTTTGCAGAAATCTATAAGAAGAATGGGTAAAAAACAAGTAATGTACGAGTATATTTGTCGAATTTAGAGTAGGCAACTGCAATTGACATGTGCCACCACCGGGTCTCGAACCCGAGTTGTTTGAACCAATGGCGAGTGCACTAACCATTGTTCTAAACCAGGACAACAAGTTAACCTTAACGGGTTTACAACTCCAAGGCTTATCAACAGCGAAGCGTTGATGCATTTTCGGATCAAATCCACCTTCAGAGTCATGTTATATTAACATTAATTCATTTATTAATCAGTCATAAAACTTTCATCATGGTCTCTGATCAATTTAAACTATAATAATAAAATGTTTGTTTATTTCTAATAATTCTTGCTAATAATTCTTGATAAGACCATAACGGAATTTGCAAATTTCGTGCTGTAGAAATCAAATCAAATATATCATTGTGTAGAGCTGCACGTTATAAACCCTTATTAACCCATGGGCACCCAGGACTAATACCAAAAATTTACCAAGAGATATACAGAACATCAAAAGAGGCAAGAACCAAATCAAAAATAACAACCTACCATCGATGTTAACGCTTTTGAAACTATCATTAGAATTCGGAATTTCAACCCCTAAAAAAACTTGATCCAAAAATACCCCTAAGGAACAAGAAGACTCCCCCGACATTAAAAGTACTCATTCCCCCAGTTGTTAAAAATGGATTTCCTACCTGCGAAGTTGATTTTTCCATCCGTATCTGGGTCTATTTCTTCCATGATGTTATCGATCTCCCGTTTCGTAAGACGCTCACTGAGTTTGCCCAGAACCTCACGGAAGGCAAGTACGCCGATGGTGCCGTTTCCCTTCTTGTCGAACAGTTTGAAGGCCTCTTTGTGGTCGATCGGTTCTTCTTCATCATCCAGTCCCATTTGGCGAGCCATCAATGTGCAGAACTCATCGAAATCGATGTCCCCAGTGCCTGGAATAAAGTGGGTCATGTACCAGCTTTAGTTCCACTCTCTCTTATTTGATAATCTGCAAACCTCCTTAGGCTAGTTTTTTTATATGGTATTCCCTGAAGCATCGGCGTAGGGGTACTGAGCTTTGGGGGCTGTTTGACTGAAATTCCATTGTTCTTTAAGGTTTTTGCCCAACTCAGAGGAAACTTTTGCCGTGATTGGCCTTATTTTCAAAAAAATCCAAAATGGTGCTATGAGAACGAAAAGGTTTCAAAATTGGCCTGGCCTATTTCATTCTTTTTAACGAATGAGCCAGTCCATTATGGGTAGCTGATAATTACAAATGTAATAAAGATAGAGGTCCCCTTCTTGCCATTGCATACATTATAAGATATTCATATCCATAAGATTTGGGGGGCAAATAAGGACAAATTCTGACCCCCTCGGTTTCGTTCTTCTGTCATAGAATGAGCGACTCTTTAGTCTTTGAGGAAAATGTTCAAGCAAAAGAGAGGTACACAAATGAAATAATTTCCTTACCATCTTCATCGACTTCACTGATCATGCTTCTCAGCTCTGCCTGCGAAGGATTTTGGCCTAAGTTCTTCATGACAGTTCCGAGTTCCTGTGTTGTAATTGTGCCGTCACCATCTTCGTCAAACATCTCAAAATTCTCTCGGAATTCTTAAAAAAAAATCAAAGATTTGCTAGAAAAATTGAAAATATAGGCAGTGGAAACTCTAATAACGGACACCATCAGGGCTAATTTTATTGTCCGTTGTATACAGTTGTCCACTGTAAAGAGGTTGCTTTTAATGACTATGTGAATTTTTGAATCAGGTATCTGTCCGTTGTATTGAGGTGTCCGTTAATGGAGATTCCACTGTGAATAGATTCTGAACTAGCTTTGTAGAAGTTTGCGAAGAAACATTTCCATTTTTACCAACCATGACTCAGTGGCGGAAATTATAGGGGGGTTGGGGGGGCAATTGCCCCCCCAATTCAAAATGAGTCGGAAATTTCTGTCAAAAGTCGGAAATTTTGGTCCTTGGAAGTTGAATTGGGTATCCAACTCGAAAATTTTGATATTGCGATTTAACAATTTGTTTTGAAAAAGCCGAATAAATTTCACTTGAATCTTTTAAGTTAGTCAATAACAAATCAAATATAGTATCTTATTCATTTACTATTCATGGTTTGTATTTGTACTATTTCTATTTCTACATGGTTTGTATTTATATACATTCGACTCTCGCTATCTCAAACTGTCACGGGAAGTGAAAAATTGTTCGACGTAACGAGGTTTTGAGATAACGGGAGTCGAATTTTCCTCGACCAAAAGGTACGTAACTTCATACGTAACAACATTGTAAACTTGAGGAGAAGCAGGATTTGGAAAATCAATCGAGATAATTTGTGAGAATGAAAATGACCCGGGTAGGACTCGAACCCACGACCTGGAAGCCATGATGGAACTGAATAACCTAGTGGACAAGTATACTTTAGGCGTGAAGAAAAATTACACAACTATAGAACATCTACCTAAAGGGTAAAATGACAAATTCGCAAAGACCAAAGTTCTTTCTCCGGGGAGACTAGTTTAGTTTCTGCACGGCAGTTTTTAAAGGCAAACAAATAGACTTTGGAAATAGTCAAGGGATCAGAGTTCCTTGCGAAATACCTCTTGTTGGAAGACATTTATTTAGGTTTTAAGAACAGATTTGTCATTGGCGTTGTTAATAACAGAAGTTAGAGGTCTTGTGTCAGTTAAAGAAAAAACTATTATTAGCGTATGATTGTACAAAACTTTTAAACTTTTGTGTATTAATGTTTGAGATAACGGGGTTTTTTGTTCATTGGAAAGAAATTTTGTTCGAGATAGCAAAAAGTTCGAGATGACGGTGTTCAAGAACGGGTCTTATTTGCGTACCTAACTGTATAGGAAAACGAAGGGAAATAGTTTTTGTTCGAGATAGAGGGAAGTTCGAGATAACAGTGTTCGAGATAGAAGAAGTCGACTGTAGATCTAACATATGGAGGATTTTAAGCCAGTTCAAGCCCTCAGAAAAGGTACAATCTTAACAGCTTCCGGGGGCTCCGCCCCCTCGACCCCTGCCATTCTGCCAGGGCTCTGCCCTGGACCCGCAAGTGGGCTGACAGTGCCCCCTAGACCCCCTGCTGTCTGGGCAATGACTTAATCATTACATGCGTGCGTGGCACGCAGCCTCCGACTTGCAAGTCGAAAAAAATGACTCGGAAAATTCACCATGCTTGCCCCTCCAATCAAAATGCCCAATTTCCGCCACTGCCATGACTTGCTTTAGTTTAAATTTTTATTGTTTTGGAATATGGTTTTAGTGAATTAAGATTAAGTTCAGTGCAAATTTATTAAATTCTAAAGGCCCTCTTGCATGCACTTCATTGATAGCAGGAGAAGAATAAACGAAGGAAAAAAGAAGAAGGGCCAAGAAGCGTACAAGATTCTTGAGGATTTTAATGATCTTTACAAAATCAAGGCTTTCCAGAGGTTAAAAAGCAGCTTAAAATTGTTAATGAATTTCCTAGCTATACTCTCGAAGAAACCCAGACTTCTAATGACTTTATGAGATTTTTGGAAATTTTCGAAGATATTCAAAGACTCTGGGAGAAAATCAACAATATTATTTGAGTAATATGCCCCCTTAATTAGTAGATAACGTAAGATTTTAATCTAGCTAGATTTACTAAAGACTAGTTGTAAAATAACCTCACGTCATTTGATTATACGGGAGCTGGATTTCCCAAGTTTATAAAATCTGAATAACACTAACTGAACATCTCCTGATGAGTGGGTAACCACGAAACAGGCTTGTCGAGATGGAGAGTTTTGCCTTCTGAGTCTTTTTCTTCCTAATGTATATACCTCTACTCTTTGTATCGAGCACTTTCATGGCAAACCGACTCACATACTTCGTAAAATCTGAATTAAGTAGTTCATAAATAAACCATGCTTTTTAAACGTTTAGATATCATCTTCATAAGTTAACTAACCTAACCAATTAAAATAGTTTATTGATGAAGATGATATCGAAACGTTTAGAAATTATGATTTATTTTTGAGTTACTCACTTAATTGGATAAACTTACCTTCGAGTTGCGACTGCGTGAGTTTGGAAGCCTAGAAATAAAAGTACAAGCATAAAAATCTGTTAAAGATTTAAAATCGACCAAAAGTAATTTCACTGTAGAGGAATCAAATCAATTTTGATAAAACTCATAAGTGAAACACTACGAGCTATGGCCTTCCTGGTTGCAATACTTTAGCTAACCCTAAATAATGACGCAGCAACATTGATTTCAAAACACAACCCGATTTACCAACGAAATTCATGCATCGATCAAAACTTTTAGCTTAGTATTGTAGAGCTATATGGTCTACAAGTTCTCATTTAAAAGTGATGGGCTATAAGAGGGTTTACCCTTGTCGAGAGCAATTTATAATCAATTTCTATAAAACCCATCAGCCAAACATTGCAAACCTTCCCTGTTGCGATGCTTTTGCCAACGCTAAATAATGTGAGACAGAAAAACATTGATTCAAAAACAAAAACACGTTTCACGCTAAACATTCTTGCATTGATCAAAACGTATAGCCTTAAGTTATGCTATCATTTAAAAGTGTTGGGCTAGAAGACTCTTGCCGAGGAAACTGTAATCAATTTCTATAAACTCATTGGCCAAATATTGCGAGTCTTCCCTGTTGCGATGCTTTTACCAACGCTAAATAATAACACAGTAAAAATGATTCATAAACAAATACGCGATCCACACGAAACATCTTTGCGTTCATTCAGGAAACATTTCCGTAAGAAAACCGAAATTCAATTCCGCAACGATAATCAACAACATACCCAGTATTCACTCGGTTTCATTGCGGGAGAGGCCATCTCGAGCTTTCAAGTCGATTTTGAAGAAACTCTGTTGAAAATTCGCGACACCGGACGAAGCGAGTGACTTCGAGCAAACAAACCTCAACGTCTAAACTATCAGCAAACAATAACTCGCAAGATCAAATAATCGCAAACTAAAGCTTTTTTCTTTGAAAGAATTAATGTTGATCATTTCTTTTCATTTGTGTTTGATTGAGATTTTATCTCGTAAAGAGTGAATAGAACTGTCAGACATTCCTGCCCTGTGGCTACAGATAGCAACAAAGGCCTGACAAAGGGCGAGAGAATGCCTCGGTCAGGTCTGACATCCTCCATTATCATTCACGGTTTTCAGGGGATTTTTGGTCGAGGAAACAAGAAGTAACTTCTATTCCGTAAGGTTGTTAACATATTTTCGTCTTAAACCAGTTTAGAACACAAGTGTAAACAACAGTTTGGGAATGTGATCATGATTCCTTGCCTGCCGAATTTTCAATGTTCACGCCAAAGTGCAAATTCTTTTCGTTGCTTCAGGCGAGTCAGCAGGTCTGCAACTGAGATGACTGCAGAGAGGTCTGGGACTAGAGAAGGCAACATAGCGATGGAAGGATTTTCAATAGTAGTTCACAGAGAATTCCACCAAGTCGATCAATCGTGTCTACCAGTCTACCAAACGAATATTCTTAGTCTAGATATGCTTAATCAGTATACTCAGTGGCGTAACCGACGGTGATTACCTTTAGGGCGAACCGCTAAGGGCCCCCACGGATATGAAAGACTTACTAGCAAGGGGCCCCAGACCTCCTACTTCACTAAGGGCCCCACACACCTTAGCTACGCCACTGAGTATACTCAACTAGGATATTCTACAAATATAGTTTACATCAATCAATCTAACCAGTCTACCAATCTAGTATACCAGTCTACCAGTCTACCAATATTGTCTATAAAAATGAACCAATCAAGTCTGTTAATTCACCAATCTGCTCGACAGCAATCAATCAATCATATCTACCAGTCTACCAATCTAGTCTACCAGTCTACCAATATTGTCTATAAAAATGAACCAATCAAGTCTAATTTACCAATCTGGTCTACAGCAATCAAGCAATCAAGTGTGCTAGTCTACCAATCTAGCCTATTAGAATATAAGCCCTGTCAGTCTAGATAGTCTTACTTAGTCTACTCAGTCAAGATAGTCTACAAAACTTGTCTAAATCAATCAATCAAACCAGTCTACCAATCTAGCCTTCTAGGTCTACTCAGTTTAGACAGTCTACTAACTTGGTCCACAACAATCAATCAATCAATCAATCAAGTCTACCAACTTACAAAACTAGTCTAAAAGTCTGCTAAACTAATACTCTTAGTCTAGATAGACTAACTCAGTCTATCTAGTCAAGAAAGTCTACAAATCTAGTCTACCAGTCAATCAGTCTTCTCAGTCTAAACAGTGTACCAATCTTGTCTACAACAATCAATCAATTAAGTCTACCAGTCTACCAATCTATAGCCTAAAAGACAACCAATCTCTTCTTTCCAAATAGTATTACTTAGTCTACTCAGTCAAATTAGTCTACATCTCTTTTCTATAACAATCAATCAATCCAGTTTACCAATCTAGTTTACCAGCCTACTCAGTTTAAACAGTCTCGTAATCTTATCTACAAAATCAATCAATCAAGTCTACCAGTCTACAAATTTAGTCTACCATTCACTAAACTAAACTTTTCAGTCTAGATAGTCTTATTCAGTCTACTTAGTCTACCAATCTAGTCTACCAGTCAATCAATCTACTCGGTCCAAACAGTCAACCAATCTTGTGTTCTAGTCTTTCCGTCTAGTCTACCAGTCTACCAAACAAATATTCTAAATCGAGATATACTTACTCACTCCACTCAGTCAAGATATTCTACTAATCTTGTCTACAGCAATCAATCCAACCACTCTACCAATCTAGTCTACCAGTCAATTAGTCTATTCAGTCTACTGGTCTATCAATCTTTTCTAAAAATATATCTATCAATCAAACTAGGCTACCCATCTTATCTACAAGACTACCAATGTCCTCAGTCTAGAAAGTCTTACTCCGTCTACTCAGTCAAGAAAGTCTAAAAATCTATCTAGTCTACTTCAGTCAATCAAACTAGTTTACTAATCTAGTCTACCAGTCAATCAGTCAACCTATCTTGTCTATCAATCTACAAATATAGTCTACCAGTCTACTAGACCAATATTCTCAATCTAGATACTCTTACTTAGTCTACTCAATGTAGATAATCTACAAATCTAGTCTACATCAAGAAATCAAACCAGTCAACCAATCTTGTCTACCAGTCTACCAGTCTAGTCTACCAGTCTACTTAAGAAATATTCGTAGGATAGATGGACTAACTCAGTCTACTTGGTCCAGATAGTCTACAATCTAGTTTACCAGTGAAACAGTCTACTCAGCCTAAAAAGTCTACCAATCTTGTCCACAATAATCAATCAAGTCTACCAGTTTCCTGATGTAGCACACAAGTCTACCCATCTCCTCAGTCCATACAGTCTTACTGAGTCAAGTTAGTCTACAATCAATCAATCAAATACTCTACTGCATTCTTCTAATCTAGCCTATTTGGTCTACTTTGTCTAGACAGTCTAACAATCAATCCAACCTATCGTTTACAATTCTTACCTTTATATATCTCAAGTCTAGAATTCTACCAGTTTGAATCAACAAATCAAAAATTACCACAATTAAACCAGGGACTAACCGGCTACCAAGCTAATCGACCAATCAGTTAATCAATCTAGTCTGCCAATGAATAAAAACGGAAATTAAGTCAACCAATCTACCCATGCTAGCCCATCAATCAATCAATCTATCCTACAAGTCTAGCTGTAGATATCTCAAGTCTACATTTCTAACCATCTAGTCTTTCAATCAACCAGGTTAACCAGTCAAGTCCACCTCTTGATTGGGTCTATAACAAGTCAACCGATCCATCTATCAAGGCAAAGTCTTCATAAATTTCAATCAGATGTACCAGTCAATAAAAGACTAGTCTACCATCAATATCAAGTCTATATAGCAGTCAGTCTAGTCTACCTGATAGTGAAGTCTCATGGTTTACTTACCAATTCTACTGTTCAAATTTACCAGTCTACCAATGATGACTACCAGTCTACCAATTGTGTCTATCATTAATCAATCAAGTCTACCAATCTACCAATGAGCAAACCAGGTCTACAATTATGTATATTACACCTCATAGTCAAGTCTTCCAGTCTATCCACAAATTCTACTGTTCAAATCTGCTAGTCTACCAATCATGTCCACCAGTCTACCATCGTGTCTACCACTAGTAGATTAAGTCTACCGGTCTACCTATCAGCTAATCAAGTCTCTAATTATGTCTAGTCTACCTAATAGTCAAGTCTACAACTCTACCAATGGTATCTTCAGCTAATCAATTAAGTCCACCAATCTACCAATAAGCTATATAAGTCTGTAAGATTTTCAATCTAGTCTACCTAATAGTCAAGCCTTCCGGTCTACCCATGTAGTCTACTCATCAAGTCTACAACTCTACCAATGGTGTCTTCAACTAATCAATTAAGTCCAACAATCTACCAATCAGCTAGATAAGTCTGTAAGATTGTCAATCTAGTCTACCTAATAGTCAAACCTTCCGGTCTACCCATGTAGTCTAACCATCAAGTCTACAACTCTACCAGTGGTGTCTTCAACTAATCAATCAAGTCCAACAATCTACCAATCAGCTATACAAGTCTGTAAGATTGTCAATCTAGTCTACCTGATAGTCGAGTCTCCTTGCCTACCCATCCTGTCTCTCTTCAAGCCTCTCAGTCTGCAATTCTCTCAATGAATTCTATCGGTCTACCAATCAGCTAATCAAGTCTGCAAGTCTGTCCATATAGTTTACCTAATATTCATTTCTACGGGTTTACCCACCAATTCTTCTTTTTTAAGTCTGCCAATTATGTGCACAGTCTAACAATCAGCAAATCAAGTCTGCAATAATGTCTAGTCTACCTATCAAGTCTTCTGGTCGACCCATGTAATCTACTCATTGGGTCTGCTAGTATCCCAGGCTCCCAATCATCTAATCAAGTCTATCAGTCTATCAATCTTGTCTACCACTAATCAACCTTGTACATCAGTCCTTCAACCAGCAAGCAACAATATAATCTATCGCATCAGCCTGCCAGTTTACGAGTTAATAAATTAACTAAAACAGTTCTACGAGTGTGCCAATTTAGTCTAAAAATTTAGTCTACCATTCTACTTACCAAGTCTACCTATCAATAAAGTCTAAAACAGTGTATGAATCTAAATTCTACAGGTCTAACTATGAACTAACGAACTATAACAGTCCACTGATCAAGTCTAGCAGCCTCCAGACATTTTTAATAGATTCTTTCCAGTCTACTAATCCAGTTTACCTATTAAGTATTACTGTCCAACAATCTGATCTACTAATCAAGTCTAATTGCCCAACCATTCAGTCTACTTATTAAGTCTAGCTGTCTACTAATTTAGGCTACTTACTATGTCTCACAGTCCACCAAAGACTAACAGTCTACCAATCTAGTCTACCAATTAATTCTACCTTTCTACCAATCAAGTCTACAAATTAATTCTAACTGTCTACCAATCTAGTCTACCAATTAAGTCTAACAGACCACCAATCTAGTCTACTTATTACCTACTAATTTTAACTGTCTACCAATCTAGTCTACCAATTAAGTCTGACAGTCCACCAATCTAGTCTACCTGTTGATTTTAACTTTCTACCAATCTAGCCTAAAAATCTAGTCTAACAGTCCACAAATTCAGTCTACCAATCCAGTCTACCTATCAAGTCTAAGCGTCTGGCAATTCAGGCTACTTATAAAGTCTTACTGTCTACTAATCTAGTCTACTAATAAAGTCTAACTGTCTACTAATCTAGTTTACCTATTAAGTATAACTGTCTACCAATCCAGTCTACCGATTAAGCCTAAAAATCTACTAATCTAAGCTACCTATCAAATCTAACGGTCTACCAATCTATAGTCTTTCAATAAGGTCTAACAGTCTACCAATTAAGTCTAACATTCCACAAATTCAGTCTACCAATCCAGTCTACCTATCAAGTCTTACTGTCTACTAATCTAGTCTACTAATCAAGTCTAACCGTCTACTAATCCAGTCTATAAATCTAGTCTAACAGTCCACTAATCTAGTCTACCAACTAGAGGCCTGTTTATATGGGCAAAATTACTTCACCTGCCAGACCCGGGGCTGGCAGGCGAAGCAAATTTCAAGCACTGTTTATATGGGAATTTCATGCCGGGTCTAAGTCTACCCATCTAATCTAGTCTACCCATCAGGGCTGACCATCTACCAATCTAGCCTAAAAGTCCACCAATCTAGTCTACCATCAAGTCTAACAGTCTACCAATCAAGTTTACGTATTTAGTCTAACAGTCCATCAATCTAGTCTGAAATTCAGTTAGAAATAGGAGCATGATCTTTCAATTATTATCAGGGTGAAAAACAAACTTGCAAATGCTTAACATCTCACAGATTTGGTAACTGACATACCAAAACTAATGTCCTGAAAACTAGAGCTTTGAGTATAAAATGGAGGATGAAAAAAAGTTGGTCAGAATAAGTTTGAGAATTCGGTCTTTTTTATTTTCCCATGTTATCTTAATTTCTCTCCTTCTTTGGTTTTCAGGCTCTACTGCACAGGGCGATAAAGTATCACCATTCACCATCCAGAAGTTTAATTTCAAGTTCATGAAAACAAAAACTAAAGATAGCAAATAAGACTGAAGACGAAAACTAAAGATTCTGTTTTCTAATTCGTAAAGGATTGAACTCTTGCTGTTTCCTCAGCAATGCGCAGCTTGCAAATACCCATTTTGTGAGTCGAAAAAACTCTTGACACAGTATATTCTCTCAAAAACAAATATTTCATAGTCAAAAATTAGTAAACCAATACTTCGAGAAAAGGTACAACTGGAAACGAGACGTTCAGGAACATAGTGATGAAAATCATATATCATAAACTGAAAACTGAAACAGTGAGCAACTTTCGTTATTAAGAATTAGTGTTTTCCCTTTTCTTCGTCAAAGGGTACATGGTTAAACAAAATCTTCTGAAAAAGTGAATGTTCTCTAAAACAATAAAATGTACCAAAATACAACCGAACGAACATTTGAAAAAACAGATGCATTAACAATCAAATTTTTGACAATTATCAAGTAGGCTAATAAAGATCTTAACGTGTGCTGTCGTTTAAAAAAATAGCGCCATAGCTCAGACATATTAGGATGGAAAGTAAAACAAACTTTTTCAAAAGTCAATTTTCATCCAAAAATCCACACATTTTGGATCTGAAATTTACCGAGTCGCAGACGAACGTATACATGAACTAAATAACAACATTTGAATGCAAATTGACCAAGTAAACTCACCATTTTCAAGAACAGATGTGTGAGACAGAGGGCAGACCAGATGACAGATATCTTTCCCAGAGCAACTCCAGAGAAGCTAAAACACACGACAAAGAATAAAAGAAAACCAATTACATTTTCTAATGAGATATATTCTTTGAAACAAAAAGGGGCTGAGACAGTGCTAGTGCTACCACTCTACATTGGCTTGTTTTCCCTACATCAAAAGTAAGTCTCGCCTTCATTCCCTCAGATTAGATATAGACCCATTTCAAAATTAGGTCAGTTCTCTAAATATCAACCCCCCTGGCCAAAATCTGTACTGCGGAGGATGTTTATTGGAGGGGGTTCAGTACATTGGGGGAAAACATTCAGTACTTTGGAGGATGTAATGTTCATATCCCTCCACAATAATGTTTATACCCCTCCACAATAATGTTTATATCCCTCAACGCCTCAACAGTACAGTACATACTCTACAGTACTATACATCCTCTTCAGTAATGAACAAACTCCACAATACTGCATAGAAGTTCTTTAAATATCAGTCTTAAAATAACGTTAGCCTTGACATAAAGTGTAGCTAAATCCCAAAACGTTAATCGCTTTCCAACATACAAAGCTAATACATTCGTTGCTAGAAGCAATGCAAGCTTTGAGATTTAGCTACACTTTAATTGGAGGCTTACTCTGTTTCAAAATACTATTCCAAAAAATGACCTCATTTATAATCACCTCAAACCACAGTCAACAATCTAACACAGCTTATACTCCTCTAGTAGCTTGACCAACAACCAACATTAGGTGATTAAAAAACGAGATAATATTCTTTTGTTATATTGTTTTAGATGCTCTAAATATTTTAGTAGATGCTCCCTAGCATCAAAGCTGGGAAGGCCTATTTCGGTAAGAGGTCTTATCCTACAGGCGACGAGGAAGAATCAATTTTCCAAGCCCTTCTAAGAGGCCCCCCCCATATTTGTACGTGAAGCGTTATTTGGCATATTTTCGCGCGTGATTTCGTGATTTAGATATTTTCGGTTCGTGAACCCGTGATCAAAGAATCCTTCGTGCAACGTGATTTTTTGAAAATGAGGGCGTTATTCCGTGAAAATGAGTTTTCAAGTGCGTGATTGCGTGACGCGTTCTGGTCGTTGAAAAAAATTTTCTTGCATCATTAGATGGAAAAGATCGTGAAAATTCTGTTTTTAGGTCCGTGATGGCGTGATAAACGAAAAATTGACGCGTGAATCCGTTACCCAGGGGGACTATGGGGGCCTCTTCTAACTGTCGAGTCGTGGTGGGTTGGTGGGATACTGATTCCTATTCCTAGCACTACAATGATCAAAAAACCCAATCCCGACGAGGAAAATAGAGAAATTCTCAATTTTGACGTGTTCAACAATCCAAATCCCAATTTACTTTTTCACTCTAAAATCCCAGTCCCAAGAAGCTCAATCCCATTCTCCCAGTTTAAAAAAAGGCAAATTCCATTCCTCAATGAACCTCTTCCTGACCCTTAACTGTAAAGTAGCCTATTTATACTTTAGTATGACTTCTGGTGTAAATCCACTTGCCCCCCTATATATCACCTCTCCCACACTGAAGCTTCACCTGATTTAGCCCCTACAAGCTTCCCCTACACAATCATTTTCCTTCTGTAGGGATATTCCCCATCATGTGGCACCTCTCAGCTAAGGATCTCCCAGGCTGTATATGGGCAAAGAATGTAAAATCCACACTGAGGATTTAAGTTCGGAGAACAATACAAGGGAGGGATTTTTTAGGAGAGGCATAATGAAACAGTCGAGCGGCCACAACAGAGTGATCGAGTGAAGATTATTCCCTTTTTGTTTGTTTTCATCGTGGATTTTTGTTTCGCAAAGAGGGTTAAAACAGTAACAGCTAAAACAGCAAGGATTTAGGCCATAACACGTGTGTTTTGAGGGAAATCCTAGTTGTTTGTCAGTTTGTTGTGAACCGAGAAGGCAAAAATCGTCGAGGAACATTGAAGTGGATTAGAAAACTAGGTAGACTATCTAACTTGGTACTGAAACTCTAAAACGTATACAATTAGGTTCTTATCGATATTGACATAGAGATGCGAGAGCTAGAGGGGTACTGGAAGAGAGCGAATTCCCCTAAGATTTGCACAACAAAGAGTACCCTTTACTTTACCCAAATATCATGTATTAACATAATAACCAAAAAAATGAAGATTAATGCATTACATCACAAGGTTTTCAATACCAGGGGGATACCATCAGTGCATTGGAGATTGTTCAGTGCAGTAGAGGATGTTCAGTAGTATGGAGGATATTCAGTGCTCTGAGGGGAATACGTGGAGAGATATCTAAATAGTGTTGTTATTTCCAGATATTGCCCCTTTTACTTAATAGAGAAAGTGCCCTTTGAGTTTCGTGCCTTCCTAATTTTCAAATACTTCCCTCTGTGCAGAGAAGTTGATATTAAAGCACCTCCCCCCCCGGGGGGGCTGAAGCAAGGCCTCGAGATAAGTTAGAATCGATGAAATCAAAACCAGCACCTAAGTGAGAGTATATTTGCTGCAGCTGGCTTTCCACGATGGGAATTTACGATGACAATTGCAGATTAATTCGAATTTAGGCCGTAATATTTCTGTAATCATAAAATCCCACCAGATTAGTTTATCATTAATATATCATGCTGTATTCTTACGAATATCAAACCAGCCAATCAGATTACGCACAGATAAGTAACTAACCAATAGAATTCCAGATAGATAAGTCACTAGCCAATCAGATGGAAGCATGCGAGGGGAGCAGGTCGTACAGCATTCTGGCCGTCGATTGTAGCTGGACACTTACTGACGAAAATAGTATCAGGCGAAAAGATATTGCGAGCTTTGCTGAAGGTATTGTTGCTAATCTACACTCCTGTGCATTTACGTCATCGGAACGATGGTAAGAGATTTCGATACATTGTAACTACAAGTTGTCTACGTTACTTGTTAGCTGTAAACAAAAATCTCTTTAAAGTTATGTAAAATCTAGAGGTGAAACCATTCAAAGCGGATATTTCAGATTTTCACCTTTTGACTAGAAATGAATGAAGTTATTTCTTGGTGATAATGTTCATTCAATGAAAAGGAAAATACGAAAATGATAACTGCGAAAGCTTTCCATTTGACACCAAACCGAATAGCAATTCACAAAGAGAACGAAAATGAAACCTAACGGATCAATACATTGCATTGGACGCACGAGTATCGTACCAAACTTCAGTAGTTATCATGTTTCGCAATGTTTCAAATTAAACTTGCTATCCTGAAGTTCCGTGCTGATATTACACAGTAATAATTATAATCAAGACCTAAAGGCCAAACGTAATGCTTCAAATAAAGTAAAACAATAACCAAGCATAACTTACTGCTGTAGAGAATGGTTAAACATAGTTAACTTATCGTGCTTGAGTCAATGTTAAATTCATCCGAAACCAGATTTTCCTTATTAGTTTCTAAGTAACAAAATGTTTAAGTTATAAAACCGCCTACCAGCTTTCAAAATACGTTTAAAAGATGGAAGTTAAGATATCATCCATCTGTAGACAGGGAGTTGAACGGAATAGGTTCTCAGTTATAACGATAAGATGTAAAATGCTAAATAGCTAAACATTGGAGAAGTGGCACACTATGCTCAAGATAAAGATCAATTTTCAGCATCAAATTTAAGCATGTAGTGCGAGTTTTGTCATAAGTAGTCAAGTAAGTACAGTAAGAGTCAGCCTATAGTCATAAAAAACGGGTTTTAGTCTTAAATCTCAGAATTTCCCGTTTAAAAAGCCCATGGCTACAGATATGTAGGAACTATGAGCATGAACTCTCTACGATTTTGTAAATGACAATGAAGTTCCGTGTTGCCCTGGAAGCATTTTACCCCCCACAAGGGGCATTTCACTCCCTTTCAAGGCCTACATTTTTGTTTTAAGAACAAAGGGGTTTCTAGAGATTTCCAAGGGATGATCAGGCAAAGCTTACTAAATATTTGGGAGTGATTTGCCCCTGAATGCCTCCCTCCCAAGTTTACTAACTACGCCCGTGTGAAGCTAGAAATCATGCTTGGACAGTACAGCTGTTTTGCTTCAAATCAATGGCAAAGTCTTCTGATTAGCAGGTTTTCGTTATAAGTTACATCAAAGTGAAAAAAGCACCTGACCAACATCACGTATTATCGTCTGTACTGGTTTAATCAAAACCATTTACGCCTGAAATTTCGTGTTTAGTTCTATCAATAAGAATAAGAACTTTTCAGACTGAAAACCAAATTAAATTATTCTCTCTCAGTTATGATTTAATTGAGGCATATGGCAAAATATTATGCTTCAGCAATGCTTTAAATCAATTCTTCAAAGTCTTCTGGTCCTATTCAAATTTCTTAAGGAAATCAGGTTTCAGTAATACAAATAAAAATCAGAACCAGCTCACCAGATAAAAACAGGAAATTAGAAAAGTTCCCAATGAGCCAACAAGCCCCTAATGCACTTAAAAACCAGCTGCTTGAAGGGACAGACTCTTGGAGGCCTGGGCTCTAAATCGTCATGTGTTGAACCTAAAATCGAGGCATGGTGTCAGGCCTGCAAGTTAAACAAAAACTCATTCACTCATCGATAAAAAGCTATTACCAGAAACGAGCGTAATCCACAGGTTTTAGGATGGAAATATTTAGCGTACCCTAGTAACGGGCGTGGGTAGAAAATTTTTAAGATCAGCCCCCCCCCCTTCGCGAGGATTTCAGAATTACCCCATTGAGCTTTCCTAAACTACAATCCCCGCCAAAAGTCTTGAAACACTTGCATGATTTTTACAGTTTTCTACATTTTTCCCCTCCCCTCCCCGTTTACAATGTTGTTTCTGAATACAAAAACTAACACAATAGCATTCAGCAACTGTTTGGTGTGGTCTCATGAAGTTCCTTTTGTAAACAGAATTGTTTTGAGGGGGGAAGAGGGGGGGGGTTTAATTGGAAAAAAATGCTACGAAAGCTAATAAAGTAGTGGTATTTGTTAAGAAAAACAAGAGTGTTCCAGTTACTTTTGGCGGGGATTGTCGCCCCTGGATTAAAAAAAGGACAAATGAAACTCTATATTGACCCCCAAAAGTCTTGACCATACCACATTTCCTCCCCCTTCCTTAGAAAACTAACGCCTCACTGCGTCGACATGTGAAATCATTGTTATCTAACGAACTCAGGAGTCGCAGTTGAGGATTTGAAAAAGAGGTTGTGGTTGCCAGCCTCGTTAATCCGTTTATTATATTGTTGTGCACGGAGCAGTGGGAGTTGATAACATTGATAGCTTTTAATCCAAATTAGTGATCAATGTCATATTTCTTATTAATGCCAAAATCTATTTAGCAATTGCCTCGTACTTTATTTTAGAATCAACTGAGCCAATTAAAGAGATAGGTGTTTCCCTCTGTCTCAGAACTCTTAAGAGTATTTTCTGATGGCTGCCAACGGTGCAAACGATTGGCTAAATGTTGACCCTTACACTAAGAAGAACAAAACTCAAGGGACAAAACTCTCCATCTGGGCAAGGCTGTTTCTGGGTTACCCAATCATCAGGGGATGTACAGGTCTACGTACAGATCTGTACATCTTCTGATGAGTGGAAATCCACGAAACACGCTTGTCGAGTTGGAGAGTTTTGTCTTTTGAGTCTTTTTCTTCTGAGTGTATATAGCTCTATTCTATGTATCGAGCACTTTCATGGAAAACCGACCCCCAGACTTCGTATGTTCACCCTTAGGTGAAGGCTGCATAAATGTCTCCTCCCATTTTCAACAAACAGTTTTGAGTTAGCACCCTACATAATGCAGGGCCTTTTTTTAAGAAATATTCAATACTGCACATTTTGAAGCAATTTTCAAAGATATTTCTTATTACTATCAGTATAAAGCCTTGTGCGCAAAAACTGTGGAGAAAATTGCAACAAAGTAAGCAATGACCAGATACCCTGATAAGGAATGTGGTCATTTATCGTTGGTAAAGGATACAGACGAAAAAAAATTCACATTTTGAGTGGACATGAAAGGAATATGGATCATTGAAAGGCCCTATATGGACACACCCAAAACTCAATACAACACATTTCTGGTACCAGATTGAATTCAGTATTTCGGTTCTGAATTGTGTTTACTTATCATCTATTTACAAAGTGCCACGCGCAACATACACATTTTGCTGGGCAAATACCACACGTTTGTAAATCAATACAATATTACATACACTCTTTTTTTTTATAAGAATAAATTTTATAAGAATAATGAGCCTCAAAATCGGTGAAATTTAAGAATATTTTAAGAATATTGCGAGGCTCAGATCTTACGGAAAAAAATTTTAGCGAGTGTTTCTTTACTTCTGAATTGGTGTGCTTTTTACCGGGAATGGTTTGAATACACTCACCTAAATTTTGATGCAAGTGTCAATGAGCTCTGTTTTACATGAAATAAGGATATTGTTCTGTTATCCACCATATTTGTAATACTGTAGGTGTGCTTTTTGGCATTTATGACAATAATAACAATTTATTGCTATATCCGTGTTTTCTGCCCTAAGAATAATTTAATAATATTCCGAGGCTCAAAATAGCAAAAAATTAAGAATATTGAGGCTCAGAAAAAAATTAGATATTCTTATAAAAAAAAAGAGTGTACTAAGTCATTGGCATGATGATTTGACGATTGGATAAGATTTCTTGGAGTAAATAAGAGCAAACACATAACATATCTGCATCCCATAACACGTCTGTACAACGTCTATTAAAGCTAGAATAATTCCCATGGTACGATATCCTCAATTTCTGCCAAAACATCCACCAAAGGTAAAACATCTTAGCGTTGCTACTAAATCTCTTAACGACATTACAAAATTAAATTCATTACTTCAAGATAGCTCCCCACATTACTGAATATCCTCCTCATATCTGTAAAATAATAGTTTCAGTTATAACTAAAATCCCTCTAAATTACTAGACATCCTCCACATTAATGAAAATTCTCTACATTACTACAAAAATCCCTCTACATAACTGAAAATATTCCTACATTAACGAAAATTTTTCACATTTCTGCAAATATCTCTCTCTCAACATTACTGAACATTCTCAACATCACCCAAAGAAAATGGAATGGCCAGGGGGTGAAGTTTCCTCAATTCAAGATATCAGCCTTAAAAGGTGTATTTATTACAGCCGGATACACAAAAATTCAACACTCTGTGGTTTGAATCGGCAAATGGCAAAAGAAACGTCGAAACTATCCAATTCAATTATAACAAACCAAAGACTCGCAGAAAGCGAGGAGCCTCGAGATCACCTGCAACTAATCTCGATCGTGAGAGAGATTACAATTCACAATAAATTGGATGAGAAAGATCAAAACAGATATTCGCAATTTCGAACAATAATAATCATATTTATCGTGAAATCAGCCGGTTTTCAATAAACCGATTAAGTCACGTGAATAACTTGTAATTTTTTTCGATTTCGAGCGCAAAATCACGGAAAGATCAGCCTTGGTAGCGTATGCACAGTGTAGTGAAGGGTATGCATTACGGTGGAGGATATTCAGTGCGGTGGAGAGATGTTACCAGTACGATAGAGGTACGCGAGGGGGTTTTCACTACAGTGGAGGGATATCATCAGTATTTACGGTGGAAGATATGTATCCCTCCACTGTACTATTGGTATCCCTCCACAATACTGAAGATATTCCTTCAGCATGCTCATGGTTTCCATCCACTGTACTGTACATACATTACCAGGGGTGAAGACCGTTAAATCTTCAGGGTTTGCTGATAAAATGTTGGCAGCTGTTGGCTGGGCCAAAACACCCATGAGTTGGGTTATAACATGAAAACATGTAAATATCAAAGCTGTGGCACAACACTGGGCTTTTTGGAAATTAGATTTAGGCCTAAATTTCAAATAAAGATATGGTGCATTAAGGGCTTAGCTTGCAGCATGGAACATTTGACACTCAGTACCATAATTTATTGTTTATTGATGTCACTCTATTTGCTCCATTTTTATCAAATTTGTGAGCACATAATTCATATCTTTAGAGACCATGTTTCTACAAATTTTTGATGTGGAGGTCTTTACACTAATTGTAAATGGCAGTCACTAAAAAATTGATTACAAATGTGTAGTATTGAAAATTTTGTCAAAATAGGCCCTGGGTAAACAAATATAAAAAAAATTCGTTTCGGGCTCTAACGAGATCAAAGAACGATCAAGAAGGAAACTACACTATCCCAAACATTATTATTGATGGATTTATTTTCTGATTTATTCTTACAGAGTGGTCAACAGTTAACAGATGAACAAATAGCAGGTTAGATAGAGTTATCTTTGATTCTCCTGTAAACTGATTAGAAATAAAAGATGTGCATTTTCCTTTCCAGAAAATAAGCTTTGATGTAGTAGCAATACCTATTTTTTCGTAAGAGCATAGTTTATACTAACGTAACCTTTGAAAACAGTTAAAGTTAAGGGACATCTGGAGAACGCAGGCGTAAATTTGATCAATATCAAAAACATTAGCTTGTTACAGATGGAGAGTTTCTAATTTCATCTTTTTCTTTACAATGCATTTCTTGAGCTTGCCTTAAATATCCCCAAGAAGATCTTTCTAGGTTAATTTTGCTTTGGCACATAAGAAGAAGATTAAATACTCCAACTTACACCTTCGGCCCGAAGAATTTTGTAAGGCTGGTTATTCTCAACTACAATATTAAGAACATGAAACCTTATAGGCTTCAGTCTCTTACATTAGATATTCCCTCATCGTCAAATCTGCCTAAATGAAAAAGGTTAATTCTGAATAACTTCATTGCAGAGTTTAAAGAAGCGTTTTCACTCTTTGATAAAGACGGAGATGGATGCATAACCACAAAGGAGCTTGGGACGGTTATGAGGAGTCTGGGGCAGAATCCTACCGAATCAGAACTTCAAGATATGATCAATGAAGTTGATGCAGATGGTAAGAAAATCTAACGATCTGATTGGTCGATATCGAGTCATACCATGAAAACAAATACACGCTGGTTCGATGTTGAAATTTTGTGCTCATTAACCTAATCAAAGGGGGTCATTTCCACTGATCTTAAAATTAAGATTGGATCGACCATTCTTTTTTTTCTGGAGCAAAATGTTTGAAGCCAATTGCTTTGGCTAGAACTTTGCCTCCCAATATCACTGCCAAAGAAATTATATTGACTTGATTCTTTGTTAAACAAAAGCTACACGATTATTTAGTCTCGTTCTCATTATTCGTAACATTCCAAAAATCATCAAAGGAAAAAGCGCCCCCCGCTATATCTATATGTATTGAAATGGACCTCCCAATATGGCTGCCATCGACTTCATTTCAGAACGACAGATGCTCGATCCAGTCTTTATTTTGAAATCAGTGGTCATTTCACTCAATGCATAATTAGGAATATGAACCTCTACAAGCAACCGAATCTCAAAGTACACACAAACTGTGCAGTGATGCAGCAATGCAGAATTCTAGAAATGTGTGCTGAAAATATTCTAGTATGTCAAAATAATCGTACTATGTATCTAAATACTAACATTAAACAATGCATTATCGCAATCGTTGTTATTATTATTATTACCTATCATTATTTATTATTATTTAAGACGTGAAAACATTTAGTAGCACAAAGAGTGTTTGAAAAATGACAAGAACAACGTATTGATAAAGTTGAAGGGGAATTACATTTACTATCATCGTAAGGTTTTGGTTTATGTACAACGCACAAAGGCCCTACTGAAGGTCCTCATTCCTCTATATGTGACCACACCTCGAAATTCCTTTTGTCTTTCTGCCTGGAATTACAGAGAGCTGGCTAATTCTCTCCTCACACTTCATGTATCAGACAGTGGTTTCGAACCGGGGACCCTTCCATCAAGGGTAGAGTGATCTAACCACTCGGCAATCCCCGCCACAAACGTATGTGACCTAGAGACCAAATGCACCCTCCAAGAAATCCCCACACTGGCTGTGCTTCAACTCGGGACTTTGGGCATACGATAGAAGGTTTATATATTCAAATTTTGCTCACATTTATCTTAGGCAATGGAGAGATAGATTTTCCGGAATTCCTAAACATGATGGCGAAGAAGATGAAAGAGACGGATTCCGAGGAGGAGATTCGCGAAGCATTTCGGGTATTTGATCGCGATGGCAACGGCTACATCAGTGCAGCGGAGCTGAGGCACGTGATGACGAACCTCGGAGAGAAACTGACTGATGACGAGGTTGATGAAATGATAAGAGAGGCTGACATTGATGGGGACGGACAAGTCAACTATGAAGGTGATTTGTTGAAAATACCGTGTGCGCCATAATTTCATAAACCATGCCTTTACCATGTGCTCTAAAGTGTATCAATCAAATTGTACCATGCACCATAGGGGAATGCCTTAGTAAGATTGAGTTTATGTTCAACGTGCTAGCTTACTGAAGGCCACGAGAGGCCTTATTGCAAGCAGAGATACGGTAGCATGCACTAAATTACTACATAAAGTAAATGAGGCCCTAGTCTGTTTGATGTTCTGCTCCCATTTATGAGTGAGTGATTGAAATTATGTTCAACGTCCTAGCCTACGAAAGGCTACAAGAGGCCTTATTTCCAGAATGAAAACATTAGCATGCACCACATCACTACATGTAGTAGTATATGTGGTCCTAGTATGTTTAATAATGCTTCCATTTGTGATTGAGTGAGTTCACGTTGAACGTGCTAGCCTACGAAAGGCCACAACGAGGCCTTATTTCTATAAGGGGTATGGTAACATGCACTTTACAAATTCCATAAAGTAGTATATGAGGTCCTAGTATGTTTAATGGTCCTATTTTTTGTAACCAAAATTTATATTTGAAAATGACTGCCCACAAGACAACCTCACATTGATATTTGTCTATGTTTTAAACAAAAATCTTGCTCAACTCAACTTATCTTAATAAAATATTTTCTCTTGCAGAATTCGTCAAGATGATGTCCGTACGATAGTTCAATTTAATTGTAAAATAGTTAACAAGTCAAGGAATTCTTAGCAGAACTTCTTGATATTCTGAAATAGCTTAAAATCCAAAACGTAATCTGCATTAGCTTTAAAACAGAGGTGTAAATTTTCTTCCTTAGATTACCGTATTCGTCTGCACATGTAATTATCTCACAAAAAAGAATTTATTGAGACTGCAATTTGTTTTATTGTTCATTTTCTCAAACGAATTAGAAAATAATAGGAACAAAGTAATTGGAAAACAAAGGGGTAGGGGGAAAAAGTTCTAAATAGAGGGGAATTGCAGAACCCGATTGGTGACTGTGAAAATATCTATTCGGGCAAGAATCCTAATGATGAATAAAATAACCATAAGCTTCATTTTGATTCTTTTCCTAAATCTTCGACCGTACAATCAAACGATCATTATCAAAGTCCACTCTGATAATGATCGTTTGATTGTACGGTCGAAAATTGATTGTTGACTGGCTTTTCTAACGTGGATTGGGGCCCTATTCTTGGGGCTAGAATTCCAGGAGATGAGCCGCAGAGAACCGAGTTTCCCCATCGAGCTATTACTTTAGTATGATTATTTGTGAACAGCGTTTTTTTTAACATGGATTGGGGCAATCTCCTTAGGGCTGGAGTTGCAGGAGGTAGCCCCCGGATAAAGGAGCTTCCTCAACGACCTATCATTTTCATACAAAACTCACAAAAAAATCTCAGAAAAATCGAAAAAAAATCACAGAAAAATCACAAAAAATCACTAAAATCACAAAAAATCACTGGGATTTTTGAAATCACAAAATCTCGTACACTTTTTTGTGAGTGATGTGCCCCTCGATTGGGGGCCATTTCCTTTGGGCTGGAGTTACAGGAGATAACCCCTAGATAACTGAGCTTCCCATCGAGCTATTATTTTATGATTATTATTATGGTATAATTCATGGACCTGAAAATTTTCTTAGAACCTGTCCTTGTGATACAACCTAGATACTAAGATAAGTCAAATGTGAAAAACAAAGTAAAAGCATAAGTGAGGTCTTAAGAACACAAAGATTATCCCAAAAACGTTGCAGAAAAATGTTCTTGAAAACAACTCCTTTGTGAAAATTTTGATGCTAGATAACGGCATTGAAAGACTGATGTAAACAGTGAGGAAGGGGAGTGTAGGGGGCGAGCCTACCTCATTGGCTATTCTATAAGTGAAATGAGGTCATATGAGAAACGAGGCACAATGATGTGATAGTCAGAAAGTCAGACAAGATGAGCGAACCTATATACATGAATATAATATGCCAAAAATAATAAGATCAATACAATAATTTACAATTATTACAAAATATACGAATATATCAAGAAAATATATAGATTATCCCAATTACGTTGCACAGGAATATCCGTATTGGCCTCTCTAATATGGATATCATTTAAAAAAGAACTACAATACCCCCGGGTGACTCACGCAAATTTTTACAATAAAACGTCTCCAACGTGTCCTAAATCCACGTGGATCGATTGTATGTTACAAGAATTGAATACATCAGTACTAAAAGACACCTCCTCTTCGTCTGTTTGTTGGGGGGTAGCAATTTCAGAATCAAGATTCTCGTTATTTGAATCGGTTGAAACATTACTTATTGAAGCATGATGATTATCATTACCTTGGCAGTCAATTGAGTTATTTCCATGGCTGTTATCTGACCCTCTTTCTGGTGCAGACTCGTACTCATGCTCGTAAACGTCATCACTCGTTGTCCTCTGTGGGATGCTTGAAAGACTATCAGTCCTAGCCTCATGATTAGTATTATGACCTTGAATGCCACTTTCAGTTTCTATATGGATCTGACTAGAGCCTCTTTCTGGTGATTCCTCAGGTTGACTCTCTCTCATGTCATCTGCATTCTGGCCAACTTCCGATTCACTGCGGCTTATTGCATTATCATCATCATGAAAACCATGATTTTCACTTGCAGTTCCTCTATTGTTTCGACTGAAGCCTCCTTCTGGCACAGTCTCATATTCATGCTCTACTTCAATATCAGAAGATGCCTGATGGTCAGCGGTTGAGCTACTTGCAACACTAGCTGTGCTAACCGGAACTTCTTGAGACTCTTCAATGACGGATATTGCGTCATCATATTTCGGTGGGGCTTCCATTGGAACAGTTACTAAGAAGAGAAGATGACGAATTTAATTCTAATTCCGAAAAGTAACAAATTTGATCAACTTTGATCGGAACAAAACTTCGATCTAGGCAGAAAAATCAGAAGCAAAGTGAAGCAAAACATAGATACCTTCTAACCACATCTGGGTATATAAATCGGTTAGGTTTTGTTTCGTTTTCTTTCTGACGTATTACTCTGTTGAGAGTTAGACGTAAAGCTGAAGAAATCCATGTTTTTGCTTCGCTATGTTTCCGATTTTTCTGGCTATCAATTTGATCAAGTTTGAACAAAGTAAATAAAAATGCATCTTACCGTCTCTTTCGATAACAACTCTCATTTGAATAGCTTCTGAGTATGATGGAGGACATCCGAAATCAACTGAAAGAAGAGAAACTCATGTTATTCTCATATTAGATTAGTAACATATAGGTAGACGTCAATTAAATTTTGGAATATTTTGGTGAGGTATGAATTGTTTTCTAAAATTCATAGAAAAGCCTCTACCCCCATGACAGATATTGATAACCACTCCCTAAGAGAGTGAAGTAAGAGAACAATGTTGTACCATACGAGCTAATTTGGTATTTTGAGGCCAATTGAAGCCAGTTAAGTGGACGGGCGAGGACAATGAAGATTTGCTTATCTTGTAATAGGCGGCTAATGGTCCCAACCTTGCCAAAAAGTCGACTCGACAGTATAAACTAGCAAAACGCTTTTAAGAAAAGTATATGCTTACAAAAGAAAGTTGTACTATTTTCTAACTAGTGAATAAGCTTACAGGCACTCTATTGGTTGATACGCTTACATGGGGTGGTATTATCCACTGATCTCGATATAAAGACTGGATCGAGCATTCTTTGGTTTCTGGAGTCAAATGTTTGAAACCGATTGCATCGGCTTTCATTTGGCTTCCAAATATGGCTGCCAAAGATATTTATCGAAATTATTGTTTGTTAACAATAGTTGCACGATTATTCAGTCTCGCGTTGATCATTCATAACATTCCAATAATCGTTAAAGAAAAAAGCACGCCCCAGTGGAATCTCTATGTATTGAAGTGGACCTCCCAATATGGCCGCCAAGGGCTTCATTTCAGAACATCAGATGCTCAATCCAGTCTTTATTTCGAGATCAGTTGGTATTATCTTACGTGCGATGGATGAGTTTTCATGAAGCTGGTTTATCATCTTACATGCGGAGAAAAATCTTATAAAGGGGGCTGCTATATAATCTCTCATGCAATGTGGATAAGCCTTGTGTTCCTTTATAAGTCTATCACATGAACGACGATACTTGGAAGGCGCCACTGGTTGTACTAAGGCAGCTGTGTGAACATTGAATAAAATAAGGTTACTCACATCCTGACCCCTCGTAGCATTCATTCGTCTCGCCATCAGCATCATCGTCACTACTAATAGCATCACTTGCTGGCTGATTCCTTGAATTCAACTTCCAGCGTTTGACAAGTGGTAACGTCACTAGCCCGCATACGATAAAAACTGGACCAATTATTCTCAACGTATTACTGCCACTATATTTTACGCCTTCATTGGTAGAGTTTCCGCAGTCATTGCGATTATAATTGCCTGTCGTATTCTCTTGGCAGTTGGCAGTTCCATGTTTTATCGTTAGATAAGGGTATATAGTTGCAATGATCCCAATAAACGTTAGAGCCCATCCTAACCCATAGAGCAGCCTCTGAAGAGAAGCTTGAGAAACCATTTTTAAATGAAGTTTGCAACTTCGATGGCTTGCTGAAAATTTCTGCAAGTTTGAAAACTTTTGAAGATTCAAAATTTGTATATTGCTGAAATGTCTGTCAAATTTCTAAAAATCTCTACTCACACAGCTAGCAAATGATGAAGATACTTTCGTGAAAGCGCGATCTTTCCATACCATTCTTGCCTCGTCTATGTATAAATGCAAAATCCAGAAACAAACTTCAATAACAGATGACAATTCTTTTGATAAATCCCAGTCTCTTTTATGATGACACGAAGTCTGCACCCTTTTGAAGAAATCTAGATAGTGTGCTTTCAAAATTTTATCATTTCTCCAATAACATGCCATCTCCGTGGCTTAGACCCTCGATTTTCCAGTTTCACTTTTCATATCTTTCTACTCCAGTTCCAATTTGGATTAAAATGACGCATTATACATTTGAGCGTCTCAAGATTCCAGTTGAAATTAAAAGAATCTTTTATTAGCCAGCTAGTAAAAAATACGTAGTTTGTTATCCAGAAATTTGTTTTTTAAATTCCAGTAAACATTTCGTTCTTTTGATATCATTGCTGTGTTGTTCAAAGATACTGTAGAAACACAATTTCACATCGAACGATGGCCAGTTTTCTTCTATTAAAGATGATTCCACCCATTCTGTTACCAACCAAAAAAGAAACATTCCGCATTTCGTAGATTCATCCCTTCTCCAGTAACAGTATATCCTGATGGACAAGCCACTTGTATTTCGAGCTCTAGTTTTTAGATTATCTCTTCTTTCATTAAATTTTTCTAGAAGGCTGCATAATGAATTTGAAGCTTTCTCAGTCTTTACATTTCCTTAGCGTGCAAACAAGAATTCTCTAACCCAAATTCACCAGAAGTAATAAATACTGAAACTATGAGACTAAACTTGTGAAATCATTATTTTGCCTAGGCCATAAAATTCATACCACCATTTCTCTGTGGTCAAAACTCATAACATTGGCCAAGGAGCATGGTTTATGATTAAAACCCTTTTGTTTTTACTAAAAGAAAGGTTCGATGCAGTACATTGGTTCTCAATGGGATTCCTTCTCGATTTGATACTTAGCTTCAAATTAATTTGATTTAAATTTCTATCACGCATGGTCGAAAAACGAATGGGAAATATCCAAGGACAAAGACAATCCTTGTCTATTAGTGGTCAATACGTTACCAGGGCAACCTCGAACTGGAGTATTATATAAAGGTGAACAGTGATCAGATATGTATGGTATTTTTGGCGGAAAGTTTTAGCTAGAAACAATGCCGAAAGCATTGGTTTTGATCACAGTTGCCAATTTATATATTTTGACTTAGCCATGGTTACTATTGTGTTGAAATTAAAGCTATCAGATATACAAAATCTATCTCTGAATAACATTTGCATTGAGTGGGTTCAGTGTTTTGCATCTGAAACTACAATCCCCGCCAAACGTCTTACACTCTCGCATGATTTTTACAGTTTTCTTCATGTCTTCCCCTCCCCTCCCCCGTTTGAAATGTTGTTTCTGATAACAAAAACTAACCCAATACCATTCAGCTAGTGTTTGGTGTGGTCTAATAAAGTTCATTTTGTAAACAACATTGTTTTGAGAGGTAGGGGGGGGGGGGGGTTCATTGGAAAAGATTACAAGAAGCGATCAAGTGCAAGCTACCAATTCCCTGCTTGAAACGAAGCAAATGCTATTCGTTAAACATGTGCTCACTCAAATTTCAATTAGAACATTAAAGACATAGGTGTTCTGATATTACTATGTGCAGTGATGCAAGGCTTCCTACCGTACTCTCTGCTTGCAATAAGCCTAATCGTGGTAGCACTTTACACTTTACAGAGAAACTAGTCCACTCACTAATAGGTTTAATTCAAGATACTGACCTCACTGATGTTAACATACTGATAATAATTTATATTGTGATTTAGTGCATGCTACTGTACCCATGTTGGGAACAATGCCTGGCCTTAGTCAGGCTAGCACGTTGTATGGAAACTCAATCACTATCAAATGGGTACAGTTAACATACAAGGGCCTCTTACTACTATAAGTTGTGAATGAGTGCATGCTACCGTATTCCCTGTATCAAATAAGGCTCAGCCCTAGTCAGACAAGCACTTTAAACAGACACTAATTCACTCAGTAATAGGTGTAATTAAACACACTAGGGCCTCATAAGTAGGTAAGTAAGTTGGTCGACCGCAGTCGGAGGCGACTCCAAGGCTCCTATTTCCTTCGCTGCTATCTTTTCAGATAGGGGTGGGCACGACTCCTGTTCCTAGCCCGACAGCAACTTACCCTCAATCCATCTCTTTTAGCAGAGAGGCATCAAGTACCATTTTTAAATTCCTTGGCATGACTCGGTCAGGGTTTGAACCCACGACCTTCAGACACAGTGGCGAGCACTCTACCTCTAGACCACTGCTAGGCCTCATACAACTACAGTATATGTAGTAATGCTACCTATACCAATTTGTTAGTGCATGCTACCATGTTTCTGCTGGGATAAAGACTCAGCCTAGCCTTAGTCAGACTAGCAAATCAAACAGATAGAAAGTCACTCGAATATGGGAACACAAAGCAAAATCATACTAGAGCCTCAAACATATATGGTGATGTAGGACATGATTTTCAGCCTTAGTCAAAGAAGAACTTTGAAGAAAACATCACTCGCTAACTTTAGATGTAATTAAACATACTAGGACCTAATTAAACATACTAGTGATTTAGTGTATGCAATCGTGCTGCTGCTGGAATCAAGACTGAGTTTTATTCTTAGGCTAGCAAATGAAAAGAAACCCACACAATTAAAATCCAGCCCCATACTACTTCGTTCTAAGTTCTAATTCAATTTTTCAAGGAACATTGAGGAATCTTGCATTCGAACTTATGTAGAGAGGTAGGGAGAAGGAGGTTGTATATTTTGATGGATACCATTGGTAATTTACGTATTACCTCCACAGTACTGAAGATAACCCCTACAGTAGTGAATACAGTACTGATGTTATCTCCATACAATACTGAATACCCTACAACGTCCTGATGGTATACCACGCAGTGCTGGTGATATCCCCTACAGTAGTGAATACAGTACTGATGTTATCTCCATACAGTACTGAATACCCTGCAATGTCCTGATGGTATACCACGGCACTGCTGGTGATAACCCCTACAGTAGTGAATACAGTACTGATGTTATCCCAATACAATACTGAATACCCTACAACGTCCTGATGGTATACCACGGCAGTGCTGGTGATATTCCCCTCAGTAGTGAATACAGTACTGATGTTATCCCAAAACAGTACTGAATACCCTACAACGTCCTGATGGTATACCACGCAGTACTGAAGATAACCCCTACAGTAGTGAATACAGTACTGATGTTATCCCAATACAGTACTGAATACCCTGCAATGTCCTGATGGTATACCACGGCAGTGCTGGTGATATCCCCTACAGTAGTGAATACAGTACTTATGTTATCTCCATACAATACTGAATACCCTACAACGTCCTGATGGTATACCACGCAGTGCTGGTGATATTCCCCTACAGTAGTGAATACAGTACTGATGTTATCCCAATACAATACTGAATACCCTACAACGTCCTGATGGTATACCACGGCACTGCTGGTGATAACCCCTACAGTAGTGAATACAGTACTGATGTTATCCCAATACAATACTGAATACCCTACAACGTCCTGATGGTATACCACGCAGTACTGAAGATAACCCCTACAGTAGTGAATACAGTACTGATGTTATCCAAATACAGTACTGAATACCCTGCAATGTCCTGATGGTATACCACGGCAGTGCTGGTGATATCCCCTACAGTAGTGAATACAGTACTTATGTTATCTCCATACAATACTGAATACCCTACGACGTCCTGATGGTATACCACGCAGTGCTGGTGATATTCCCCTACAGTAATGAATACAGTACTTTTGTTATCCCAATACAATACTGAATACCCTACAACGTCCTGATGGTATACCACGCAGTACTGAAGATAACCCCTACAGTAGTGAATACAGTACTGATGTTATCCCAATACAGTACTGAATACCCTGCAATGTCCTGATGGTATACCACGGCAGTGCTGGTGATATCCCCTACAGTAGTGAATACAGTACTTATGTTATCTCCATACAATACTGAATACCCTACAACGTCCTGATGGTATACCACGCAGTGCTGGTGATATTCCCCTACAGTAGTGAATACAGTACTTATGTTATCTACATACAATACTGAATACCCTACAACGTCCTGATGGTATACCACGACAGTGCTGGTGATATCCCCTACAGTACTGAATACAGTACTTATGTTATCTCCATACAATACTGAATACCCTGCAATGTCCTGATGGTATACCACGGCACTGCTGGTGATAACCCCTACAGTAGTGAATACAGTACTGATGTTATCCCAATACAATACTGAATACCCTACAACGTCCTGATGGTATACCACGGCAGTGCTGGTGATATTCCCCTCAGTAGTGAATACAGTACTGATGTTATCCCAATACAATACTGAATACCCTGCAATGTCCTGATGGTATACCACGGCACTGCTGGTGATAACCCCTACAGTAGTGAATACAGTACTGATGTTATCCCAATACAATACTGAATACCCTACAACGTCCTGATGGTATACCACGGCAGTGCTGGTGATATTCCCCTCAGTAGTGAATACAGTACTGATGTTATCCCAATACAATACTGAATACCCTGCAATGTCCTGATGGTATACCACGGCACTGCTGGTGATAACCCCTACAGTAGTGAATACAGTACTGATGTTATCCCAATACAATACTGAATACCCTACAACGTCCTGATGGTATACCACGCAGTACTGAAGATAACCCCTACAGTAGTGAATACAGTACTGATGTTATCCCAATACAGTACTGAATACCCTGCAATGTCCTGATGGTATACCACGGCAGTGCTGGTGATATCCCCTACAGTAGTGAATACAGTACTTATGTTATCTCCATACAATACTGAATACCCTACAACGTCCTGATGGTATACCACGCAGTGCTGGTGATATTCCCCTACAGTAGTGAATACAGTACTGATTTTATCCCAATACAATACTGAATACCCTACAACGTCCTGATGGTATACCACGGCACTGCTGGTGATAACCCCTACAGTAGTGAATACAGTACTGATGTTATCCCAATACAATACTGAATACCCTACAACGTCCTGATGGTATACCACGCAGTACTGAAGATAACCCCTACAGTAGTGAATACAGTACTGATGTTATCCCAATACAGTACTGAATACCCTGCAATGTCCTGATGGTATACCACGGCAGTGCTGGTGATATCCCCTACAGTAGTGAATACAGTACTTATGTTATCTCCATACAATACTGAATACCCTACAACGTCCTGATGGTATACCACGCAGTGCTGGTGATATTCCCCTACAGTAATGAATACAGTACTTATGTTATCCCAATACAATACTGAATACCCTACAACGTCCTGATGGTATACCACGACAGTGCTGGTGATATCCCCTACAGTACTGAATACAGTACTTATGTTATCTCCATACAATACTGAATACCCTACAACGTCCTGATGGTATACCACGACAGTGCTGGTGATATTCCCCTACAGTAGTGAATACAGTACTTATGTTATCTACATACAATACTGAATACCCTACAACGTCCTGATGGTATACCACGCAGTGCTGGTGATATTCCCCTACAGTAGTGAATACAGTACTTATGTTATCTCCATACAATACTGAATACCCTACAACGTCCTGATGGTATACCACGCAGTGCTGGTGATATCCCCTACAGTACTGAATACAGTACTTATGTTATCTCCATACAATACTGAATACCCTACAACGTCCTGATGGTATACCACGTAATGCTGGTGATATTCCCCTACAGTACTGAATACAGTACTGATGTTATCTCCATACAATACTGAATACCCTACAACGTCCTGATGGTATACCACGCAGTGCTGGTGATATTCCCCTACAGTAATGAATACAGTACTTATGTTATCCCAATACAATACTGAATACCCTACAACGTCCTGATGGTATACCACGCAGTGCTGGTGATATCCCCTACAGTACTGAATACAGTACTTATGTTATCTCCATACAATACTGAATACCCTACAACGTCCTGATGGTATACCACGCAGTGCTGGTGATATTCCCCTCAGTAGTGAACACCTTCCACATACTTCACAGACGTTTCCCTGAAGGCATCATGCATAGGTTTCCATTCCTCTTCAAAAACAGTTGAAAATTTGATTTAGATTACTAGCATTTTACTTACTCACCTGGTAGAATATCAAAGTTGATGGAATTCAAAGCAATCTCTTGTTTCTTGTTCCATTTCTGCTCAGATGTAGCTAGCTCTGATGTTTGATACCGATTTCTCTGCCTTCTTCACTGAAGAAATAGCACTGCTTGTTGTATGCCAAAATCTAGGCTCCATTGAAGAGCATCTAACAAAGAATGACAAAATTAGAATTTGATCTGTGTCTGCAAAACCGTGTCCAATAAGCTAAAATACGGTCTAACTTAAACTTAATTGCCTAAATACCCCAATGCTAGGTTCTTATGGGCTAACTAACGTTTTCAGTTCATTTAATGTTGCTAGGTTGCAAGTACTGCTAAGCAAATACGGTATACCTTCAGCATAACTATTTAGTTACCCAAATACCCAACATAACTACCTAATTTCCTATAACTTTCTGACTAACTACCCAACCTTACTACCCAACAACCTAACCTAACAGCCCAATAATCCAACCTGTTTAACTATAAAGCTAACTAACTACCAACTGCCCATCCTAATTACCCGACCTAACTTACTATATACCTAGCTACCTTATCTACCTCACTACCAAACTACCTGAGTAACTAACTACCCAACTACCTACTCAACCTAACTATCCAACTACCTGACTAACTAACTACCAAACTACCTACCCAACCTAACTACCGAACTACCTTACTAATTAACTACCCAACTACCTATAGCCTAACCAACGAACTAACTACCCAACTACCTAGTGTAGCCAACGAAATAACTACCCAACTAACAACCTAACTGCCTAGCCTAATTACTCAACCAAACTACCCAACATAACTATCCCTACAACCTATCTTACTACCTGAATCACAAACAACCCAACTAACTAACTACCCAACTAACTAACTAACAAACAACCCAACGAAACGAAACGAGCAAGATACTCGATGAAATCCCGTAAAGTTAGTTTCAACAAACACCCGAAACGACCAACTAACTACCAAACTACCAAACTAACAACCTGACTACACAACATGTCTACTGTCTACCTAACGAAACGAATCGACCATCTTGTTCGATGAAAATCCCTTATAGTTAAGTTTCCACCAACACCCGAAACGATCAACTAACTACCAAACTACCAAACTAACTACCTAGCTACCCAACATGTCGACTGTCTACCTAACGAAACGAATCGAGCTTTTTGCTCGATGAAAATCCCTTATAGTTAGTTTCCACAAACACACAAAACGATCAATTAACTACCAAACTACCAAACTAACTACCTGACTACCCAACATGTTAACTGTCTACCTAACGAAACGAATCGAGCATTTTGTTCGATGAAAATCCCTTATAGTTAGTTTCCACAAACACACGAAACGATCAGCTAACTACCAAACTACCTAACTAACTACCTAACTACCCAACATGTTAACTGTCTACCTAACGAAACGAATCGAGCATTTTGTTCGATGAAAATCCCTTATAGTTAGTTTCCACAAACACACGAAACGATCAGCTAACTACCAAACTACCTAACTAACTACCTAACTACCCAACATGTTAACTGTCTACCTAACGAAACGAATCGAGCATTTTGTTCGATGAAAATCCCTTATAGTTAGTTTCCACAAACACACGAAACGATCAGCTAACTACCAAACTACCAAACTAACTACCTGACTACCCAACATGTCGACTGTCTACCTAACGAAATGAATCGAGCATTTTGTTTGATGAAAATCCCTTATAGTTAGTTTCCACAAACACACGAAAAGATCAACTAAGTACCAAACTACCAAACTAACTATCTAACTACCCAACATGTCTACTGTCTACCTAACGAAACGAATCGAGCATTTTGCTCGATGAAAATCCCTTATAGTTAGTTTCCACAAACACACAAAACGATCAATTAACTACCAAACTACCAAACTAACTACCTAACTACACAACATGTCTACTGTCTACCTAACGAAACGAATCGAGCATTTATTTCGATGAAATCCCGTATTGTTAGTTTCCACAAACACACGAAACGATGAGAGAGCAGCAACAAGAACAATTATAGTAGCTAAAAAGAATTACAGAGCCAATCGAATCATGCGAAAAACCCGCATGTGTGTTTTCCTTAAGATAACATATATCCGTATTTTTCGCACGTTAAGCTGTTGGTAAAGAGAGCTCGCAGCTGGTTCAATATCAGAGCTTGATTGTTGGGGGATGTTTGCACTATAGCCGAATGCGATGAAAAATAGATGATTAAGCCATTCAGTACTTTCTTTTTTATAGGACCAAGCGGTTAGAAAATCAGTCGTATATGTTAAGTGTTCAGACTCGACTGGTTTACTGAAATCGAATTGAGTTGAATGGAAAATTGGAAATTCAAGCACAGTAGACTTCTGTGAGTCTTCAATTTTCCATTCAGCTCAATTCGATTTCAATTAACCAGTCGAGTCTGCACGTAGGCCAAGGTTAAGTTGGCTCATTCCGAGGTCGAAATACGGCCGCGATGGGCTGTAGGGGAGCAATTTTTTAACATGACTATGTCGTTACTTCCTTAATTCAAGCTGATAATCTATATTAATTTTTCAACATTTGATAATCTAGTGATCTTTTATAATTTACTCATTTGTTGATTATTTTATTATTCACTTCTTAAGAGATGAAAAGCCACAACTACTATGGACAAGCTCGATATCACCATGTATGTAGGTATTCATGAGTGTTCAATGAATATCCGAAAACATAGTGCTCCAGTAATACAAAATAAATCATAAAGCGAAAGGAGATTGGAGTATCATCTAATAGAAAAGGGTTTAACTAAAGCGGCTATAATGTAGCATATAATATGAAAACAAGAAGGGCGAGGGGTACCAATCCCTTTTATATCAAGAGGCTTACTAAAAAGATTTTTCGATTATAAAATTACTTGACCTTATAAAAAAGAGTGACAACAGAAGCGTAATGAAAAATCTATGCAGATGTCATGTACTATAGTGATATGCTTGTTATGTTATGAAAACCTGGCAACCATTCTAGAATGCGTTGAAAGTAATATTCACCACGATATACAGTAAAATGCGATAAGGATGATAGATGATGTACGTGGTATAGTGAATTTCAACCGATTTCAAATTATAGTTTTTGCTAGAGACGTAGAAAAGGCATTTATAGAAGTTACAGTGTTTATTGACCTTGGTGGAGGTGCAAAGAGCCACGAATTAGCGGAGATGAATTTTTAGTATAATTACTCTAAGTTTTGGAGAAGAAGCTCACAAATTTAAGAAAGGCATCGTTGAACTGAATAATCTACAAGAAGTTTATTGCGACATATTCTATTGGATAGGTGAGGCCAAACGTTTTGTCTTCTTTTATCATTGTTGACAACGAGGAGTAAATCACTTTGAGAAATTTGTGTGATATTTTTTGGGATTTTTTAGAGATTTTCCGGATTATGTGGAATTTTTAGGGATTTTCCTTAACAACCTCTTAGGGATTTAAAAATTTGCTGCGATTTTTAGAACTACTGCCTATTGAGTGGAACCATTGCTCTTTGGGCATAAACCAATACTATGGAAGATAGTAAGTCATAATTTCCTATTAATAACTATCCATACAATGCTCGATTAGTTTAACTATTCAGTAGGCCCTTTGTGCTTTGCTCATAAACCAATATCTTACGAAGATAGTAAGCGTATAGTTGCTGATCAACTATCAATGTACTGCTTCTATGAGCGATTCCAAGGCGAACCTCGAATAAATCAACTAGCAATGCACTATCAACTATCAATGCACTTTTCCGTTCGAGTACCTATTCAGTGGACCCTTTGTGCTTTTCATACAAACCTAACGAAGATATCAAGCGTATTTGCCTATCAACTATCAATGCACAGCTTCAATTCGTCTCCCTATTCAGTGGGCTAATAGTGCTTCGAACATAAACCATTACCTTGTGAAGGTAGAAACCGTAATTGCCTATCAATCCAACTCAACTCAACACAAGTTTTCTACCAGGCAGACTTCAAGCAAAATAGTCACCAACCAAATTACAGTCCTTCCCTAGAAGCCATCCCCAATTAAGTAGGTATATCTTTAACGATCTAGCCTGTGAAAGACCACAGCAGGGGCACAGAACCTCGACTCAATCACCCCTAGTCGATAGTCGATAGGTAAATATACTTACAACCTTCGTAAGGTATTGATTTATATGCAAAGCACTAAAGGCCTACTGAGTAAGAAGACTTATTGAAGCAGTGCATGGATAGTTGATAGGCAAATACACTTACTATCTTCGAAAGGTATTAGTTTATGTACGAAGCACTATTAGCCCACTGAATAGAGAGACGAATGGAAGCAGTGCATTGATAATTGATAGGCAAATACACTTACTATCTTTGTAAGGTATCGATTCATATGCAAAGCACAAAGGGCTCAATGAAGAGGGTAGACTAATTGAAGCTGTGCATTGATAGTTGGTAGACAAATACACTAACTCTCTTTGTAAGGTATTGGTTTATATGCGAATCACTAAAGGCCCACTGAATAAGTAGATTTATTGAAGCAGTGCATTGATAGTTGATAGGGAAATGCACTAACTTTCTTCGTAAGGTTTATGTGCAAAGCACAAAGAGACCACTGAATAGCTGAATAGTCCTTCTCATAAATACAAATTTCCACCAAAGTTAACTCCTTGAAACTAACTGAGAAGCCTTAAGATGTAGCCTGGACTACAGCGAGTTTCGATATTTAATTAAAAACAATTTCACTGCATTTTCCAGTTTGCGGCGCACATGTGGCAGGATTTGCGGCCTCATTAGCGCGAAAAGAGTGAAAACATGAAGACGAGATAAGGACAGGGAGACCACAAGAAGCAACGATCACAAAAACAAGATCATTCGCTCACAAGATGGAGGAGCAGCAACCAGGGTTGTCGATGTGGGAGATGGTGGAAATCGTTCTTTCTCTTCCACCGGGAAAGCGAGATGAAGAACTTATCGAGAAGTTATTGCCCTGGTTTAATGCAAGAAGTTCAGTCTTCGGAGGACTAACCAAAGGTTTGAAAAATTAGATTATTCATGTTTAATATTTCATATGCAAAGTTAAGAATTCAGATTGTTTAAAAGTTTTTGTTTGAAACAAACAGAGGTAAAAGTTCAGTTTTCAAACACAGTCAAATTTTAACCCTGGTTTAATGCAAGGAGTTCAGTTTTCGGAGGTCTCACGAAAGGTTTGACAATTTTATTATTTATGTTCGATATTTCATATGCAAGGTTAAGAATTCAGATTGTTTAAAAGTTTTTGTTTGAAACAAACAGAGGTAAAAGTTCAGTTTCAAACACAGTCAAATTTTAACCCTGGTTTAATGCAAGAAGTTCAGTTTTCGGAGGTCTAACGAAAGGTTTGACAATTTTATTGTTTATGTTCAATATTTCATATGCAAGGTTTAGAATCCGCATTGTTTAACTCCACATCTCTACAAGCCTGTTTCGTAGTTGTGGAGTTATACCATATAGCACTGTTGTTAGATACTACCGGTACTCTGGAGGTATATAATCCAGTACTGTGGAAGGATACCATGTAGTACTCTGGAGGTATACAATCAAATAATGTGGAGGGATAGCATCCAGGACGTGAAGCGTGTTCAGTACTGTAGAGAGATACCATCAGCACTGTGGAGGATACTACCGGTACTCTGGAGGTATATAATCCAGTACTGTGGAAGAATACCATGTAGTACTCTGGAGGTATACAATCAAATAATGTGGAGGGATAGCATCCAGGACGTGAAGCGTGTTCAGTACTGTAGAGAGATACCATCAGCACTGTGGAGGATACTACCGGTACTCTGGAGGTATATAATCCAGTACTGTGGAAGAATACCATGTAGTACTCTGGAGGTATACAATCAAATAATGTGGAGGGATAGCATCCAGGACGTGAAGCGTGTTCAGTACTGTAGAGAGATACCATCAGCACTGTGGAGGATACTACCGGTACTCTGGAGGTATATAATCCAGTACTGTGGAAGAATACCATGTAGTACTCTGGAGGTATACAATCAAATAATGTGGAGGGATAGCATCCAGGACGTGAAGCGTGTTCAGTACTGTAGAGAGATACCATCAGCACTGTGGAGGATACTACCGGTACTCTGGAGGTATATAATCCAGTACTGTGGAAGAATACCATGTAGTACTCTGGAGGTATACAATCAAATAATGTGGAGGGATAGCATCCAGGACGTGAAGCGTGTTCAGTACTGTAGAGAGATACCATCAGCACTGTGGAGGATACTACCGGTACTCTGGAGGTATATAATCCAGTACTGTGGAAGAATACTATGTAGTACTCTGGAGGTATACAATTAAATAATGTGGAGGGATAGCACCCAGGACGTGAAGCGTGTTCAGTACTGTAGAGAGATACCATCAGCACTGTGGAGGATACTACCGGTACTCTGGAGGTATATAATCCAGTACTGTGGAAGAATACCATGTAGTACTCTGGAGGTATACAATCAAATAATGTGGAGGGATAGCATCCAGGACGTGAAGCGTGTTCAGTACTGTAGAGAGATACCATCAGCACTGTGGAGGATACTACCGGTACTCTGGAGGTATATAATCCAGTACTGTGGAAGAATACCATGTAGTACTCTGGAGGTATACAATCAAATAATGTGGAGGGATAGCATCCAGGACGTGAAGCGTGTTCAGTACTGTAGAGAGATACCATCAGCACTGTGGAGGATACTACCGGTACTCTGGAGGTATATAATCCAGTACTGTGGAAGAATACCATGTAGTACTCTGGAGGTATACAATCAAATAATGTGGAGGGATAGCACCCAGGACGTGAAGCGTGTTCAGTACTGTAGAGAGATACCATCAGCACTGTGGAGGATACTACCGGTACTCTGGAGGTATATAATCCAGTACTGTGGAAGAATACCATGTAGTACTCTGGAGGTATACAATCAAATAATGTGGAGGGATAGCATCCAGGACGTGAAGCGTGTTCAGTACTGTAGAGAGATACCATCAGCACTGTGGAGGATACTACCGGTACTCTGGAGGTATATAATCCAGTACTGTGGAAGAATACCATGTAGTACTCTGGAGGTATACAATCAAATAATGTGGAGGGATAGCATCCAGGATGTGAAGCGTGTTCAGTACTGTAGAGAGATACCATATAGCACTGTGGAGGATATTATATACTATGGAGGGAACCACAAGCAATGTGGAAACAAACCAAAAAGGCTTAGTTTCAGGACGGTTAAACGATCAGTAACGCGACTTTCCATTCTTCCACTAATAACTATTATCTCTTAATACTACAAGGAGCGATGAAATGCATTAACCGTGTTACTCTGCTGCAAAGAAGGCTCCAGCCTTCGTCAGGCTAGCACGTTAAGCAGAAACTTGGACACTCACTCGATAATTCTTAAAGTTAATTCAAAGAAAAACAAATAAATTGTGGTATTTCTACCAGAAGAGAAGAATCGCTGTTGATATTTTTGATAAACTTAAGACTTAAAAGGCAACGCATCAAGGATTATTCTTCCAGCGTCATCAAGCGTTCTTGTTTACATCGCTGTGCTATAGTTGCTTAAGGTCTTTACAAGTTAATCTGCTATTGCTGGCAAATGTAGTTGAAACGTTAAGCTTGAGCAACCACAAACTTATATTTTACACACTGATTGTATTTGAGGTAAATATAATCCACTGCTTCCATGCTTGTTAACCAACACGCTTACACGCCTGCTATGGTTGTAAATATGCGTTTAAAGGGCAGTATACAGTACAAAACACTAAGAAACTGTGTGCAGCAAAACTAGGCTGCCTACTAGATTTAAAAGGTTGACAATAAATTGGTGAAGAATTCAAAATGTATTCAGCAGGACAGCCACTGAATTTGGATGAAAACCCAAATCTTTGCAATCAAATTAGTTTCTGAAGCAAAATGATTCTTCAAGGTGAAAAATCTAATCTATAAATATAGATGCACTGCTATCTGGCAGGATGAAGTCTCTTATAAGTCAGTTTCTAAGTGGTAGGTTAGTGCTATAGTCTGTATTACCTGCTAAGAAACAGGACTCTTTGTGTGTGTGAAGTATGTGTATCTGTTTTCCGAAGGCAGTGCCCGATACATAAATGTTAGGAATTACAGTAAATATTGTAGAAGAAAGAGTCAATAAGAGACTAAACTCTGCATGTCTAAAATCCTGTTTCATGAGTTTCCCACTCATCTGGAGATACTAATATGCAAGGAGCACTGTTTTAGAGAAAACCGAAATACAGACTTCATCTCTTTATTTTTCATATGAATATATCATTGAGAAGGACTAATTCAAAAATGAACCATGCTTGTAAACGTATCGATACAAATCTTCATCAGTAACTATTCTAACCCGGAGGTTAAGAATATTCTTACTCTAAGGTTAGAATATTTAATGAAGATTTGTATCGAAACGTTTACAAGCATGGTTTATTTTTGAATTAATCTTTTAGAATTTTATAAACTTAGATTATTAGGCTCTCGTATTATTATTATTAGCATTGAGAACGAAATAGTCAAGAGACTAAACTCTGAATCTTGACGGGCCTGTTCATAGTTTCAAACTCATAAGTAGATTTAAAAACTAAAACAGAACTGTTGGAATGCATGTAGGTATGAACTGTGTATGAATGTATTTTTGTTTGTGTCCATGTCAGCTCATAACTCAAGAATCATTTAACGCACAGCAAAATGAAATTTGAAACAAATTCTGACAGATAGTGAGCCAAGCTCCCCTTGTAATGCCCCCTTTGGCTTTGTGCTTGCCAACAGAGCGGTAATGAGTTCTTTAAGTCTTTAATTTCATTATTACTGGCGTTTTCAGAATATGTTCAAAATCAATGGTGTAACCAAAGTTCTCTAAGGTTAGTTATATATTTTAAACATAAGGTCGCATGTGTCTTTAAAAAGGTGGTTAAAAGAACGGAATTACCGCTATAAAATTCATCGTACAAGACACGAGTTGAATTAAGATCTTTAAAAAATGCAATATCACAGCGTTAATGCGTTAATACTCAATAAAAAGAGTTGACTGCGTGTGGTATTATGTAGATATATCGTAAAATGCTAAAATCAGACATTTTAGTACTGAATTTATCGTAAAGATGAAATTTCACAAAGTTTCGGTATTATAATCGTATAATCAACGGGTATAGTCTCAAAACATTGTGGAATTTTATGTTTACTATAAATTTGACACTAAAATGTTTAATTTCAGCATTTCATGGTGTAACCTTCTATTGCTAATAGTTCCTGATTAGGCCATAAAGGAGTTGGTCAACTTCATGTTTGAAAAAAGGAACCAAAAAATCACGCAAGTTTTACTCCTTCGACGCACTGCAAAGCATATGTAGTCTTTGATTTTCAAGATTTGGCCTTACCAGGCCCTATTCATAATCAAATTTGATTTGATTCATAATTTGATTCGTAATTTGATTATGAATAGGGCCTGGTAAGGCCAAATCTTGATAATCAAAGACTACATCTGCTTTGCAGTGCGTCGAAGGAGTAAAACTCACGTGATATTTTGGTTCCTTTTTCTCAAACATGAAAATGTTGTAACCACTAGGATTCAAACACTCGTGACGTCAGATGAACAAGCTACACCACTCTTTCGTCACAAAGTATGATTTTGAGCAAGTAACAAGAAATCCGAATTAACTCTCACTTGCATGTCGACGAAAGATGGATATAGAGTTTATTGATATACTTTACGCTGAAAAACCAGAAGAACGAACCGACGCAAAGTTGCTTCGATTGGCAGAATGGCTGAGGGGAACATGCTCGATCTTGCTGCCGCTGAACCATCGTAATTATATTAAAAACCTTATCATTAATTCATCTCATATGATGCATTAACCCCTTGTGCAACCTATTTAATGTAAACACTCCTTATTTAGAATTTGCGGTATTTCTGGGTACAGATACAATATCTAGCGTGTAAAACCGATTAAAATAAAAATAAATTGGGTTGACTTCATTGTAAGATACTATAGAGATATCACGCGTTATTCCTTTGACACACTATAAATTTCTGATTATGAATAGGCCTGAAAGGACCGAAACTTGAAGATCGCTTGTTAACTAATTTATTTATAGTGAATCAAAGGAATAACGAGGAGGGGACATCCATATGATGCATGTCTTTTTTTTATGAAGTTTACGAATTCCTTTATGACCTGATCGCGAGTGATAAGTAATAAGAAATTCAACTGAACTCTAAGATTTCAATCGTTTACATCGAAAAAAAAAAATTTTAATGAAAATCGATATTGATTGATGGAGTTTTTCGTACTTTTCTTTTGGCCACTACAGTCCCTAGCACCTCCTTTAACAGCATTTTATGGATAAACAAGGCAGAGTAATGTTGTGCTTTTAATTTCCTTATTGCTCCGTCGATATTCCATAAGACTGATACCTAACAGAGAAGTTGAGAACCACTTTTCTGGGAAGCTTGATATGTCATTATAATTTAGTATTTGTTCATAGTTTCATAGTTTTCCCAGTGTGCAGTTTTGTAGTGGATGATGTTCAGTTTGAAAGTAGCCATTTTTTTAAGTTAAAGACTATTTTACCTTAAAATAAATGTTTTATTTTTTCTTCTTTCTTTTGTTTGTACCTACCCTTCTACCAAAAGTCTTATATCTTTTATAGCCTTTTTTAGATATCTCATTTATAAAGCAATGTTTCTTGTATTTACCCATGATTGATAAAATTAACCAATATCTAATAGAATTTACCCCTATCCAATAAAAGTAACCCAATTGATAAAATTGACACCTATCTAACAAAATTTACCACTATTTAACACTATCAAATAGAATTCATCCCTATTCAATGAAATCTACCCCTATTTATAATAAAATTTACCCCAATAACAATTTGTATCAGCATTCTGGTAAAGTAAAAGGACCATCTAGTCTGATACGGGCATATCTTTGCTAAGAAATCATTTTGATAATTTCATATTTTCTTTTTACAGTCAGTCTGGTGGGGATGATCCAACACTCCTTTCTGATGAGATGCAGAGCTGACTTCGTTCTCTTCAATCAGGGCGATTTCGGCAACTGGTAAGAGTTTTCATCAACATCAAATCTCACATTCCGTCGCCGTATTTTATTTTAACTACTTGGCGCTTATTTCCTTTTCCTCTCTCAATTCTAAACGATTGGTAAAATATTCTCAACCTAGGGCACTCGCAGATAAATTCTCGTTAGAACGAATCCTTTCATTTTGCTCTGCGTGAAGTGGTTGTTTTGAAGCAGACATGCACACACTTACAAACAATTCTGTTTCGTACTTATATACTTTGTACCTATAAAATGTTCTTTAAAGGGATTAACCATTTTTAAAAATTGTTATCACCGATCAAAAATTATTAGGGCGTAAACACAAGCTTTTCAAAGCCTCTTTCTGAAACTAACATTAACCCCATGAAAAAATCCCCCTCCCTTAACCCTAAACCCGTTCTTTGTTGGGTTGATGTTACAAGGCTCGATCTTACCAGGCTTGTAAGTTAACCATAAACTGACTGACTCACTCACAATTTTCATGGTATAAACATGCCATTTACTCATAAACTGTCACTCTAAAGTTAGTTGACGAAGGAAATTATAAAATTTTGTGATGCTTATGCAAGGGTTCTGGGTATCCCAACAATAGACGTAGCCTCTCGACCAATCGGTTTTCAGAATCCTTCCAAGCGACCATCTGATTGGTCTGTTTATTCTCATGCAATTTTCTTTTTGAATTGAATTATTTTTTGATATTACCGTTGCTTGATGGTAGTCGACTAAACTTAATTAATAATTTAATGCTTGAAATCGAATATTTTCCAATCCTCACATTAAAATTCTCTTAACCTTTTATAGTTTCTATGTGATCGTCAAAGGAGGTGTGTCAGTCTATGCCAGACCAAGAGAACTCAAAACACACAAGCCAAAGAACATCAGCTACGCTCGAGGACCGCAAGAAAGAGCCAGGTTTGGAAATGAGCTCGCTCAACTTGGTAAGTACACAACTATTCGTCACTCTTCAGTAGGTTCTGTCTTCTGTATAGTTGTTAAAGAACCCAGATAGGTTCGTGCCTACATTAAATGAACCCAGACTCCATTTTTTATTTATTCTGCAACAATGAGTTTTTGGTTTCAGGTTCTGGTCGCTGTTTTGGAGAATTATCAGTTCTGAGCGACCACGGAGAGCGAAACGCAACCATCATTACCGACGAACCGACCGTTTTAATATGCTTCGAGCGAGAAATATTTCTTCGCTTCGTCCACGAGAAATTCGCCAACGAACTTCTGAGAAAATCTGGATTCGTACAAACGAATTCTCTATTCAAGAAATGGCCTATCGCCTACAAAAACTTACTGACAGAATGTCTGCAAATACGAACTGTGGAGTTTGGAGAGACGATAGTCGAGCAAGGGGCAGTAGTGAATTCTATATATTTCGTCATTGAAGGGCAGGCAAAAATAAGCGTTAATACAAGCAGACATCAGTATCAGTATAAAGGGACGATAACGCCACAGTTTGATCGCCAGTTGGCGACACAGTATCAGAACGACGATAGTGATGACGATGGTATTGTTAAGTTTCCGGTAATAGAACGGCGACGGCGAAGGCGAGAAGAAGGGTTTTTTGCGACGGAGATGAGGAAACGTCCGGATATTGATTTGTGTCTGGTGGTTGGAGTGAACGGAATGATAGGTAAGAAACTTTACTAATGGTATCTTCCTACTGTACTGGACACCTTCAAACGTATTGCTGGTATCCCCTACAGGACTGATGGTATCCCTGTACAGTACTGATGGTATCCCTCTACAGTACTGATGGTATCCCTCTACAGCACTGATGGTTTCCCTCCAAAGTACTGATGATATCCCTACACAGTACTGAATATCCTCTACAGTACTGATGGTATCTTATCAGAGAACTGAACAGATTTCAATGTACTGGTGGTATCCTCAAAGTACTCATTATATCTCCCACAGTTCTGAACCTCCAGATTGCAGCACAGATATTCCCAAAGATAGTAAAATCGAGTTTGTCTGCAAAGTATCACTGTGTGAAGTATAGCTAACCCAAGTCACGATGGGTCCATCACACTTAATCTATGCTTGTAGCACACAAAAGTTTTCCAATAAGAACCTTATTGTAATGAAATTGAAATTAGGAAATTAAAGTTGATGAATTCACATACCATATTCAACCATTCATGCACTCTTCATGCAGGCTGTATGTCGACATGGCCATAAGATTTGTTGGTTCCTAAAATGAAATTGCATGGATTAGAGGAGAAAACAAAAATGATACTCATGATGAATACTATAATCATTTCTCATAAATTTTCTATATTTCCTTCAAGGCCTTTTGGATGGTCATCAATATAAAGTATTTTTCTGTATGTGATATTATTGCAAATAAACGATTATATGAAAAATGAAATGAATTGATTATAGATCATTGACTATAGGCCAATATAGATCTTTTCATTTTCACATATCAATTCGATTTGCAAATATAGAAAACATTAATGAATTAAGTTTTTCGGAGATTATACTCGTTATCAAGTTCGTTTTGAAATGTTGAGCCACTTCATACCTAATGTTGTTAGTATCAACGAATCATTTCATCTAGTAGTTGATTCGCAATCAAAACTTGTTCAATGTTTTCCCTAGGAGACATCGAAGCTGTGTATGACTTACCCACTTATTCCACAACATATCGCTGCATTCAAGCTATAACACTCTATGAGCTAGACATTCCAAGTTTTATACGTCTTATTATCAAAAAGAACCCAGATACGTTTGAAACGATGCGACGAATCGCAGAGGCAAAAATCCGATATAGAGATACATCAATAAAAGGCGGAATACCGCTTTATGAAGTGTTGTTGGGACTAATTGAAAATAGAACGACTGGGAAAAAAGCTTTGCAGAAACTCTTCCCCAGACTCCTGGTCATGCAAGCAAAGAAGGATAACCAGAAAGGACCGAGGAATGTTACACATACTATCATACCGGACCGGAGAGAAGAATATCCCCGGAAGATGTCGAGGTCGCAAAAGGTATTTCTACATCATTGTTGTTGCCAAATATGACAATGATGATAATTATGATAATAATTTATTTTGTGTTGGCTACTTGAATCTAAATAGCTAAAAGCTAATTGAAGCCAATTCATTTTGAGTTACTGAATTTAAAGTTAACCTATTCATACGATTTAAAGTTGAATTAAAAACAAAATTATAAAATATTGTCACATACCTGAAAGTTAATCTAGCAATTTATCAGAAAAATATCCCCTCCCCATTGTAACCCCTCCCCTCTCACTCTTTTTCCCCAAGCTAACCGCTCCCCCAGAGAGATTTCATCGTACTTAGGAGCTTTTTGGGGTAAAAAATGATAGTGGTAGCCCTCAAATTTGATTCGAGAATTCAGAACGATTAACAAGGAGGGTCACGAAGGGGTAAATTGGGAACTGGGATTTGCCTTTTTATGGACTGGGAAAATGGGATTAGTCTACTTAGGGCTAGGATTTGGAAATGAACAAGCAAATTGGGATTGGCATTGTTAAACATGCCAATATTCGGAATTTCTCTATTTTCCTCATTCGGATTGAGATTATTGAAATTATTTCAGTGCTGGGAATAAGATCAGTACCCCTGGCAGCAAGGGGCATTTTTGAAAACAAAAGGATTCACAGAGATTTTCAAGGGATTTTTATTAGAACAATGGGATTTTCAGGAAAAGTGTATAAGATTCTAAGGAGTGAATTGCCTTTCGCCTCTCAGAATCCTCTACGAATGATGTGTAACGATTTTGAAAATATCTAAAACTGCTTGCAGCAAATCTGGGATAAACAATTTGTTACGATTTTGCCAGACAACTTTGTTGAAAACGAATTCACCGTACTTCAATTCCAGGTGAAGATGAACATAAACCCAGCTACAGGAGAGGTTACAGTGATGAATTCTCCCACTGGGGAAGACAGAAGAAAGTCGTTGATTCAATGGGAAGAAGACCGGAGGCGAAACTCTATAATAAGCAGAGAAACAACGAGGGGCAATACATTCAAAAGTATGCTTCCTAGTCTGGGGGAAGTTGCCCCCGGTGAAGAGACTACCGAGGAAGATGTCGAAAATGGGGCTGAGCAACATGGCGAACATGGAGACACCAGTATAACGAGGCTGAATAAATTGAAGCATACTGGGAGTGTCACAGCACATCTGAAAACGAGGTTAGTTTGCCTTTTAAGAGAAGAAGCATAGCTACAATCTGTTTTTTATAAGAACCAGTAAAATTGGTTTGAAGAGCTACAATCCCCGCCAAAAGTCTTGGAACACTTGCACTATTTTTACAGTTTTCTACATTTTTCCCCCTCCCCTCCCTCCTTTACAATGTTGTTTCTGATAACAAAAACTAGCCCAATATCATTCAGCCTGTGTTTGGTGTGGTCTCATAAAGTTCCTTTTGTAAACAACATTGTTTTGAGGGGGGAAGGGGGGTTTGATTGGAAATAAAAGGCTAGGAAAGCTAAAAATATAGTTATTTGGTAAAAAGATCAAGGGTGTTCCAACTACTTTTGGCGGGGATTGTCTTTTTAGCTTTTCTTTGATGGAGGTATAGTGAGTTTTAGAAACCTGGTACATAAGGGTTTTCAGGGTCGCTGATTTCATTGGTGCAGTCAGATTTTTGATTAAATGAATATTTGACGTCATATTGCATATGGGGGGCATTTTTAGGCCCAATTTTAAGGTATTCTAGAGAACTTCATGATAGAATAGTCTTTTAAATGAATTATATTAGAGAGATGCCATTAAGTATCCTAAAATAATGTCTGAGTATCATTCCCTCATATATGTATGCAATATGTGAAGGAATTTTGTTTCTCCAGTGTCCATATGACGTGCTACGCTTTTCTAAAATTAATTTATTAGACCCTCTGTGTACAGTTGTCAATCTCATAATAACATAATTCTCCGTGCACTAGTCATGCACATAGGAACAACGCCTTTGCAGGCCAATTGTTTAATCTTTCAAGCTTTAAAATCGAAAATCTCAACGTGCTACACTGAATTCAAAGTAGTAATATAGTAGTATATACTTAGAATAAAAAAGGACCGTAGCACGTTGGAAAATTGGGATATCTCTTTCAATGTTGCTTTATTATCCTTAAAAATTTGATAAAGTATATAAGGATAGAATATTCTTTTATTTTCAGGCTGAAATACTCTTAAATTGTTCCTACTTTTATACTTTTCTTAACCATCTGACGTATCAGTGTGCTGTTATTCTATTTCTTCCTTTTTACTGTTAGTATTGATAACGACGCTCCTTGTTAAAGTGTAGCAAGTTATGTTTATATAAGATTATGTTATTCTGCTTGTATGTAAATATTTGTCAGTCTCATGGTTATTGCGTAAAATTCTTATATTGAGCTAAAAATGGTCAACCTCGGTTTGTTCTTAGCTTGTTCTTAAATTTTGGCAAAATTTGAGGCTGGTGTTTTCATAAAATTGTTCTTACGAAAAAAATGAGGGTATTAGATTTGACGATGCTAATTAGGTTTCTACTTCAAGCTGGTAATAAATTGAAAATTTTGTCACGATCAATTTGTTTTCGAGTAAAATTTCTGTTTTAATTGTAGAATTAAAAAGAAGAAAGGAAAAGGCGAGGTAAGGAAATATTTCTACTCTATACACTATGAATTACTGCTCTATATATTTCATATCACTGCTCTATATACAAATATTTTTAATACTGCTCTTCATACTGCATATCCCGGCTCTATATACTAATCTTTCTATTACAGTAGTTGAAAATTATTTAATGCGTATGGTTCTGTTGAGAAGACGAATAAAGAACAAATTGTATAATAAGTATCATTTGCTATGTTTCCACTTAACATCTAAATATATTAAATGGTACTACTCATACAATTGGTTCTTTAATCCTTTCTATTACTGCTCTATATACTATACATTACTATTCTATATAATATATACAACTGCCCTATATATTATATATTACTGCTTTATATACTTTACATTACTTTACTACTGCTTTAAATACTAGATTATTACTGTTCTTTATACTTAATATTCCTACTCTTATATCCAATATATTATTACTCTATATACTATATATTGCTTTTCTATATATCATAAATCACTGCTGTATATTACTGCTCTATATACTATATATCAATTCTCTATAAACTTTATATCCCTGCTCTATATACTTTATATTACTGCTTTACATAGCATCTATTACTACTCTATATGCTATATATCACTATTCTATGTACTATACATCACTATCACTGGTCTATATAATTTCTAATTACTTCTCTACAAACTATCTATTACTGGTCTATAAATTATAAATTACTGCTCTATGTACTATATATCATAGCTCTATAAACTATATATATACTGCTTAGATACTTTATATTACTGCTCTTCATACTATATACTATATTCTATATCCTATATACTTTATCACTGCTCTATATACTATACACTACTGCTTTACATACTATAAATTACTGCTATATATTACCTTTCATGGCGGCCATGTCATCCTTGTTGTATCTTGTTTCCTAGAAAAACGATATTTCAGTGGAAAATTACAGAAATCTGAAGAGAAAGATGCAAGCCATGAGTAGAGTCACTCACAGGGTGTCCTGGAACGGGTAAAAAACGTAAATAATATGAAATATAACTAAAACAAATTGAAATGGCAGAATGTATTCAGACAGGGATTTCAACCATATTATAATCAGACAGAATTCGTAAGACACATAGACTATTTTCTTAAGGTTTATTAGAGAGTAACTATCTAGAAAATAACACACACTACAGCTCGTGATATTTGTGTAGAATAGAAGAATTATTTATTTATGATGAATACTTTAACTTACACAAGAAGTCTTTTCCTTAAAAACAAAAATCTAAATCTACCTTACTACACGAAAATTATGTTGTAAAATCACAGAGTTTTCCCAGGTAACAAACTACACCCAGCACCCCGAACAAATGAATGTGCTCAGAAATTAACGTGAACCAACAAACAATATCACACACACACACACACTGGCAGGGGTTGACCTGTCCATAACTGGTTCATGGAAGACCGGTCAATGGATAAGTCTTGAGACCAATCCATAATTTCGGCTAGGAGCAAAGTTTTATGGCTTGATCCCCTCTGTAACGTCAACCATTTTAGTCGAATATTACGACACGCAGGGATACGATGGATAAATTCTGACCCCCAACGACAGGAAGCCAACAAAAAAAAAAAACAAATTCTCATTTTCAAGAAGGTAAGTAAGTTTTTGTTCAAACCCCTAGCCTACAATAGGGGCCTTATATCCAGCAAGGGCACAGACCCTAAGTTTAACGCCCCTTCCCAAGGACGGTGGAGTGAGTTGTTTAGTCACCTCATATTACCAAGCTCAACTGAAACTGCAGAAAGTATACCGATCAAGTCACTTGGCCACTTGCCTCACTTCTTGTTCATTATACCCTAGCCTTGTAAGGAAACTGTGGCAGAGATTTTCTTCTGAATTTTTGGGAAAATCAGGAATTCTGACTGCATATCTGAAATTCATTTTAGAGAATATGAAAGAGGGCAGTGAGAAAGGTATTCTAAAACTATTTCCTAGGGCTAAGGTGAAAAATTTTTCTCAAAATCACGTTGAAAATAAGAAACAATTGAGGCTCTGCCCTTATCATGGTTTCTAACATTTCTTTACACAAAACTGGTTGGTTTGTGTTCATGACACATATTTGAGGACAGTATATTTGAGTTTGGAATTTTGTGTAAATTTCTGATCACATTAATTTATTTTACACTTTCGCGTGCACCACATTACTTTATTTGCAACATTAGAAAAGATTCATCAGCATATAGCCACATTGAGTTTTATCCTCAATTCTAGGCTCCATATAAAGTAACTGTCTAACTAGAAATATTGAATTCAAATATCAACCGTACAGGATTTTATAATTCCATATCCTTTAATCTTAATAACGTCATCAAAGACGTAAGCGGTTGCAAATGCATTTTGTCCAGGTTCACACTCTAAAACAGCCGGGAAAGCAATATGGTGCACCCCACTGCCATCAACACATGATTTTCCATAATGATTATGGCCATGAAAGCAAATTTTCACGCAGGTGTATTTATGGATGACGTCAAGGACTTCTTCATAGTTCCATGGCAGACATATATCGCTGGTGCATCCAGGGTGAATCGGAATATGGCTCATAATTATGACTTTTTGACCTGCTTCTTCTGCAAGCTGTAGCTCTTTATTCAGCCACTGCAATTGCTCTTGACCAACACCTCCATTGAACTTCACAAAATATCTATTCTTCAACCCCATTGGGTTGTTCCAATTAGAGTTGGTGTTGTTTTTTGATAATATTTCTGTCGCTAGTTTGTTTTCTTGGTCACCACATTTTCTCCCGCAAATGCTGATATCATATGGATCCAAAGCAAGAAATTTATAACTAGGATGAGGCGAAAAAGTAAAATAATACCTATCCCCATTACCACTATCTTTCAATGGTCTGTGGGAGATGCCATTAATGAAAACCTTCGCGTTAGGCCCATCAAGGCCTAGATTTTTGCCTTCAGTAATTTCAACTTTGCTGTTCAACTCCGAGTTTGCCAGCTCCTCTCTGTCAAACAAATAAAACTCGTGATTTCCCCAAAGATGGCAAAAATAACAATTTAGCTCTTTGCAACAATCCAAAACAGTTTGAAGACACTTTTCTCTGTCTTTTCTCGCGACATGGTTTCCTTCAATAAAATCACCGAGTTGCAAAACAAAATCCGGCGTGCTTTTAGGCCCATCATTTTTCCAAGTTTCAATAGCACTTTTCAACAAGTTTACCGAATTTCTATAATACCTCATAACAGTACCTACATGATTACAGCGGTCGTCGATGTCTCCGTACTGAACATCCGTTATTATGCCAAAATTGAACAGGGGTTTTGGACTTTCGCTCTCGGGCCTAAATCTTCGTTTTACATTTTCTGCATCAGCAACATTACCACTGCAAGTAGACATCACAGCTCTAACTTGTTGAGCTGCAAGACAATTCTTTGGACTTTTCACAGCTTCGAGTCTGAGTTTCTGGCTAAATATATTGAAAGATGTCAGTGACCTTACAAATCCATTGCGAGGAAGAATTTGGGGAGTTCTCAGCATCCTTGTCTCACAACGTGGCGGGGATGGCCGAGTGGTTCGATCACTTGACCCTTGCTTGAAGGGTCCCGGGTTCGAAACCACCTTCAGACCTGCCACAAAGTGTGAGGAGAGAATTAGCCAGCTCTCTGTAATTCCAGGCAAAAAGGCAAAAGGAATCATGAGGTGTGGTCACATCGAGAGGAAGGACCAGGGTCGCACTGCTCGATTAGTTTACCTATTCAGTGGACCCTTTGTGCTTCGCACATAAACCCATACCTTGCGAAGATAGCGAGTGTATGTGCCTATCAACTATCAACTATCAACTATCAACAACTTCCCTCACCTTCAATTTTTTGAAAATGATTACATAATTGAAGTGAATAGACCGTAGGGTTCTCGAATATGATTGGCTTATCATCGCGCATGCGCAATTACAATCCGGGAAAGTAATGGCTTTGGGTACCAAATGGCTCTAAAAATGCCTCTTCTTGCCTACCTCATCTTAACGCCTGTTTGTTTACATGTATATTACATTATCATCCCATCCCAAAGTTAAAAGCTGAGAGGTGAGATGAGAAAAGCATGTGTTTATATGTGAAAATTTGTCTCGCATTCTAGCTTCATTGCCTTGAAGATGAGATGAAATTTCACACATAAACGCGTGTTGTTTTCATCACTTATTGTTCTTTTACCTAATCTATCCCACCTTCCAACTTTCATCCCATCTTCCAGCTTGTGCTGCTGTTCTCAACTCGAGAGCTGCCATGTGGAATGATTTTGTCCATAAACAGGCCCTTAGGCTTGCTCCTTCGCCTTCGCCCTACCATTACCTGAGGGCCAGTCGTGTACTGAAAACGATTTTCCGTGTCCTCTTCTCAACATTTCAAAAAGGCGTGATATGTTCAAGAACATAGAACATATGACAACTACCTTGAACGAATTTCCTTATGAATAAACTCATGAAACTGGAGAAGAAATAAAATCTTTGTAGCTCTCGATTTACACTGATAGATTCATGAGGTTCATAATGGGGTTCCAGGGAATAGAGCAACATGGCCAAAATTAAAAAGGGAATAAGGTAACATGAGACAAATTAAACAGGGAGCAAGGGAATATTGACAGCAAGCATGGATCAGGGAACACAAAAGATCAACATTTCTTCTTAGAATAATGAAGGAATATTTGCAATTTCTATAAGAGAACAGGGGAACATGACCCCCCTATATGACCCTCTTTCATCACTTTTTTTGCAAGATAATACGAAAGACAAACACTTTTTGGAAACAAGAATGAAATAAATGTTTGATTGTATTTTATATATAAGTGTATTTACATCACATTGAAATGCATATAAATCAAGTTTTGATGATAGATAAATTCAATAATTCTATATATATCTATATAAAATTTATAAAATTGAGTACATTAACTGATATCAACATTGTTCGTATAGCTGAGAAAGATGTTCAAAATCTTAAAACGACAACATATAGAGGACCTAGGATGGTCCAAAAATTGAACCATACAATGCTAAATGATGATTTTGTCGAAACTTGCCCGCAATGAACAACCAAATTATAGCTAGGCCATTTATGCCATTCGTGCTTTCGCATCTTCAAGGAATATTAGCCAATCAGGAGTAAGACTGCGAAGTGGTCATGTGATATGATCTAGGGCCTAATTGCTAAAAGAATCCCTACAGAACCTTGAGTTGACCCTTAATCAGAGCCAGTAAGATATTACGGTCACACGATGATCATTGACCTTTCTTTCGGAATGACCCTTTACAACATAATCAGCTAAAGCTTTCAGGTGAATCTTCATAGATGATATAAGTTGATATGAATTAAGGCAACGACTTTATGTTACACGTAAATATCCCCAAATATATGGAATTTGTAAATGGGAAAGAATTTTGATGGAATATCAACAGCTTGATTGTCATTTTTGAGTTAATAAACCTCATCAGAACCTCGGAGGATATCTAGTACTGTCTTTGATCGGTAAAGATCTTCAAAATAACCAGAAAAATCGGAAGCACAGTGAAACGAAAAAATGGATTGCTTAAGCTTTTCGTCTGACACTTAACAGAGTAAAACGTCAGAAAAAAAATGAAACAGAAACCTAACGGATTTATATACCCAGATGTTGATCGAAGTAGGCCAATTGGAAAAGAGGTGAATGATTGGTACAGGGTGGAGGTACGGTGGAGGAGGGTAGTCATCAGTTCAATGGAGGGATACCATCCGTATAATTGAGGTTTTCAGTTCAGTGGACAGTGTCAGGTGATACATTTTCGTGACTGAAACCAACTTACAACTACCTCCATGAAACCACATGGATATCATCAAAGTGACATAGATGATGATAATATAATGAATAATTTATAATACTATATAATGTTCTATATCATACTAACTAATTAGATGTTATACCACGGTATTGTTCCCAGTTTTCTATTCGGAATATTTTCATATGAATATCAAATAATTCGGCAAATGTCTAGCGTTTGAAAAAATCAGCAAATGTTTAACGCCTTTGGCCCACCCATTAAAGATTACGTTGTTCGGCTTGCTGGTCAATGACAAATGCATACCCACATGAAAACCAAAAATTTTGATTTTACACGTGACTAATAGAGTATTTCTTATTGGGTGGATGATGTCCAGTGCTTGTTTCAATGTTGATCGATATATTTCTTTCTCTATATATTCTGAAAAAATCCCATCACTTCTTTACCTTGAGCTATCATTCGACATGGCCTTTTTTTTTAAGCAATGACCCAGGGTTATCTGTTGACCAGCAGTTAGCTGTTCACATGTTACGAGCGTGAAGAAATCCATGAAACTTTCGACTTGAGCAAGGATTTCACACATGACTTATCTCTTATTGGATGGTGATGTCAGTTCTTCTTTTGCCTAGCCCTCAAATTTCCATGTGATGTACACGTGTTTCTATTCAAACCCCTTACTCTTTTAAATTGATTTGGGATTTCACACGTGACTAATTGATTGTCTCATATTAGGTGATACAAAATCCTCTCTTGACCAGTAGTCAAATGCCCATATGTTATGTACGCAAAGAAACCCGTTTCTCTTTCAAGTTGAGCTGGAACTGAACACGTGACTAGTTCATTGTCTCTTATTGGATGATGATGTAAGTTCCCGTATTGACCAGTAGTTACATGTCCACGTGATATGCATGCAAAGAAACCCATTTCTCCTTCCAGTTAAGCTGAATTTCACACGTGACTAATCGAGTGCCTCTTTTTGGGTAGATGGTTTCCACTTCTCATTGGCCGATTATTCAACCTTGGTCCAGCCCTTACTGGAGTCATTTCACTGTGAGTCGCCATTTCATCTTGATGGACAGTCTGTCTCTCTTGATGGACAGCCTGTCTCTCTTGATTGACAGGTGTCCCTCCAGTCCCATTGAAGTTCAATGAATGATTGACAGCCATTGCATTATGATTGACAACTTCAGTATTATGTCTAACAGGGGTCTTATCGATATCAGTTAATCTCAATTCATGATTGACAGGTGAGGAAATATGATTGACAGAACTCTCACCATCTTGTGATAGTCGCACTTTGGAAAGTTCGTGTTGTACTGAGTAGAGTTGGGCAGTTTGGTGCAAGGACTTTTCTTTAAATCTTCTTATTTCTCTCTGATACACCTACAGCATTGAAAAAATGATTTATCAACGATAGAAGATAAAAATATTCATTTAAAAAGTCTTTATCCGTTTGTTACTAACGAATCATCCAGGGGAACGTGTATTCAGTATTATGGAGGATTTCAGTACTATGGAGGATACCATAAACGCATTTGAGGTTATTCAGTATTGTTGGAGGGATTCCATCAGTAATGTGGGGGATACCATCTGCACTGTTGAGGGATACCATCAGTACTGTGGAGAGATACTATCAGTACTGTGGAGAGATACCATCAGTACTGTGGAGAATATTCAATACTGTGGAGAATATTCAATACTGTGGAGGATATTCAATACTGAGGAGGATATTCAGTATCGTGGGAAGATACCATTAAGTACAGTGGAGGGATACCATCAGTAATGCAGAGAGATACCATCAGTAATGCAGAGAGATACCATTAGTACTGTGAAGGGTTTACCATCGGTACTGTGGAGGATATTCAGTACTGTGGAGAGAAGACACAAGCAATTTCGATATTATCTCCACAGTGCTTGTGCTTTCCCTCCACATTAATGAACACCCTCCATAATTTTACGAAGAGTTACAGTAGAAATTTAATTTAATTTCAAAATGATTTCAGAAATCTAAAATAAGATTGAGATTTACGATATGTTGAATATCAGAAGTAGATAATTTACCTTTAAATGTTTTCTGTATTTTGTCATTATCACACAGCCTTTGAAGTAACTGAATTTAAATTGAATTTGATATTTAACTCGGTTAAATGCATTTAATGAATTGAATTTCATTTATTTTATTCATGTTTTTCAAATTAATTTAAGTCCCATATGGTTACTTTTGACAAAAGACAGCCTGCAAAGGCATAGTTATTTCCCTTATATTATACTTTCAATTGAAACGTAGGCAATTTTATTTCTAGTAACAACGCATTTCTCAACACCTCAAGAACTCTTTCGTTTTCAACTTAGTTTCTAAAATCAAACCCGAGTTTAATCCAATCATTCGTTCTTAAATTACTATCTAAGATTTAAATGATTTTATTGACCTAATATGTTTAGTGTCAAGAAAATATCGAATAAATTTATGCATTATTTAGAGATTTATTCGTTTAATATTTAATAAGCATTACCTTTGCAATGTTTTACTGAATATTTTCTGAAAGATACTATAAGATATTCAGGAGCCCAAGCTCTCAGGAGGGTAATCATTTAAAAAAAACAAATTGTTACAAATGTGCTTTGAATCCATTCAGGACTGTTCAGGAGGCAAAAAAAGGCTATAATAGCCTTAGAAAACGCATAAAATCACCAAAAAAATATTTCCCTTAAAATCAGCCAAAAATTGGAAAAGCCTGATAGTTAGCGCATGGTTTTAGGTCCGAATTGACCCATAAATAAATGGTTGCAGATAGGCTTTTAATCCTAGTTGGTTCACTTAGTTGATTTTATTTATTATCTTGTAAGCTAAAAGAAAAGAGGCTTTCCAGATATTCCTTTGTTCTGTTCCCTTTAGCTTTGCCATCATCCAGACACAGTAAGATAGATATGTTAATAAAAGGAATTCAAATCTAAAAGAAACCTTGCACAAAAGGTCTTAAAAATTAATACACAGCGGAAGAATTTTAACAGGGGTTATTATATATCCAGGGGACCCTGCTTCCGTCAGACTGTCAGTCTCACAGCATTGGGTTCAGGATTAGGTTTGGCTTCGTGCGTCATCACACTCAGTTTAGGTATTGCATGTCCAACTTTGCAAGTTGTTTATTGAAAGTTACTCCTAAACATTTATTTCTATCAATTCCTCCCACCTCCTCCCTTCTAGCTTCATTTCTTATTGATTGTTTTTACCTTTTACTTCGTCCTACCAGCTTTCTGCTAGTTGTTGACAGGTGCATTGGTCCCGTGGCGGGAATTTTATTCCAAGGCCCATCACCAACCGTAAAGAACCTTATTCTGCAGGCAGTTGGGTCTTATGCGCTGATTCCCAACTATCTGCTAGGGTAGGGATAGATAATAACCATCTTTAAGTTAAAGTCTATTTGGTATTGCTTTAAAATATTTTTGGATTTTCAGGACTATATTCACGACGAATATTTCTATATATACCCATAACTAGGGAGGGAGCAAATTGCGATTTAATTTCTAGCATATTTCAGACAATATATGATTTATATGTGGTTTATCAAACGAGTTTACCCTTATCTGGTACATACGTTACGTCAATAAACCACGAAAAGCTTACCACATTTTGTCGAACCAAATCCATTTTATCTGATTTTAACTTTCCAATCTCAGACCGAAGAATATCAATTTCCCGTTGAGCAGCATCTTGCAAAAAAGAAATTATCTCAATCCTGAATCAAGAAGCAGTATTTCAACGCCGTGGTAGCTCTATCAAACCCCCTCTATGAAAAACCCCTTTCCAGTAATCCCCCTCTCTAATAAGTTACCTCTCAAATAAGCCATCTCTCTATCAAGCCCCGTCTCTTAAAAAACCCCTTTTCTAGTAAACCTCCTCTCTATTAAGATCTAAAAACCTTCTCTCTAATAAGCAACCTCTCAAATAAGCCACTTCTCTAAACATCCCCTCTCTAATAGGCCACCTCTCTAATAAGTTACCTCTCTAATAAGCCAACCTTCTAGAAAGCCACCTCTTTAATAGACCCCCTCTCTAATAAGCCCCCTCTAATAAGCCCCTTCTCTAAAAACTCCCTCGCTAATAAGCCTCCTAGCAGCTAGCATGTAAAACATAAAATAATTCATTCACAGTTTATAAAAAAGAACCAAGCGCAAAGAAGAGCCATCCAATAAAAACTCACAACTTACCTAATGCTGAACAAGCACTGCTTGTACTAACGTCTTCATAAGATGACGAACAACTGCTTACAGAGATATAGTTTGAGTCCATCAAGCGAGGATCCTACAACAGAGACAAGAAGCTACTGTAAACCAATAACAACAAATATGTAACTACAGCGTTCAATCAACCACAGTTTTAACGGCTAAAGTATGGACTGATCAACTTAGAAGCACTGATAACCCTATTGAAATCTTTAATGATTCTGCCACATGAAAGAGTTTACATTAGCCATATTTTCTTACTTTAGGGGTTAATTTTTGGTTTATTCTTATAGTCCTGAAAAAGCCCTGTATGCCCGGGCAAAATATTGAGAATATTTTTTATATATATATTATTATATATTAAATTTGTTTACGTTGTTTCTGTTTGTGGTTTCATGCGTTGTTCCCGCCCTGTCTTAATCTTAGGCCCAGCCAGTGTATTGATCCACCAGAGCCTCAATACATGAACTCAAAGTATGCCTCTCCCAACAATTCCTTTGTAAGACGGTAAAACTAGTCCCTGAAACAATTTCTTTTTTAGTAGAGCATCTATTGAAAACAACCTGATTCGAAACAGAATCTATTTTCAATATTCCTCTGAATGGGTACGTGGGGTACTATTGACGATTTTGAAACGTTTTGAAGAATTGTTCGACGTTTCGCAACTTTTGAGGAACAATTATAAACGAATTCAAAATTATTTGCAACGATTTTTGAATAATCATGAAACGATTCAACCATATCGAAACCCTTAGATGATGAATTTAGATGAAAGATAATTTTGAAAGCGAAGGGCCATTTTCTTTTTAAGTTGAATGTGTTTCCATACTTTTTCATAATTTTCCTAAAAAAGCTTTTTGCTACTCAAATTCGCCTTTCAATCTCAGTAAAGAATGCATCATTCCACATGCTCTAGCCTTCTGTACTTTGCTACACGCAAATATTTTATGACAGGCGAATCAAATGCTCGATACAACCATCTTTTCGGATTTACTGGCATACCATATGTTTGACATGTTTAAATAACTTCATTTATCATGTTTTTATTTTACCTTCACAACGTTAAAGTATTTCACCACACTTTTAACAACAAATCAATGATTAATAAGACCAATGAAAACAAACCCACCATTTGCCTCAGTTCCTCTTCGTCATACGAGCCAGTCCTCAGCTCCCTAGAGTATCGGTCCGGCGTGAGATTACTGTCCGGGCGGTTCGACATCTCAGGGTTCGAACTCAAACCGAGTCTATGGTTCGATAGCGATGGAGAGGAGTTTGTACTGCAAATAGATGAACAATATTCTAATGATGAATCGATGGTGAATTAATGTATTGTTTATATTGATAGGGCAGCTGAATGCAGTAAAACCCTAAAACTCCCCAAAACAAAAACTAACATTTCTGAAAAGATGACAAAGATACATTGATTTTTTTCAAGATAACCGTTCCTGAGGGCTGGTTTTTCGAATCTGGAGAGACTTTGGTAGGAGATTTAACACGAATCAACAGAGTTGAGAAACATTTTATGCTTATTTCAGAATAAGAACGGGGACAATGTTACTCCTTTTATATAAAGACATCAGAAGAAGAAAGACGAATCAGTATATACTTTTCAACCCATGACATATCCGTTTACAGTGACGACAAGATTACAGTGACGACAAGACCATTAAAAGTTTACCTTTCAAAATAGTTTATTCCATCCCCAGAGCCCCAATTTCTATCAATTTATGATAGCTTTACAAAAATAATGCTATCAAAATGCTCAGTGCACATCATTGGAATGTAGATTGTGAGCTATATCACCTCGTCTTGTAATGTAACTGTATTATTTCTACAATGTGTTTATTCATAAAGTGAAACCAAAGTTTTTCCTGTGAACACCATGTTAAGGCAAAGTATAATTATGGGTTAAGAAATTTGCTAAGAAACTTTTGGTTCTATAATTAGGGTGAAAGCTAAGAAACTCTGGTACAAATACTAAGCATAGTTTCTTATAAAAAATGAGTGTGTAGAGACGAAAGCCTTGTACTTGAAAGGATTTAAAACCTAGAAAGGAACACTCATCCACAAAAGTTTTGAAGCAACAAACACAGTACAAGCTCTAAATGGCATCAAATTTTGCAAGAAGAAACTCTTGGCTTATTGCATCGCAACAATTTTGTTTCGCAACGTTGGGAACAGCCCCCCTTGGAAGCCACCATCTCAGCGGGCATCTGGTTTAAATAGTCTCTTGTAGACTTTTCTTGATGTCCACATCACATAAAATATAACCCTGACTTTGTCAGAAACATTGTCAGAAAGAAATTGCAACAGCAGCTTATAAATTGTAGCTGAAAATTTGTGTTGAAATTATATCATATTCTATACTATTCTATTCTATTAAAGTGGAGACAAAAGTGAACTACGCTAAAATGATGTCCAAGGCAAAGACAAGGAAAAGGTCAGCGAGAAAGATAAAATATGGGCTAGGCCTTCTCGATCCGGCTAGGCTGGTCAAACCCGTCTCTTCTAGGTCATTTTTTACAATGTGAGCATAGTTCAAGAAAATTTTATTGAAGTGCAGTTTAGTGAAGAGTTAAAAATGTATTATGAAATATTTTACCTTCCTGTGTCGCAGAAGTAATTCTGTTGCAAAGACTTCCTGGAAACTCCGTTCTCAGCTGATTTTGAACGCGTGTAGTCGCCGTTTACTTGCAGCGAGCCCTGCTGGCTGGAATTAGGCCAGGCGTTGGTAGATGAAGGCAAATGCGAAGCACTACAAATAACAATACGAAACAATTGCCGATAACTGAATTGAAATATAAAAGGATGTAAAGAGAAAGACTGCAGGTTGCATTCAGCTAATGTGGAGCAGACATTGAATTATTAATTGCACGACTCAGGCCCCGTCCACACGTATACGTTTACGTTCGTAAACGCATACTTTTTTATACGTTTACACCTTGCGTCCACACGTAAACGGCGTTTCAGTTGACCCTAAACGCCTACTTTCGAAAACGCTGTCCAAAGTGGATACTTTTGAAAACGCTGTATTCGCGTCTTGGTGTGGACGGTCGTAAACGCATACTTTTGTAAACGATGACGTCATAGCCTCGGTTCTTATTTGTCAATCGACGTTTTTGATTGCTTTGGAAACCTTATATATTCGTTTGCTACTTGCAAAAGTAGCTCTACTTCATCATCGCTCCAACCATATGCTTCACTGCTGCCTCGACAGTTGTTTGCTTTTTACTTGCTTTTGGTGGCATGATTTCTAACAAAACTGATGTGTCTCGATTGGGTTGATATTTAACAATCGTTTTCAGTCGTTTCAGCGTTTACGTGTGGACAGGCGAAAACGCTCTGAAACTGATCAGTGGATCCGTGTGGACGGAAAACATTCTGTGCGTTTACAAAACGTAAACGTATACGTGTGGACGGGGCCTCAGGCTATTCGGGAATCGGTTTCATTGATGCTCAAATCATGCTCCTTCGCAATCAACACAGACGGAAATGGAGATCAGTATGAAGATCCTTCCAACACAGCTCATCATGCTCCTACACAATCATCACAAACAGAGACGGAGAGAAGTGTGAAGCTCCTCCAAAGGGGTTCTGTAAGAGCCAACACAGCAGCAATAAATGGAACATAATTTGCTTGCATAAATTCTGAATAGATAAACTTCGACAATTTCTAAGGGAATTTCTTATGATTTCGTCTCATGAAAATTCCTTGAAGGCAAGGTTGTTTAAGTAAATTAGTTAATGTACGTCAGCCCTTTCTCACAGTTGAAAAAGGTTTTTTTTTCTCTAATGATCGTTTAGTCCTTACCAAGATACTATACTACAAAATACTACAACTAAAATCTATAAACATACCAAGAACATTTTTTAATTATTGAATTCCATTAATTGTGCGTTGTTGAAATCTCTGTTATAGAAAAGGATATATGTTTTTAGGCCAACTTTTTGCAAAACTTTCATTTCACAAGGGATAGGTTAGCCATCAATACCCCTGGCAATAATTGTTAGTGCAAAAGCTTTTGTGTTGATTGCAAAGAATAACCACGAAATAGGATTCTCAATACCCTCAATTACCATGAATAATTTATTGTCTAGAAGCTTACTTAACTGAATATCACCTGTTGTTTTCTATTTGCATCCATTTATCCGTTTCTATCTTATTTTTCCTATCTGCATTTGTTTACTATTGTTGTTTACGGTTCTTTCCATTAGCTAAGCTTTCTCTAATTCCCTTGGTCTAATGCTTTTGCGAAGGGTTAATTTTGTTCGTTACTGATTCTTCACGAGGAGGGTATTGAGGGCTCAGAGCCTCTTTTTCATGATTAGTGGAGAATTTAGTATGACTGCGAGGCATTTCTCAAGTCTAACTGATGAGGATCGTGTGAATTTCGGGGGGGGGGGGCAAGCTAAAAATGGGTTCGAGAACAAGGTACATTTTCAATAAATTAGGGGAACAGGGAATAATTTGCGAAGATTCTCCAAGGGAATATTCTAAATGCTATAATTTTATAGAATACATGATAACTAATCATAATTCTCAAGGGGAACAGGGGAACAAAGAACCCTCTATACGACCCTTGCTGCTACAAGGTTGTATTCTTACGTTTCAACTGATATTCATCTGCGAAAAGAAGTTTCATTCGTTGGTCCATGCCAGATTATAGTCAAGCTTTATCCCTAATGAAATTGAGATATCTTGATACCATGCCAAAAATATCCAGGTAGGGCCGTCAAGAGAACAGCGGTGCCCCAGGGTAAAGGCGAATTTAATGGGCCTAAACTCCCCTAAAAGAAAGAGATCAATAAACATGGATTGCATAGATCTTACGGCCTCTTTTGGACCCTAGGCCTCCTGGTAGCTACCCTGGCTACCTTCTTCTCTACGATACTCTATCCAGGCCCTTAGAATTGAAGTCAGCAATGGCGGAAACTTCGGCTTCTAAAAATGGTTTGAAATGAAAAGCTTAACCCAGCTGCTGAGATTAGTGTTCTTCGTAGACGAAATGACCCGTAACAGATCCTCCGCAGCACTAGCCAGGAGACATGTAAGAATTGAGGACAATATGATAAAATGAATCCAAAGAAAATCAGCAGGTTACATTTGGCTAGAACGTTGAATAATTGATAAGTCAAAGGGTTCCTAACTTTAGAATTTACGAAACTGATTTAGGTAAGAATCTGAAACTTTGAAAATCCTGGAAATAAAATTTCATAAGATTGCATTTTTTGAAACTTCGTTTTTTTTTTGCACGATATTTTCAAATGCCCAAGAGTGTTTGATTCATAATTGGTTTCAACGATATAGATTGAAACGCCTTAAAAATCCTGCTCAAAATTCATCATATTTCATCGATTTTGAGTCGTATTCCTTAAATCTTCCCTTAATACAAGTTGCATAGACTTTAATTCGAGACATAAAAATGTATGAGAAATATTAGCACTGGTTGGCAGAAAAGAGACAGGAATCTACACTTTCATCTCGACAAGCCTGTTTCGTGATCGCTTACTCATCAGGAGAGTGCTTATATATGCTCTACTTCAATGTATTGAGCACTATCTTCTGAGAACCAATATACTGGCTTTATGAGAAATATTAGATTAAAACCATTTACCTTTTCGATTCTTTCCTTTCATTTTCACGTGAGTGGTCTCTGCTTGTTTTCTTTGAAAACAATTTCTTTTTCTGTAAGAAAGATGCAGGATACTCAAACAAAAAGTTCTCTTCTTAGAGATGATGCTAGATTGGGAAGGAAGCTTGATAAATATTTGTCTCTTAAAAGGGTAACATTAAAATATAACAGTAAAAACCAGTGCAAAAGATTATATTTTTCTGAACAGAATCTTATTGAATTAATATTTACTACTAGTGTTTTTTAACAGATTCTGTTTTTAATTGAAAAATCACTGAAAAATCTGTGCAATAACCATATAAAAATTTATGATTAACTAAACTTCTCTAGTTTGAGCCTTAAACCCAAAATTTACCTTGATAACATAGTGATAAAATCTTAGCCTAACATGTTCTTAAAACTAAAGTTCTCATATGCAGGTTTCTACTGTATTATAGAAAGTAACTTCATTGAGTGGGATGTTTGATATATATTTGATCCTTAAAAGGGGGTCTTATGAAAGAGGGAGGCCCTATTGAAAGAGGGCTTAATATTCATTTTCTCTTTGAAGGGTAAAGGATAATCAGAGAAGAGGGGGTTTCATAGATAGAGGGGGTTTCATAGATACAAAGTTAAAAAGAAGGGCTTAAGACTGGCTCAACGGGCCACTGTCCAATTAATTCTACCATCTTGCATTAGTGCACATTTGCCCAATAGCGAAAAGAAGTCTGGGAAATATTACCTAAGAACTCTTTGCAAAGTTGAAGGTTATGAATGAATTAATGAATTGTATAAGAAGAACCAAGTTTATATTAAAGCTTTCACTGAAGTTTCAGGCGTATGCCCGTTATCAAAATATCAATTTAGACAAAAACTCTTTGATAATAGGCATATTTCAAAAAGGTCAATGGAAGCTTTTATATATATCACATGGTACTTCTTATAAAATGTGTTCATCTATTCGTCTTACTTATTAACAGTACCACATGTATCAAATAGTTTTTAACTCAAAGAAAATGCACTACATCAATCAATGGATGTTCAGGGGCAGTATTACATCAATGCAATAAAATATAATTGATTGGAAATGTCTGCATTCAGAGGGTAGTAAACGGATAATGTACGGTAAAAAAGAAAACAAAAACTAAAGTAACAATATGACACCTACTTCTTTTTTGCTGTCATCCCCAACATCAGTAATGTCGTTGAGTGACCGTGATAAACCATTATTATAAGGGGCCTGGAGGCCTGAATTGCTGTTCAACGATTGATTGCTTCCATTTCTAGTTTTGGAATTTCCAAGTGCCGAACGAAATGAGGACAGTATGCTTCCTTTTCCACCAGAATATGTTCGATGGAGCTACGAAAGTAATGAAAAATTCCTTTGGTAGGGAAGAGGTGGAAACAGATCTGGAATCAATTATCTATAAAGCCTTCAAGCGAGCAATCAAGCACTGGCTTGGCGACAAGTGTAATTGCCGGATTTGCAAATAGCCAGAATTGTATATATGTATATTTTCTGTTAAATTAGTTATTGTAAATAGCTGGTATTAATTAGTAATTATATTACTATTTTGAATAAACCATCTTTAAATAATGTCATTATTATTATCATTATTAAACAACACTTTACAGAATTCTTTGATGATCGCAATAGCGTGAAACTCTGAGCAAAAACATACACCGTTGTTTGGGGTTAATATAGGGACAGGAAAGTGAATGGGGACAAAAAAGGAACAAAGATTGTGGACTTTGAAAATTAAAGAGGGCCTTCTCATTTTGAAACAATTTGATCTTTATATCATACGTAATATTGTTGGGTCACAATCAGAAACCTCTTGCCCAATCTTCAATGTCAAAATCTTTTGTCCGTTTTTGTCCCTAATAACCTTTCTGTCCCTATTCACCCCAAACTACGGTATCTAGTGTTCTTAGTGTATTACTTCTATTGTATCTCGCTCTACCTTTTAAAAGGTAAGAAGCACTCTTCTTGCCAATAAAGACAATTCACCATAATTATTCAAACAACACTTTATAATGATTTGCAGGAGTGTTAAAAATATGGTAGGTAGCTCCCTAGTCCCCCCTCGGTCAATAAAGGTTAATTTGAAAAGCAACAATGATGAAAATCCTACCTCGCCTTCCTCTAGAATTTGTTCATTTTTTAAAATCAGATCAGAGACGAGTTGCTGCATCAGCATTGCTCGAGTTCGAACCTAAAAACAAGAAACATTTGGATACAACATACATCTAACTCGATAAGAGAGTGCCTATCCTGGTTATAGTGCTCGATATACGCGAGTATAGAGCAATAATAAGGCAGAATGAACACATTAGAAACAGACATGTCCTTCTGTGACTCAAAGCTTCGAGCTTACGCAGTCATCAGACAGACTATACCAATGAAATAATATTCCAGATATATAGGGTCTGGCGAGTGCCTGAAACTCAGAGTCATAAAACGACAAATCTGGTTTTTCATAATTTAATGTTTATATAAAACTTATAGATACAATCTATCCCAATAAAAGTAATCACGTTTTAGTCATGACTAGAAACTAGTAGCCTAACCTTTATGCAGCAGGGTCAACATGCTAACAAATAACTTATGCTAACAAATATGAGGTACAAACAGACTAGGCCCTCATATATATTTCCACCATCTTTACTTCCGTCAGGCAACTACCCAGCCCACAGGAATGGAAATTAGTTTTCCAACCAAGACACTGGTTTCCAGATCCAAAAATACTTACAGCTAGTTGTGAGAACTTATCACTTTTACAAGCAGCCAATTCAGCATTCAAGATTTTGGTCATCAGAAACTGACGAAATTCTTCCCCCTGAAATAAGAACCAAACAATTTTCTAAGTAAGATAACAAAAGAGTTACTACGCGCTACGTGATTCCTTGAATTCGTTCAAAGTTTATTTTTTCATCACTCATGCAAAGTTTGAAGCTTTCATTGCAATTCAATTCCATGTAGAAAACTGAGACTCATGTAGTAAAATTTAAGACAACAAGAGAGATAGGAAATCTAACGAGTGAATTAAATTCAAGAGGTAAATCATAAGTTTCACAACGATTCTAAGCAAAGAGTATATAGCATACGATCTCATTTCAGAATAGTGGTGAGATTATTTTAATAACCAGGTGCAATATAAAATTTATGAAATTTCAAATTTAGATTTCAAAATTTATAAACTCTATATAAAATTTCAACTGGATGCAATGTAAAAACTCAACCTTCTCTTGTTATCAGGCCCAATCAGTCAGTTGGTTGAATATAAACTAGCTCGAAACAAAGTGACGATGATGATGATCAGAAACATATTGAAACATAATTACTACTTTCAAATTGTCTGACACTTATCAGAGTAGTATACGTCAGAACAGTCTTTAATCGCTACAGAACAAGGGGATGGTGAGGAAAATTGGAAACATAGCTAAACAAAATAACTGGTAAAGCTTTGCGTCTGGCACTCATCAGAGTAGTACGTTGGAAGGAAAATTTACTTTCACCCTATCTGTGATTTTTTTTGCCATCCTCAAGTTATGCACAGATCAAAGACTGTTAATGTACTTACCTTTCGAAACACAGCAGGATTAGGAAGTCGTGGTCCAAATGTGGGTACACCATCTCTTGCAGTGACTGAAACCTAGAAATCGAAATTGGAATTAACTTGTAGTTCCGACTAGAATCGGGTATAATCATGGAAAGGTATTCACATTGGTAAAATTTTGACACATATACCACAGTGAGCCATCTTCCCCGCAGGAGATTATTGCATCTTCTCTGCTCCAGAGGAGGGGCTTGTTGAATAGCGCATTTATCAAAGGGGGGGCGTTATTCAAAATTTTTGCTTGAAAATGATGAGTACCTTACCTTATAACGGACATTGGGAGTATTTGCATCAAGTACTTGAACCACAATGAAGACGTGAAGGAAATGAGAACGGATTGAGGAAGGACAGAATGGTGTGTTTTCATCCTAAAACAAAAGATTGCATTGAATCAATAATTCTAAGCTTTTTAGTTTATTGATGCAAGTAATTATTTTTTTACAAGTTTTACAAAACACCATTAACAGATCATTAGTGTTTATCTTCCAAGATCATCAGCCCAATACGTTAACATTTCTTTGGGGGAAATTGTAAGTGTAACGGGTACAATAGCGTGTGCCAAGAAACTATCTGCTTGTTGCTAGAAATTCTGGAGGGCGTCAGACCACAATGCGTCGAACTTAACGTAACGAGATTTTCTAGAGGGCATTAATTTTCAATTTGAAGATTTTCTAGCGACAATTAGGCCCGTTACTACCGTATGATACTACTTATGGGGGAATGTTACTACTATCATGGCCGTAGAAATAAGGCCCAGTCTTAAACAAGCTATATCACGTTAAACAGAAACTCATTCTCTCGTAAGGGGACATAAACATCATCAATACACAGTTGTGTAGGGTGTGAGCATACTTTAAAGCAGAACTGCAAAGAAGTATATAATCACAAGTTAAAACCACATAGTACTTACTTGAAATACAAGGGCGACAATATCGTTTCCTATGTGTCGTTTTCGTTGCAATTGCTGCACATCACCAGCATTATAAGGCAGCAAAGACGAGACATGAAACATGAATTCTCTGTAAAAAGAACAAATCATCACAAAAAGTATCGGAGCTTGGGAACTAGGTTCCCAGAAATGTCTTTTGGCTGTTAGAAAACTTCTAGCCCAATTTTGGGAGAAATAGAATTGGCCAGTTTACTATTCATAGTTGTAAATACAAAATATTTCTGCAACAATCAGGACGCCGCCTTAGTTAACCCCTTTTAATCTTGCAGTTTTTCTTCAGACCGTATAAGATTTCCCTAAACTCCTTCTAGACCACAACTAATATAATTTCCAGGGGCATCTTTGTAACACATAGTGCTTTTATTCAATAAGAAATTTCATCAGATCCTTGGTTCCCAGAGGGAAAAATTTTTACAGCTCTAGCTTTGATATCTAGCCTCTGATACTGGTCTCGATAGCTTAATGGTGAAAGCATTCATGTGCAAAATCATAGGTCCTGGGTTCAAGTCCGGCTCGAGCCATGTTGGTTTCACTACGTTATTTTACACAGATCTTCTCGATTGAAACATTTATCGATTTTGACCAACGATGAAAATGCTTGCATTTTGGAGAGTTTGAACATACTCAAAAATATTCAACACAGCTAATAATAACTAAACTAAATCATTCTTACCTATTTTTAAATGTAGTATGATATGAATATTCTCCAGTTTGATTGTATTTTACATCTAAGCCTCCACGATAACTAAAATAAAGTGGGGCAAATTACGAATATCACAAATCAATTAGAAGAAATTGTTGGGTATAAAGTAGTAGATTTTTTTGTGGTCTTGATGAGTATATATTATTGGGTATAAGGTAGTACAATTTCTTTGGAGTCTTATGGGTATATATTATTGGGTATACAGTAGGGTAGTAGAATTTCTTTGGACTCTAATGGGTATACATTTTTAGCTGGATGCAGCATCCAAAATAAAAAATGGGCCTAATGTTGTTTGATAGCTTTCTATAAAAGTCTGCTAGACTTTCTCGGCGAGTCTTTGTTTCGCTAAATTTCCTGATATGCTGACGTCACAATAAATTGTCCGGAGCTCACACAGGGAAACAAGGACTCAAGGAGCAAGTCTGGAAGTCTAGTATGAATGAAAAGACTGCAAAAACAACAAGAACATTAACATCAACATCAAAGACAACAAAAATAGCAACAACAACATTTTCTACCCTTTGAATCCTTCTAGCTTCACTTTGTTTGCAATGCAGTCTAAAAACTCTGCCATACTTCTACTGTGGATTCTATTTCCGAAGTACTCTTCTTCTGTCGTCTAAGGAAACAAGTAATTCATAATTGAATCGAATCCACCAGAAAGAAGCAGTATAGTTTGCATGCATGATGCTTGCTAGGCCTCCAAGAAGGTAAATGAATGACGAAGCATTACATCTGATAATACATATACAAGCAATGATTTCAGTGGTTTGGTCCATTAATTTACTAATTCATAACAAACAGCTGTTTTCTCGATTTTCCAGCTTTTTACTTGTTGGCTTTTTGTCAATTTTGGCTTTTCACTTGTTGGCTTTTTGTCAATTTTGGCTTTTCACTTGTTGGCTTTTTGTCAATGTTTGCTTTTTGTCAATGTTGGCTTTTTTCAATGTTTGCTTTTTTTAAAGGAATGCTTATCTTTGAGTGCTTGATGGAAATTAATTTTGAATTGTCTACGAGAAGTATATCTAGTGTTTGAATGGGACAAGCTGCACAGTAATTCAGCAACAATGCACCTAAGTTATGCCAACCATGTATCGACTACACTGTTGAAATGTGTTGTCGTTTATAAAACCATATTCAATAAAGACTGTTTTGCTGTTTGTCTTATTAAGTACATGTTTCAATTTTGTTTAATAAGGTAATCAACCTTAAGGTTGGGACTTACATCAGCCACAAACCAGATATTGTGGCAAATGGTATAAAATCCACAGAATAAGCATGCAAGGAATGCTGGGTATTCAACAGGGTAACAAGATGTTAAAATAGGAAGAAAAGTATCAAGGTCAAACGCCTACCTGACCATGTTTTTGATAGAAGACACCAATTTTGTAGCAACTCGTCAAAACATGCTCGTCATATTTCACGATTTGTTCAGATATCTATTGATTAAGTTAAACATGAAATTTATAATATTGGAAAGTATCAGTATGTATAGCAACACGCACACATTGATGGAACCCAACCCTTTTATGCTCACCAAAATAGATCTTTTAAAATTTAGCTGAAGATTCTGGAAATTTGGGCTCCCACGCAAAATCTTACCACAAAGGAAAATTCCTGGAAATTCCCCCTTACTTTTCAACTAGTCTCTCTGTAAAGATTGAAAATATCTTACCTTTGGTATTGCGATGGGATGAAATCGATCGATGTCTAATTCATCATGAATAATACACTAGAAAACAATATTCCAATCTTAAAAAATAAATACATACCTAACATGTCAAAAGATAGATAAACTTTATTTACAGAGGATAAACCGGGTTAGCCTTACAATAATCTTCCCTAGGGTTCTCTAAACTAACTATGAATTAAAAATATAATATAATTCAAAATATTAATGAAAATATTAAATGTTTTCAATTGTCTTATCTTAAGTGGCAGTTCATTCCATGGTTTACTTCCTTCTATTTCTATTGATTTCAAACTTCAAACTAAACTATCTTATATCTTATGTCTGTATTAGTGGCTGGGATGACCAAGTGGCTAGACCACTCGACCCTTGCTCGAAGGGTCCCGGGTTCAAAACCACCTTCAGACCTGCCACAAAGTGTGAAGAGAGTATTAGCCAGCTCTCTGTAATTCTAAGCTAAAAGGCAAAAGGAATCACGAGGTGTGAGCACTGCTTGATTAGTTTACCTATTCAGTGGGCCCTTTGTGCTTTGCATATAAACAATGAGATAGTAAGGTGTTGCCTATCAACATCAACATCAACCAGGGGTAACCAAACGTTTTTTGAATAGAGACATTAACAGAAAAACATTAGAAATAATGACAGCTCCCTACAAATGAAGATTAATATGAATGACAGAATACCTGGATAAACTCCCGTGGACGTGGATGTTCACTCAGTGATCCAGACGGCAAAAATTGATGAATTGTTTTGTCTTTCATCCTAGAATAAAATGTATTCCCGAATTGAGATGATCCTAAACTAAACTTAGGCCATGTTCATACGTCGAATTTTTGTCACAGCGAATGAAAATAAATATCAAACTAATGTTGAAGTGTCTTTAATTGCGACTCAATTGCTACATAACTTTAGCATATGAGCCAAGGGCGAAGCTAGATCTTTAATGCGATATAACTCCGGTAGCTCTGTCGCATAATGCGACTCTTTCGCGTACTTGACCCATCAACTTCTAAGTATGAACCGGGAACCGCAGTTAAAGAACAATTGTGATGAACTACGTCGCTTCGATTCGAATTTGATTCGCTACGAAACAGCTTCGACGTATAAACATTAGTATATTAGTAGACAGATGAGGTCGACAAGATACTTTTTCCTTGTGTAACTCCAATTTCTATTTTTGATGGCAGTCATCATCATCGTCATATAGGGCCTTAACTGATTCTGGCATTGGCTATGACATCAAAAGACACTTTCTGTTTAATACCAAACGAATGATGTTCACGCCTACTCTCCCTAAGAATTCACCTATCCATCTGAGGAATGTCTTTCTCTTTCCCTCTATCTTTTTTTCCTTGTACTTTCCTGTTACCACTTAACATTCAATGCCTCTCTCCCTCATTATATGTCCTAAAAAGCTACATTTTCTCTGCAGTATTTGCTACATTAATTGCCTTTCAGTCTGGGCTCTTCTCAATACATCTGAGTGCCTTCTTCATCAAGCTAATCTTCATCGTTCACCGAGGAAAACACATTATTGGATACGTGATGCTTATAATTCATCTCTAATTTTCTTACATTCAATGAAACATATAAATTTTGGGCAAAACTTTTTAGAACCACAAAACTCACCTTAAAATAACTTCGTAATAATCCCTGGAATCGTTATGCATTCCGTCACCCAATGCGCTGGTCTCACATTTGACCGACAGGAGTAAGGGACCATACTTGCTATCCACGGCTGCGAAATTCAGATGTTCCTGGAGAATATGAATCAATAAATGAAAGAAAATCACAATTTTACATACTAAATACATTCGGTCTTATCAAGGCTGTTTCCAACAGAACATTTAACGTGATAGTCGCCACTCATCATGACAAACCTTTGCTTTAGTAGAACAACACTGTTAACACATTCGGTCTTATCAAGGTTGTTTCTGACACAATATTTGACATGGCAGTTACTACTTATCACGATAAGCCTTTGATATTCAGTAGGGCAATATGAATACATTCAGTCTTATCAAGGCTGTTCCTGAAACAAAATCTTATTACGTCGACGCTAATCATGGCAAGCCTTTGTAATTGGTAGGGCAAAGTTGTAAATACATTTGGACTTATCAAGGCTGTTTCTGACACAATATTTGACATGGCAGCTACCACTTATCACGATAAGCCTTTGATATTTAGTATGACATCGTTTAAAGTACATTTGCTCTTATCCTGTCTCTGAAACAATATTTGACATGATAGTTACCCCTTATAATGACAAACCTTTGATATTTAGTAAAATAAGATTGTAAATACATTCGGTCTTATCAAGGCTGTTTCTGACACAATATTTGATATGATGATCACTTGCATCAACAGTGCAAAATCTTTATTTATGATCCAATTACAAAACTATTCAGACATCGCAGAGTTCAAGAAGACTAAACCAATTCTAATTCAAAATAACTTTCGTATTCTTTCCAATTTTGATCGAAATGATGAAAAAAGATAAGATATACAGTATATTCTCAGTGTGTCAACCATGGGTAGCATCATTTTTTCACCCATGGATGAAAGCTAATTCCTTACCTTGTACCTAAAGAGATATTTCGTATCAAGCACGCTTGAAAGTCGAATATCCTTATGTGTGTGTATAAAGAAACATCTATCAACCCTGAAAACAAATACGAAATAAAGTAAGCATAAATTTCTTACCCTTCCCAGAAAACTTTCCCTATAAGCATTGGCAGTATCGTCAGATTCCACAAGATATTTGCTGAGATCAACTCTTGGAATTGTGGGACGGTTTTGCATGTCTTTTTGAAGGATGTGATTGGTTCCTTCCATCCAATAGTCGCCTTCGACCGGCAAAACAACCAATGGATATGGAGCACCAAGTGCTAACACCTGAAAATTTGATGAATGAGTAGATACACATGATTTCAAAGGGGTAATAGATAGAACTAATATATAGAGCAATAATTTATAGTATATTGCGCAGTAAAATTACATGGAACAGTAATAGATAGTATATAGAACAATAAGGTATACATATGATATATCGAGAGTAATATATAGTAAAAAGAGCAGTGATATATAGTATATAAAGCAGCAATATTTAGTATATCGAAGATTAATAGATTTTAACATCTCTGTGATGTTGACATCTTTATTGGGTTAGGTTAGGGTTTTGGTATGGGTTAAGTTTAACTTATATAAGGATCATAAAATGAAATAATGTTAGTGGTTACCTCTCTAATAGGTTCCATATTCGATACTTCACTGGGGTGATTTTCAACACTGTTATTCTCAATCAGCTCTTCGCCTGTTCTCGTCTGAAAATGCAAAACATATAAACATAGAATCATGAGGATCAAAGCCAGACCAAAACATGGGATCATCCAAGATGGACGGGTTGAGGGCTTTAATCGGTTAGCTATGTACAACTAAAGTTACACTTAGCAGTTGGGTGAGGTCAACATCTAAAGGGGTGACCTGGGATATGCTGACTAAAAAAATCACTCTATTGCCTTTCGAAAGGTACTTTAAACTAGGCAATAAGGTCTCTGAGCTTTCGAGGCTACACTCTTTTTTTCTATAAGAACAATTTTATAAGAACTCTAGCTTCAAATTTAGCCATAACTTAAGAACAATTTAAGAACAAACTGAGCCTGAAAATTTTTAGCTCAATATAGGAATTTTAGGTAACAATCATGAAACTGACAAATAATTACAAAAAAAAAGGGATTAAAAGCACACAGATATATCAGATGGTCAAGAGAGTCCACATTTGAACCAATTAACACAATTTATAGCAAAAACAGGCTTTCAGTTTATCATAAAGTAAGAACAATTTAAGAACATTTCAGGCTGAAAATAAAGGAATATTTAAGTACAGCCAGCTTCAAATCAATTTTACTGGTTCTTATAAAAAGAAAAGAGTGTAGCTAATTAAACATAAACGAGCTTATCACCAGAATTTATCCATTACTTTGGTGCAACATATTGTCGTTTAGAAAACAGAGAAAAAGGTTGTGGTTAACAACAATAAAAAGACCAAAGAGTGTGGTGTAATTGCAATACTCCCAACCCTCTATTAGTTTGTTGGAAAAGGCCAACAGGGTATCATTACTAGATAGGGTCACTAGTCTCAGAATATAGATGGAGTATTCCTTTCCTTTCAATTCATAATTCGGAGAACTTTACTTTACTAAACTCTATTGTCTTATTGTTTATTCGAAAGTAGTAAAATAGTTTTTGCATGGCGCAAAACCATTTACCTCTTATGATTGGCCTATTGTGATCCACACCGGGATATATAAATCAGTTAGGTTTCTTTTTCGTTCTCTTTCTGACGTATTACTCTGTTGAGTGTCAGACGAAAATCTATATGTTCGTTTTGCTATGTTTCCAGTATTCCTGGCTATATTGCTTATTCGTTAAATAGCATTTTGAAGAAAAATATAGTTCACATTTAGCAAATGCCATTAAAATTGAAAGTTACAGTACATACTTGGGCTAGTACAGCAGGTAGTGTCGATCTCTGGTCATCTAATCTGCTTGACTATTAAAAAATAGAGATAGTGCAATCAAAACACTAAGAACAAATAAACTACGATATGGAATAATTTAGTCTTGCAAAAGGAACATTGAAGGCCCTGCAAGGCTGCATAGCCTAGGCCCATCCTCGTTATAAATATATTAGAAATATAAACTTCAAGGAAGGATGAACAAGTTCAGAGAATAAATGATGCAAGACTATCACTAATCTATCAAACATAAACGACTAACAAACCATTGTTACTTACTATCTCGATGTGTCTAGCGAAATACGATCGATCTAAAGTGCCCAAGCGTCTTGCGTTTGAAATCTTTTGCTTTGAGTTTTCTAACTTCCTACTTCTAACTAGACTGATCTTCACTTCCTCTTTTTGATAAATCAGACCAAAAAGCCAAAAGTAAAACCCAAGAGTATAGAGTTCATATTCATTTTGATAGCATGGGTCTTTTTGTGAATTAACCTTACTAAAGCAAGTGTTGACATGGATCAAATTACGTGATAGCCTATAGTTGCCCACGCTTTTCAAATCACTCTGGATAGATTTCTTTAGTCTTTAAAAAGTATCTCGATTAGATACGTAAAAGATGGCTATTTGTCATTTTCTTATATGCATTTTAAAAGGAAGACCCAGTAATCAGCAATTCTAAAACATTAATCACCAATAATGATCAGTTGGTTGAGCACAAGGGTCCATATGGACCAGTCCAGTTTCAGATCCACTCCTTTTGGGAGGTAGTTGTTGAGACTCTTTCTTGGATAAAGTTATGACGAACCATAGAGTGAGGTTGCAACCAGCATATTCCAAATGGTACCATTGGTTAGACTAACTTTATCTTCGCTAAATCAGTTTCTACAAGTGACACTCTTGGCTAGAAAGATACGCTCAAATTGTTAGGTTAGACACTTTCACCTAAGAAATTACAATTGGATACTACACTGTATGCATCCTCAAAGACTTCGAGGAAATTTTACACCAAGATAGCATGGAAATCATAACTGCCTCAAACATCAAACAAGCTCCCAAATGCTCGATCGATTGCTAGGTCTCGATTTCTATTCAAAGGGGAGCCGTAATTTACACGATGAAGTGGGCATCTATTCGAGGAAGTAACTACTTGAGGGGGCGCTTACTAAATACATAACGGTTATATGAAACTAATACCTGTATCCGGTGAAGCATCTCAAGAAAATCTTGCTCCTGGGGAGAAGAAGTAGACATCGAAAAACAGGCAAATCAAGTTTCAGCAAATAATTAGTTAAGTTAATCAATTAGGCTAAAATCTGGGTTTGTAGTTCTCTCTTCTCTCCTTTTTACTGATTCAACTTAGCAATGGCTTCAATTCCTTCCCCTGACATTGCAATGGCTTCCTGGTCATCAAAACCTACTTTGCAGTGGTTTCACTAAGGAATGGTTTCCACATTTCTATCCTGATCTTTGCAATGGCTTCGCTGAGAACTAGCGCAGGAGAACAAACTGTTGTTTTAGACAAAACAGAAGCAAAACTCTTCTTCTCCTGGAGTTTAATAGATATCAACTGTGAAAAAATGGTGCTAGCAGATGCAATACAAGATTAAAATCTCCAAAAAGAAGTAAAAAGCGTTCGCAATCAACTTCTTCTAGAGTTCAGAATTGAATTTCATGAAGTTTGATGAGATAGAAACCTTTGTTTGATGAGTTTAAGAGTTTTAGCGCAGTGAGCTCACACCAGGTAAATTACATGCCAGATGACTCTCTCACATACCAATAATTGCGCCTTTTATCTCATAGCTCTCGTTTCTCTCTTTCTCCATACTCTGCTCACACTCGGCAAGTGATTCTTTTCATAACATTTGGGGCTGATTTCATCACCTTGGGAACCTCTGTGCGTCACTGTGGAAACTATTCAGTATTTTGGGGGATACCATCGGTGCTGTGAAGGGATACCATCAGTACTTTTGAAGATGTTCAGCATTCAGATGTTCAGTACAGTGGAGGGAGTTCGGTACTGTGGGGGTTATGTCAGTATAGTGAGGGATATAATTCGTACATATGGGGTTTTTTATATCAACAAAATATAGTTAAGTTAATAAAGTAATGTTTAATGCGAGATTAATGATGGCGAAAGACACTAGGTCTGGTCCACAAAAGGTCTGGTCCCTACATTGGAGGGTGTTCCGTACTGTGAGGGATACTATCAGTAATGTGGAGAGATACCATCAGCACTGTTGAAGATTTTCAGCACTGTAGAGGAAACCATCAGTAAAGTATTCAATTTACCTCTGCATCATAAGAAATATCATCAGGCTCATTTGAATAGAATTTGCTGCTTGAGGCTAAAAAGAACGATAATCAAAAATTAGTCTTTAAGGATAGCAACGGAGCTTGCAGATAGCGAGAAAAAATCTGAAACATAGCGACACATAGTATCTGCTGAAGTTTTGCGTCTGATACTCAACAGGGTAGTAGCTACGTCAGAACAGTCTTTGTTCGGTACAAAACTTGCAGATAGCATGGAAACCATGAAACTTAATAACTATAAAGGATTTTCGTCTGACAAAAATATTGCAAAAGGGTCTTACCCTCCTACCCCCTATCTGGAACGACAGAGTTGAAGCGATACCCAGATGAATGTCACAAAAACTTCAGTTTATATCTATTTTTAGCTATGTTTCTGATTTGGTAACCATTACTCAATGATGAGATGCAAATCTTCAACAAGTCTTCAAAACCAAAACAAGTCTTCAAAACCGAAACAAATGAGAAGAAATAAGGGACCGTCCCTAATGACAGTAAAATATTTTAGACAATGTTCAACGATATGGTATTTTCAACCGTTTAAAACTACGATATTTGTAGATTCATCTTATCAATCGAGATAATTTCCGTTAACAAACATGACCTCGGCAGGACTCGAACCCACGACTTCTGAATTTGTAAACCATAGGTCGTGGGTTCGAGTCCTGCTAAAGTCGTGTTTATTCACGAAAATTATCTCGATTAATGAGATGAACCATTGAATATAGTAGTTTAAAATGGCAATTTGTAAACCATAGGTCGTGGGTTCGAGTCCTGCTAAAGTCGTGCTTATTCACGAAAATTATCTCAATTATTGAGATGAACCATTGAACATAGTAGTTTATAATGGCAGTTTGTTTGTAAATCATAGGTCGTGGGCTCGAGTCCGGCTCAGCTCGCGGGTTCGAGTCCTGTTCAGGTCCTGTTCACACAAATAATCTCGATTGATTATCATAAATCTCACTTGTTCTCAATTCAATTTAATTCGTAGAATAACAAAAAAAGTGATCCGAAATAAGTACTTTACATGGCCAAATTAAAGCAAATGCAAGAACTTGAGCCATAAATTAAGTTGAACAATTCCACACAAAAATAATAATATTATACAATGTTGTAAGATACAGAGACCTAGAAGACCGATATGCTGGAATTCTCAAATTCTTCTTACAGACCTTAAATTCTGGTAAAATGTACACAATAAAAATTATTATCCTGAAAAACTATGGACAAGTGCATTTCTTGTCACTGCTTTTTGGAAACTTTTTTCACCATAAATTATCCCAACGTTGTCAATAAATTTTGTTTTAGTTATTGAAAGTATTCCATCCAAAGTTGTCAAAAAGCTTTGATGCTCGTGTTATTATAAAAAGCTTACAAAACTGACCTTCACGATTATCACCAACGCGATGGAGAAGGCCACATCATTTTTCATAAACTTTATTCATTAAAGATTTTGATACTACACGACCAAGTTTTTCTTCTTACTTCAATGAAACCAAATCAAAGACCTTTGAATTTCTATTTCCGAAAGCTCGAGACAGTGGTGGCGCCAGAGGGGGGGGCAGAGAGGGCTACAGCCCCCCCGTCGGAGGAGGCTAGCCCCTCCGTCGGAAGATAAATTATGCTTGAATTTTTTTGCGTGCCCTTGGTAATATGTCAAAAAACGTAGTAAAAAACACGATTACACCATTTTGATAGCATTTTTAGCCAATCTAACGGGTGTAGCCACCAAAATTTTCCCGGGGGAGTACCCCCGGACCCCCCAATTTTTCGGCTCGCGACGCTCGCCTTCGGTCTCCAGTGCCCTTACAATTCCTTGTCGCCCCCTAGCCCTATCGTTCTCTAAAAAAATTAGCCCCTCCGTCGGAAGTGCTAGCCCCTTTGTCGGAGGAAACCTAGCGCCACCACTGGCTCGAGATAAAACCTCTTTAAACGATTTTTGGTTTCTGTTCAAATCTCAACAAAAAGACTTCTATGTTTGGAAAAGAAAAGCAAATAGAACGACTAAATATAAAGTCGTGTTGACTTAAAACATTACTTGGCAGCTTAGGAGATCCAAATAACTGAATCGTTGGCATTGATTTTTTATGACAATCAGGTCAAAAATAAATGAACTTTTATGATGTTGACTGAACAATCGACCTCCTGTGATATTTTTTATGAATTGAAATTCTAAAACCGTTAACAAATTCTTTTTGCATTTAGTTGACTCTACCATTACTTGACTCTATACCTATACAACTTCATCCTGACTAAGAAACGTCTGTGCAGTACTGTGGAGGGTGTTAAGTACTGTGGAGGGGCACCATCAGTACTGTGGACGATGTTCAGTATTGTGAGCAGGCAGGTAGCTGGATCAACACTCTAGGGGGGCAAAATTTGTTCAATAACAATGGAAAAAATAGTGGATGAGCATTAGAATAATGAGATCTATCATCGTTTGGGGGGAGCTAGGTGGGTGGCTACAGGGATAACATCAGTATTGTAGAGGATGTTCAGTACTGTAGGAGGATATAAAATTGAATCAATATCAAATTCTGAGCTCGAGCTGAAATTGCTTATAAAACAATGCGTGTACCAACTGTACATTAAATACGTTCAATATGGCAAAAAAGTGCACCAGATTTCAACATGTGATTTTAAATATCATACATGGATAACTTGCTCAATATAGTTTTTATAATTCATAATACAAATCCTCTTCTTTATACACATACAAAATAAGATAACCAAGTCTTACCGTAAGACAATTGGATGTGTCGAACCAAGAATATTCTCAAACCAAAGACACGAAATTGAAACCCCACACAACTTCATCAAACGAGAAAGTGAAAATGAGCATAAGACAACATCATCATCAATGACCTAGACACTTCATCAGTTTTGAAACAGCCAAAACAGTTCGAAGCTAATGAATCATCTCAAAAATCGAAATTAAAACCGTGATCCGAGTGAAACAGCCTGCGAACTCCCACACAACTCTGAACTCACCAAGCATGTTTCCGGGATCATACTTTAAGCTTCCGCACGCGGTATTTCTCATCCGGACCGGCATCTGGAGATTTCTCTTGAATACAGGCCTAGGCTTAGAAATTGAGTCGACCGGAGCCTAACACCTGGAAAATACTTCATATTTTCCTATGAACGGGCCTACAAAATGTTTATATAAGAAAACTTAGCTTAAATATCAGCCTGCCCATTTCTTAATTCTAAACTGATTTCTCCCCAAATCATTACCCCCTAACTTTCTAAAAATATGTTCAGATTATTTTCCGGGCAAAATTACTGTTACGTCGGTGAATGTGTGTTGATCTCAAATAGCTTTGGAGATATCGATAAAATCTGGCCCATATCTCAGTCTAATGTTTCTTAAAAAGATTGTTCTTTTAAAATACTTGTAGTAGTTGTTCATGTCCTGGTTGAGAGAGAACAGAAATCGAGATGATTTTGTGGGCAAACACGCTAGGGTGAGACTCGAATCCACGAACTCTTCGTCAACTGCCCGAATTCATGAACTTCATAGAGGGTCTTGCACAGCGCTGTAGCTTGGGTAGAATTATTGGGGGGGGCAACCATTGTTAGAGAACAAAAGGAAGACCAGGGACCATGCTGTGAACAATTGAATTTTAGGATTATTGGGGGGGGCCAATGCCCCCCCTGCCCCCCCCGCTTCCTACGGGCCTGGGTAAATTGGGAACTGGGATTTGCCTTTTTACTGACTAGGAAAATGGGATTGGACTTGTGGAAATGGGATTGTTTATGTTAAACAGGTCAATATTGGGAATATCTCTATTTTCATCATTGGGATTGGGACTTTTGATCATATCAGTGTTGTGAATCGGGGATCTGTACTCCCCCCCCCCCCCCCCTTCAACTCTTCTTTAGGCCATTTGTCAAAAGCTCTAGGTTGATGGTGGAAACTAATTCAAACTTTTGAGGTCGATGGCTCATTTCAGAAAGTGTAAATCATGAAAAGGGGTTGTGATTCTCAAAGTCAATTATCACCGAAACGATTCAAGCTACTTTTAGATTAATTTGAAAAACATTATTGCCCCTCGATCGAATCAAACGTTTAGCGATCTTTTCGGGACACCCAGTAAGGACCCTGAGTATTCATCAAGATTTACGATTGATTATGGGGAATAGCTACTTAGAAAAATAAGAAGAAATTACAGTTATTAGACCACTACACGCTATTTATTATATAAGGAACCTACCTCAAGATCTAGTACTAAAAGTTCCTTAAATTTTCTATTGTTTTCCATTGTTTTAGGAAAATATTAAAAAAAAACAAAAGAATCCATCGTATTTTACAATAAATCCTAGTTCTAGGTTCCTTATAAACTGGTTTTCTATAAAAAAATCGTGTAGAGTTGTTAAGAAATCTGTCTCAATTTCCATTTTTTTTCAATAAGCGACTCGTCCATAAACAACAAGGGCTGGAATGAGCAAAAAAAATAAAAAACCAAGGCTGAATGAAACGAATTAAGCAGCTAATCACAAAGCAATGCTGAAAGTGCCTAACTTTGTAAGATCTCCTATGTTTCATTTTTAAAAGAAGTAAGTTTGATGTTTTAGAGGTTTTCTTACATGGGCAACATTAGGTTCAAACGGTTTGGGGTGCAGAAAAATGTCTATATTTCTTGTTTATCAAAACTTACGCAGCTCTTAATACACTTTGAGGGCTGAAAATCCAAAATATTTAAGCAACTTTGAGGGCTGGAACAAATTACAGTTGCTTGTTGGAAAAAAGTGCGATGAAAGAAAAGGTTGACAAATAACTTTGTAGATTTGAGTAAAAGAAAGTTTTTGCAAGGCTAAAGATCTTTCCCCTTTGAAGCGGTCTCCCAAGGGTCGGTATATTTTGTGTTATTTTTGTTGATGTTAACTTGTTATCTTTCTACGAAACAAGCAATAGTATGTTCGTCGGTGGTTTAGATACTTTAGATATTTGTCGTTGTGATCTAACTGTCAACATTCTTGATATTTTACCAGTTATGCAGATATTTAATGAAGAATTTAGATAGGATAGAATTCGGGGAAAACTTCATTGAAACGCCCACACTTCTCTGGCTCAAGATTTCAAAGCGAAAATAAAAGGCCTTTTTTAAAGAGTTTCTGCATATCCTACACTTTATTCATATTCACCTTGCTGCGTACATCCTCGCTAAGACCTAGATTTGCCAGGGAAGTGTTGAAATCAGGGGTAACGCTTGAGAAAAGTTTCCAGACGTTGCAAAACCGGGATTTTGCCGATGAAATGGGGCGTTGCTAACTTTTGGGGCGGATCATAAACTAAAAATAATTTTGTCTCCATACGCTTTTATTTCAGTATAAAGTCACGAAAATATCGTCAGATATACATAGCTAATTCTTCAAAAGGTAAAATACTTTGTCTTTCATCTAAAAATATCGATTTGTTAAAATAAAAACAAACCTCGGGGAAACACCCAACGACCCCTAATGACAAGCCCCTGGTTTAAATTTCTGCAAGGAAAACACTTTTTTCAAATAACAACTGGGCTCTGCTTCCAGCCCTCAAGGTTGTTTAAATAATTTACTTTCAGCCCTCGAAATTGCTTAGCTGTTGTATAAGTTTGGACAAGCCAACAAACCAAAGCATAGCCATGGAGAATAATGACCCAATAAAATCAACTGAACAATGAGGGTTGTATCTCAAACTTTTTCAATGAATGGGGGTTTCATGACATACACAATGAAGTTGCTCATCTTTGAAAATGAAAGAAAGTCTAAAACTTTTGTCTCTAATCCTGGTTATTATGGCCAAAAACTAATTAACAGGGAAGGATAACACTACATTCTAATACCAACTCTATAAAAAGGGGTCTGTTTAATACCCTATCTCCCCATGAACAACGGGCCCTTTAATATCCAGATAATAAAGGGCTATTATCCCTGATAAATGTTTCCAGTGTCTTTTATCTTATTAGAAGCACACATATTTTTTTATAAGCCACTGCTTTATAAGCAAGGCAGGACTCGATAAGACAAAAACTTAAGTAATTCTAGTACTGGATTGAGGACTGCTAAGCAATTTCAATTTGAACATTTTGGTTCTGATCCAATAGGCAATCAAATTCATGCAGCAGCTATAGCGAAGTAGGTTACAGTGGATATTTGTACCACAGCAAACCAATATATGCAAGAAACCATCTGCATTTATTAGAAAGCAAGATACCATTGAACGACAATTTTACTACAACTTGTGAGATAGTATTCTAAGAATCAAAGTTTTATGTAAAAAAAATAAGCAATTGCTAAGCAATTTTTGAGAACTCAAATTTGCCCTCCAGCTAAGAAATTTTTAGCACTGAGCTCAAGCTCAAATTGCTTATAAAAAAATGTGTGCATACAATTTGAGTTGATCCTCAATTTCCAAACAACATCCACCCCATCCTTCCTTTTCAAAAACTGTTGTAAAAGCTTTTTTTGGGTTTCTGCAGGTGGAACTCATGAATTATAATTTTTCTATTCCTGTTCAACAACAAGAACTCCCTTATTCAATTATGGTTGCTGTGACATTGACCTATACACCGGCTGTTTAGCTGTTAGACATTATGGGCTACATGCTAAACATCTACACACGCACAGAGGATGTTTTTCCTGCTAACAGAGGTTGATCGGTAAATGGATTTGTTTCCTCCTGACTCCTCACCGACCCTGTCACCCTCATTATTTTCAACCACGTCCTTCTATCACCTTGCTAGTGGTCCCTTCCCTTGTGTTCCTATCACTTCCATTGTTAAACTCTACCCACTTCTATTTCCTCCCTTTTTTCAATACATGCCCAAACCGCCTAAAACCCTGTCGAACCAAACTAGACAACCCAATGGAGATAATTTCATAAGAATGGAAAATCATTAAACAGTCAAATCAAGGGTTGGTAGTATCTGTCTTCTTTGATTTGAAAACTTCAGTAGGTCAAATGGGTACAATCAAACATATAAGGACATTGTTGGACTTAGCCATGTATAAAAGTAGTGTATGCCCTTTTCATATAAGCAAGCCTTTTTGTCAGTGGCGGCACCAGCCTACAAAAAGTAGGGAGGGGGAAAAAGGATCTAGTCAATACTTTTAGGTCCATGACCAAGCCCATCCCCCTCAAAAAGTTTTCTCATTGGATTTTGTTGATAATCAAGGGTCAACTTTGCAAAAAATAGGGTGATTAGTATAACCATCCCCCCCTGGTGTTGCCACTGCTTTTTGTTTGATCAGAGCAATCACTCTTGCCAACATACTGGTAAAGTAACCAGGAGTAGAGCTTTTTAACCAAATGACCAAAGCGATTAGCCACTCGGGTGCAATTTTCCTCCTGAAAAGCCCTGTATAAGGAACCTGGGTTTCGGTAAAATGCTATTGATTCTTTTATTCTATTGTTTTTTCTAACAACAGAAAAAATGAGCTTTAGTACTAGATGCTTTAGTACTTTAGTATGCAATAATGCATCTGATGGAAATAAGGTCAAGCCCTTGGTTTTAAGCTAGCCTACCCAGTTTACAGAAACCCTCTCTTTCAATCAACTTGAAATTACTCTTTCATTCAATACAAAGAATCTGTGTGCAGTTATTACCTGTCAAGGAGTCTGGGGCTCACCCCTGCTGAATCAAGACAAGATAAAGGGTCAACAGCTCTCAAGATGAAACTATTTGGTCCTCATACTCCTTCTGCAGTGAGATTACACCCATTCTTTTTTATAAGTAACTGCTTTAGAAAGCAAGGCAGTACTCAACGAGACAAAAACTTTTTGCAATTCTTGTACTGGATAGAGGAATACTCAGTAGTTTGAAAATTTAAGTTCTGATCCAATTCCTAATGAAAATTGTGCAGCAGCTATAGAAAAGTAGATCATAGTGGATACTAGTACCCTGGCACACTTTGATATGCAAGATACCATTGATATTTGTTGCACAACAACTTATAGAATAGTATTTTAAGAGACAAAGTTTTAAGTAGGAAAAACTAAGTTATTGCTAAGCAATTTTGATTACTCACATTTGCGTCCAGCTAAGCAATTTTTAGAACTGAGCTTGAGCTGAAATTGCTTATAAAGAAAAATGCGAGGAAAAACTTAAGAGAAGGTTACTATGGTATTTTATGCATGTTTCTTGACAATTCAAGTAATTGTTTGCACTATTTTAATCTTTAAACACAAGATCACACCTAAAACCTAAAAGTGAAGGAAAATATAGGCTAGCTATGGAAAAGTGATGATGACAGAGTCAATTCCTTATCTCCCCGTATACAAATATATTAATTGATAGATTCGACAAGACCAATTTAAACTGGATAAAGTGTTTGAGGGGAAATCAAAACAGACTAAGACTAAGAGGGCCTAAACACCATTTTAGCCCAGAAGACTTAGACTCGCTGCAAAAACTGGTTAAACCAGATCAATTTAAGCAAAATATCCTCCACCTGCAAGCATAACTTTTTATCTTTAAAAAGGTAAAGGCCGCTGGGCTGATGAAAAATCAAAATTCGTACCTGACGACGATGAAGAAAACACGGAAGCTGACCACACGGATTCGTCTTGCTCGAGTGAAGAGTGACTTTCCGCGGAATCTATTCTCCGCTTTGTCCTACCTCCCAGGAAATTTTGCATCTTATTTTTCCGTTGCTTTTTCTTTTTCTTCCTCGTTGAAATGTGATCTTCCACTTCGATTGCAGCCATGATTATTTAAGTTCAGTCCGAAATTTAGTTGACAAGGAAAGCATGTGTTTTAGGCCCTTGGTTTGAGCATTATACTATCAGCAACTCCATGCCGTTAATGCAAAATATTTATCGATGTTTATAGCTGAAAATCACCGAAAACCCCGCGAATCTTCTACTCCATGGTAGAAATAAACAAATTGCACGATTACCTCCAGAAAAAGCCCTTTATGCAAATTATTCTCAAGCACAAAACTTGTGTGACGACTTTTGCAAAGTAAACTTTATTTAGTTTTAGTATGCGAAAAGCAAACATAGCCTTTGCCACCTATGTAAACATCTCGTGAATGGAAAACTGTAAAGTCTTCCTTTTTGAAACAAATTCAACACTTTCAACGTTCGCAGCTAAAATTTGTCGAATTATTACTTTTTAGCTTTTGCAGGGTCTTTAACGTGGGAGTACCACCCTTTCCACCCCCGTTTAGATGTCATTTTTATAACACACGTTTTTATAAGGAAGACCTTAGCACCCTGAGATTTACTCTTAGCAAACACAGCAATTAAAACTATAGCTGTGCAAATCTTATTAAGAGAATGAAAGAAAACATAGAGAGCAGCAGCTTACAGGGGAATAACAGAGGAAAAATTTTAGGATCATGATCTTTCTTGCCCAAGGGAGTACTTCCGTACATTTTTTACTGTACCTGCCACTCATACTGTATGGGTGGATTTTCCAACTCAAGATTCTCTCAAATTGGTCCAACTTTTAGCTTTCCTCTGGTCAAAGTTTTTCAAGATTTTCCGCTTATACACAGCAATCAAAATCAATGAAATTCAACAAGTGGGGTCAAAATACCTTGATATTGGGTTATGAAACTTTGAGAATCTGGTGATGTTATAGATCCTTCTACGAAATACTAGCCTTAAGTTGAGTTCATAGGCCTATCAAAGAAAATGCCCATAAATTTTTGTAAGATTTTTGAAAGTTATTTTTGAGTATAGCCTGTGAAACTATTCTGAAAATCGCTTGAAAATAACAAACATTGAGGCTTCACCCTATACGTCATGTTACTTATAAAAAGCTTACACGGTTCCGAGCTTGATGAAAAATTGTACTACTCGTTAAAAATTAATAGGTTTCTGAAACATATAACATTAGAATTAGCAATGGTCTTTCTAATTATATTTTCTCAGTAATACATGACAATAGATAACCGTGGGAGAAAAAGCTTTAAGGGGGAACCAAGTTGGCATATGAGAGGGTGGTTGGGGGTATTCTATGATACTTTATTGGCCTTTTTTCCCTGTGAAACACTGCATGCCATCATTTTGGTCTTGCCTTGTAAGGAACCCTCAAACAGATATATTTTGTTAGATTCTCTTTTGTTTTCTATTATTTGAGGAAATAATAGAACAAAATAATCCATCATGTTTTACCAATAATTCTAGTTCTGGGTTCCTTATAAATAAACTGTGGAAGAAGCTCTTATCACAATTTAGATTTTTCACACCATCTTTCCTCAATAAAATTATCAGAATTGCTTTTTAGTATAATCGAAACACTTGATTTTGTACTGCTATTAAATTGGGATTAAGCATTTAAGTTTGTTGGATAAGTAGTTTACGTAGGCAAGGCATACATAGTACGTTATGAGCAATACTAAAATAATGAAGATTCAAAACATTTGCAAATAGCTCAAAAGCTCTTGCAGGAAACCAAATGCATACAATAACATTTGGCCTAGCCTTATTCATAATTAAACACCACAATCAAATCAACAATTGTGAAACATTACCTGCTAGTCTTCGTTAATCTTTGCTAACCAGAAAACAATGGTTTCTTGATGTATGCCTCAATAACAAAATCAATTTCATTTCATAAACACCAGTTTGATAAATGCTAAGCGAAGTCAAATCAATTTCTGCTGCGAGTGAGGAGGTCGTGGTTTGTCGTAGTGGGAAGTTTTGATTGTTCGGGTTTCCAGCTCCAATTCCATCATTTCGTCAACTTGTGGAATAAAGAGATTTTTATCTGGGCAAACAATAGGAGGTCATCAAGCGTTAAATTCTATTTTGCCTTTTATCATAGCACTTTTGGAAACGTGAGTCATAGGGCTCGGGCAAGTACACGCCATTCGTAGATCGCGTCGAAAATGTCACGCTTTGAATTTGAATTTTTGAATTTTTTTTTATTCCATCAACAGCCTAATTACAATGTAAATTGTATCTTTATAGCTAATGACAGAATTACGAAATACAACAACAACAATTAACAATACAACTAAGAACAGAACAAGATATCAAAAATGTAAAGAACACAGAAGTTTCAGAGTATAAAGATACAGAAAAAAAAAAAATCGTTAATAATAATAAGGGTGGTTTTTCACAGTTTTGCAGCATAACTATTTTCTAAACATTTGACGATGAATGAATATATGTTTTGATCGCATAGGTTGTCGTTTTGTAACAAGTAAGTGAACTTGGTTACTTCATCAAAATGGTAAAAAGTCTTATCTTGGATTGATATTTTGGCAAAGGTTTGTTCTCGTTCTGATGAATTAATCTTACAGGTGATGAGACAGTGTATCTCGTCCTCTATTGTCCCACAGTTTTGGCAGAGACGTTGTTCAGGTGTTTTCTTTGGTCTATGATATCTTCCAGTTTCTATCTCTAGTTTGTGGTCAGAAAGTCGAAATTTGCTTAAAAATTCTCGTGTGTTAGAGCTATTAATCTCTGTGAGGTATCTTTCTAGTTTAACATCCTTCTTAAATAAGCAATATGTTCGCATTTTTGGTTGTTTTTGTAACGTTGTTAGTGTGTTTTGCACACTTATGTCAACTACACGTTGGAATATTTTATTAACAGTGTGTGTACGAGATAGATGATCAAGTTTGTTCAAGTGTGTATATTCCCAAATGTCTCCCAGTCCATGAGTCATGAGTATGTTTTGTAAATTCTTGGTCCACGTAAGTCCTTGATTCATATTTTCTTTATATGTCATTTCGAGAATGTCATTAATAGGGTCGTGTAATATTCGCATCCAGTTTTTTATATTTCTTTTAAAATTTGATATATACAATTGATTACGACCTAATTCACACCGGCACCCAACATTGGATGTGGATTTTGTTACTCCTAAGATGTGTTTACATAGCTTTATGTTCAATTTTTCTATTGGATTCATGTCACTGAATGCCTGTTTTAAACAACCCCAGAAGTCTATACTATATGTAAGTATAGGCTTTACCAGCGCATCAAACAGATCTATAGCTAATGTTATGTGACTCCTGAAGGTTTTCCCCAAACAGTTCCTCAACTTAAAATATGCTTTTAGACCACGTTTATATAAATCATCAAGAAGTTTTTTAATACTGAAAGATGGTGTTAGCATGAATCCAAGGTAGCTAAAACAACTCACTGTTTCTATTTCCTTTTTATCATAAAAGAATTTAATACTTTTTATAGTTCTTCCGCCTTTATTAAATATCATACATTTGGTTTTTTCAACGTTCACTTTCATTTCATTTTTTGAACAATATTGTTCTAATTCATCCAGCGAATTTTGTAAACCAGTTTTAGATTCTGATAGAATAACAATATCATCCGCCCAAAAAAGTGATCCTATCTTCAAATTTCCTAACTTTGCTGGTTTGGATTTTTCTTGGTTGAAAGTGTGAGGAAGGTCACTCAAAAAAATGTTAAATAAAGTTGGGCTGAGGATGCACCCTTGTTTAACTCCAATGTTTACATCGAAAAAGTCTGTGCGCTTATTTCCTATTCTAATAGAAGTTTTTTCATTTTCATACATGTTTTTAACAACATCAAAAACATTTCCCTTTATTCCAACAGAGTATAACTTATTTAGTAATATATCACGGGGTACCTTATCATATGCTTTTTGAAAGTCAATAAAGGCAGCATAAAGTTTGGTTTTTCTTTTATTCACGAAGTAATCTGTCAAGGAATGTAATATCATTAAGCAATCAGAGGTTCTATTACCTTTAACGAAACCAAATTGTTCTTGTTTTATCAATCCATTTGATATAGCAAAAGTGGTTATTCTTTCATTTATAATAACGTTAAAAAATTTCCCCATACATGACAGCAGTGCTATTCCCCTATAGTTTGTCTCTAACATTTTGTCACCTTTCTTATGTAAAGGAACGATCATGCTCTGTGACCAAGTTTCTGGGAAAACTCCATGATGTAGTAAGTTGTTAAATAATTTTAAAAAGATGTTAGGATACACTTCTACACAACATACTATCATTTCATTTAAGATTTGATCTAATCCTGCAGATTTATTATGTTTTAATTTTTTCTTTGCATTTGTTAATTCTGTCAAGCTGATTTCATTTGTCATTATTGGATGAATATTTTCATCATTTGATGATATTGGAGTGTTCCTATTATTGTCCGTTTCGCGCCCTGATTGAAGAAGAGATTTAAACATGTTTACCCACCTATCACTATCTATTGCTCCTACGTAGTCATCATTTTCTGTATTGTTTTTCCTGAGAGAATCTAGTAATCTCCAGTATTCTTTAGGATTGTTCTTTACTGAGGTAATTTTTTGCAATGTATTAAGTTGATGTTCCAGCTTCTTTTTCGTAATCAACTTTTTAAATGTTTTCCTTTTCAGACATAATTCTCTACGAAAATCAGATTCCTTATTTTCTCTTGAAGCTCGTTTCCCTAACAGAAGCAATTCGTGTTTTTTTTCTTGACATTCTTGGTCAAACCATGGCTTTTTTCTCTGTCCTTTTTTGGATTTTAGTTTTTTCATAGCTAAACCACTAAGTTTACAGACAGATTTTAAAAGGTCAGTCAGTACTTCAACCCCCAATATGCACGATTCTTTAGATTTAACTTCCGTCATTTTAGCTGTTTCGTTGCAAAATATGTTTTTCATTTCTTGGTTATTAAGGGTGTTCAAAAAATTTGTTCTTGCATTTGAGTCCCATATATATTTGGGAGGGATATCATGAAGGTTTTTATCTGTTTTTGGATCAACCGTATATTTTAGATTAATCAGGTATGTTAAGGCACTGTGATCTGAAAGAAAGGGTATCAAATCCTTAACTTGAAAATATAATATTTTGTCAAAAGCTGTGTTTGAAGTGATAACATAATCAACTACGCTACTACCATTCCATGTAAAACATGTATATTTTCCATTTGCATCTCCAATCTTGCGTCCGTTCACTATATTTAAATCAGCCGAAATACATAAATCTAAAAGATCTGTTCCTCTGCTGTTCACAGTCTTATCATAAGAGTTTCTCGGGTAAACATTTTGTGAGTTTGTGTTAATGTTTGTAGTTATGTTCTCGTTATCAAAGTATTTACTGTGGGTTATTGAATCCTGTTCACTCCCTACTCTAGCATTAAAATCACCCTGTAAAATCACTTCTCCTTTAGATTTAAAATGGTTTATTTCATGTTCTACTTGGCTAAGGTAATCCTTTTTGTATTTCTTTTCATAGTTCTCAGGGCTAAAATACACAGTTCCGAGAAAGAAATCTGTTGTTTCCTTAAAATATTCTTTCTTAAGTTTTATCCAAATAATATCTGTATTATCAAAAGTATTTATGGGACAAATAGCCCCTACCAAGCTTTGCTTTACAAAGATAGCTATGCCACCTGATGATTTGATTTTGTTTTTGGCTCGTTTCACAGAGGAAATTTTGCTATAGCCCGATATTTCAAGATTTGAAGTGTCATTTTCGTGTGTTTCTGTCAGACATACTATATCTGAGTCTTGTATTGTTGATAAAAAAATTTTGTCACTTAGTTTGTTGTCAAAAGGCTTACTTTTTGTTCCTTGAATATTCCATGCTGTTATTTTCAAAGATTTGGTTTTACATTTTGTTGTATGGTAACACATGAGTTAGATGGGCAAAGGGTTGAGCTCTATCAGAAAGAAGTAAAAAATAAGAAATAAAGAAAATGTTAATAATAATAAAGAATAAAAATAAGAAATAGAAAAAAAAATGGGGAGGGAACTTGCAATTACCAAAAATAAAAAAATAAAAAACTCACTCTTAGTTTCAAAAGTTGCAAAAGTCTCTTCTAATAAGTTGTCGCGTTACGAAGATTTGGCTGGCCTTTTATTAGGGTAAGTAGAAGGTCTTTTATGTCACTAAGGTCTGTATTCTTTCTTACTTCTGCAAACTGATTTCCTGGTGCTTGAAACATAGCTCTTGGTCTTTCCTCGGTTGAAATGATATTTGACTCCCAACTGGGTTTTGGTTTCCTCCAGTCTCCTCCTCTAGCGTAATAACCATATTCTGGACTTTTCATTTGTAGGTTGGTTTTCCTCTCAATGTTAAAAGCTCTTCTTATACCATATTTTAAATTTCCAGCAAGTTTCAGTATCCCGTCAGTTTCAGTCACATGCTTGTTATCTCTCATTAAACTCTGATTTCTTAGAGAGTGATGTTTTATGATAATGACCTCATTTTGAAAATTTTCATGCAAAAGTTTATTTATTCTGAATACGTCTCTATCCAGCATGTCCATTCTCGGTGTTATCTCAGATATTATTATTTTAGTATTTGGTAGAGTGTCCAAACATGTTTTTATTAAGGTTTCAAGGTTTTGATAAACTGTATCAGGAGGAGATGTTTCAATATTGTTTACCCCTGTATGAATTAATATGGCATGAGGATGTTCCTCCAGTGACCTAACAATTGTTATCGCTTGATTAATGTTTCCACATGGCTGGATGATTGACCCACGCCACAATAAGTTTCTATCAAGGTGACGTCTGTTCGAGTCCATTAAGACTAATAGTTTCTTATCGTTTCTTTTATCCTGATGTTGCTCCTTTTCAGCTGGTCTTGACTGTCTTGAAATTTCTGCTGAAGTGTCGCTTGCTACCTCTGAGTAACTTCTTGATGCACCAGAGTTGGGCAATGGTTGATTTCTGTCTTGATTTTTATCTGATTTTGGAGTTTGCAATTTTGATTCAAGTTCTCTTATTTGTTCATTTTGCTTTTGAATTTTCTTTTCTTGGTCATTCATAATTTTTTTCAAAATTCATAACTTTTGTCGACAGCTCCTCAACATTTTGAAGTTTGTTATGTAATTTATTTTCAATGTCATTTGTTTTATCTTTCAATGAATTTTTCAGATTTGTTACCTCTTTTTTGAATTCTCTTTTTATCTCTTCATTATATACATGCAGTTTATCTTCATATTTTCTTTCTAGTTGATTGACAATATTTTTTATTTTTTGCTCATGATCAGTCAAGCCTTTTTTTACCTCTTCGACAGCTGTTAAAATTTGAATCAAACTATTATCTAGTAGGTTAACTGAATCCTTCAAACCCTGACTTTGCTTTGTCAAAAGATCCAATTCGTTTCTCATTTCATTTGCATTTTCTTCTTTCATTCCTTCTTCCTGATTCGTTTCATTCTCCCTAGTTTTATCTTCTTCCTCTTGACTCTCACTATTGACACTTATACTGATTTCAGGTAACATCTCATTTTGAAAGATATGGAACATTTTTCCTTTTACCTGGATTAAATTTGTGTTCAAAAATATGTGGATTGTCAGACCAAGTTGATTTGTATCTTTATCATGGATTTTAATCTCTATTTCAGAGTATTTGTTTTTGTTATCAGTTTTATTTTTCCAATCTATGTTATACTGTCCTTTCTTTTCTAGGTCAATATATATGTGATCCTGTAGTCCTTTGATCCATTTAGCCAATTTCAATCCTCCTGTCGTTTTAAAGGAGTTACTTAAGCTATATTGGTCAAACGTGTCCTCTTTAAACTTGTCGACCCCATGTTTTGTGGCTTTAGCCTTTAATGATCTGTTTTTCAAATCATAAAAACTTATAATTTCTTCTACTGATGAAAAGATATCATTTCCGACCTCGTGCTGTTTTTCTGTAGGCCTAGGCCTAGGCCTGGCACCGCCATTGTCAGACTTTTTATCCACTGAAGCTGTTTCTGTTGTTCCTTCACTATCCCCTTCTGTGGCCAGCATCTCTTCACGAAAATCAGGTTATTTTGATGAATTCATTACTTTGGTAAGTAAGAAATCGCAAGTAAAGTTTAAATTCAAATTCAGCACAGCAATCACGTCTCGACAATGTAGCAAGCGTGACAATGTAAAGAAAATGTCAAGTTGGGCCCTTGTATTGACACCTATTGGAGGTTAAAATTCAGGTCAGGTCAAAGGTGAATACTTGGACGGAGAAAATAGCCTAACCATCTAACCAAGTGCCTAATTTAACTTTTTAAGGTTTATATCGCTAGAATTGGTGATTCTGAGCAATTGGAGCCAACTTACCAATCCAGGAAATGTTTCATTAGCACGTGAGAAATGACGTCGTAAAATGAGCCTAAATGTGTATAAAAACTGAAGTAGATTTTGACAAACTCAACATATACACATGATGTATGCAAATTTAACAACAGAATTCAAAGAGCTTTGGAATGATATATAACATATTGCGAAATGTTGACATAAGCATTTTGACTGATGACGTCATCAAAATATTTTCCGTTGTTTTTGATCTGTTTTATTTGGTCAATTTGTGGATGTGATATCAACTAAAGCCATACAACACTTTCTGCCCTTCTTTCCGATCCCTTTTAGCCATTTGTAGACTTTTAATCATTTGTAGATTTGTCAACTTTTTGCTGTTGCTGCCTTTGATCAACTCCCATGTGCTTCTTTATCCTGTGCCTCGTCAACTGACCTGCAGTGACTTACGAAGAGGCCAGGAAAGTAATCAACCCTCTGTGTCAAAAGTCCAACAACTACAACCTTCCTATAATTTTGATTTCTTTAAGTGTTTTCCAACTCGGAACAGAACAAGTCAATCAGCTAAATCTAGGTGAAAATGCCTCAAATACTGCTTGAAACTTTCATTCCAGAAGTTAAGAAGGACTGGTTTGAAATATAAACAATTTGTGAGACGTGAAGTATGAATCACGAGTACGAAAGATTTAGGCCGTAACTGCTGCAATTTCTTCATCTTTTCATGAAAACTAAAACATTTATTTGTCAATCAAGCTCGCGAAGGAAGAAATACCTGGAGAAAAATAAGTTGGAGAACTATTAGTTCGTAGATTTTAAGATACAATTTAAACGGCCACAACTAAAGTTTCGTAGCTGTGCTACAGTTAAAGTTTATAGCGCAGCCGAGCCGTCAGTATTTGTAGTTATGCGTTGCTAAGGGGCATATTCCTATCATGAACTTCGTCAAATGAGATCTACCATCTTATTGAGAGCCGTATAAGGATTGATTTGTCTTCTTCCAGTCAGTGACCATGTCAACGTTTACTTTGAACCAAATTGCGACTACAAGATCTTGCTTATCGTACCACTTTAATTCATTATTTGAAAATTGTACCATGTTGGTATTGATTTTAGTGCATCTTAGCCCGATGTAAACTTGATAGTTTGCTTGTTTCATCACTTGCAGTATCGAACTGAGATCTGACGAAAGACTCAGTGAAGACTATACCGTCATTTCTTGATACAGGCAGATGGCCCATTTTTTCAATGTATGTCTCTTCTTCTGTTCAAGTATAGCTACCAGTGCGTATTACTTGTCTTGCTTTCTTTGCAGTCAACGGACTAACCAAAGCATGTTGTCCGAGGTCTCCCAGCCGATCTGTTTTCTGTTGCTTCTGATTAGCTTCATGAACACATTCACTTTCCTACCTTAAATAGATAGTATGTTGTATTGCGCTGGTCAGGGTATATACTGCTGGTAGAGCCCTGCATATTTTTGAGCTAAGAACTTTGCAGATTTCATTTAGCTATGTCACTTATATATGTCACTTATTTCACTTATGTCAGTTTATTTGGGCATATCTCATAAAAGATTCCTTCTGATCATTGGCCCATGTCAGAGGATGTGGACATCTGAGTCCTTTGTGTTCAACAATTTTCAGTATCTACTTGCTATGCATGCATAGCAAGGCGTGTATCAGCAGAATGCTCTAGGGAAGTCATACCTTGGTCGTCACCTAAGTACTTCAGGAGACCCTACGTCATTTCTTTTCCGTTTCCATTCTTTTCGAACTCTTGCCATTTGTTGCCCCGCAGCATAAGCTGATTGAGAACATTTACCTTCTGTTATAATTTCAGATTCACGTCTATAGGCGTCCTTTTCAGTCTCGTTTGAATTACATCAGTAATTTTGGTGGCTTCTGAAACCAGATAAAAGTATTTAGCGATGCATGGTATGTCTCTTTACAGCGACCAACCAAACAATAAACCCAAATTTTTTGGTGGTCCTTTATAGACGGAATTACCTTCATTCATCAAGAAGTTTCTGAGAGAAGCTTTGTAAAACTGCATTAACTCTATGGTAGCCACTGCTGGTGGAAATGATTTAATTGGATACTTGAATGTTCGTATAAGGTAGAATTTCCCAACCATAAAACGAAACAAATAATCCGCATCAATTTTGGGTGAATTATCGTTGCAGTAAATCTTCCAAAACCATCATCAGTAATGCTTCTCCCTATGACATATGTACATACTGATTAAGAATAGAACATGACGATCATCGTGAAATTCTGTACCGACCAAAGACTGTTTATTGATGGTAAATGCTGAATTCATACTTATTCAGCCTCGTCGTTGGGCAAATTTATCAAAGCATTTTGCAAGGCTCCAAAAAGGTACACAGAAACTGTTTATATACATTTTTGCATAGTACTAGTATTCACGCATGCGCATCGTACTAACAGCAGCTCATTAGAAATTGGCACTGTCATCAGTCAAAATGCTTATGTCAACATTTCGCAATATGTTATAAATCATTCAAAAGCTCTTTGAGTTTTGTTTTCAAACAGCAAATTTCATATGTATTTACTGAGTTTGTCGAAAGTTACAGCAGTTTTTATACACATTTAGGCCAATTTTATGACGTCATCTCTCACGTGATAATGAAACATTTCCTGGAATGGTACGTTTGCTCAAATTGGTCAGAATCACCTATTCTAGCGATATAAACATTAAAAAGTTAAGTTATGCACTTGGTTAGATGGTTGAGCTATTTTCCCCGTCTAACTGAAATGAAAATCTGATAAGGTAGTTCGGTTGAATAAGAAAAGCCTAATTTTCCACAGTTGCTTATAAAATGTACAGGGTGGCTGAAGGAGCTTTTAGCCCCCCCCCCCCCACTTGAATAATTCCAAAAGACAATACATTGGGATGAAAGTAATCAACTGAAAAGGGTGTGAACAATTGTTTTAGGCTGTCATTGTATAGTTTATAGTTTATATTGAGGAGAAGCAGGATTCGAAAAATTAATCGAGATAATTTGTGAGAATGAAAATGACGCAATTAGGACTCGAACCTACGACCTCTAATTTCGTACTCTACGCGTATTTTTTATAAGCAATTGCTTTATAAACAAGTCAGTACTCGAAAAAATGCGTGTAGTGCATTACGACTGCGCAACCAGGACTTCGAGAAACCCAGGCCATTTTATTCACACAAATTGCACCACCACTCACCGAATGCAGAAACGAACCTATTTCAGGTACGAAATGATACAATGGTATGCAAAATACAAATGCCATAGGAATTCAAAATGCTACAATACAATGAAAATGGGATATGAAATGCCTAGTGTGTATATTAATAAAAAAGTTTTGATGCCCACGCATGTCTAATGTTAGATAAAAGTGAAGCAAAATAGAAATTCAATAATACACACTCTTTTATAAGTATGCAAGTAATTACTATCACCAGGCAAAACCAATTTTTCGAAGAGGCCGAACTAAGGACTAGAATGACGGAAATCATATTGGCAAGGAAGGGCACAATTAGAGCAAGGGAGCATGAAAAAATAAAAAGTAAATAGGGGAATTTTATCAATGAAGGAAATCAATTGCAGCAATCAACGTAGGTAAAAAATTCAAGTTTCAACATTAAAATGTAAATTCTGTGCATTTTTCCACTGGGGAGATTCACCCTGGGGAACGTCCGTCCAATACTGTGGAGGATTTTCAGTACTGTGGAGGATTTTCAAAGGATGTTCAATACTACAAAGGATGTTTAGTAATGTAGAGGGATAAAATCAGTACTGTGGAGCATATTCAGTACTGTTGAAGGAAACAGCAAGCACATTGAGTATTGCCTCCACAGTGCTAATGGATGCTCTCAATAGTGCTGAATATTCTCCATAGTACTGATGGTATCCCCACAGTACTTTTCGGAACCCTCTTAAGAACACCCTTCATCACAGTACACGCATTTTTTCATAAGCAATTTCAGCTCAAGCTCAGTACTAAAAGTTGCTTAGCTGGAGGGCAAATTTGAGTACTCAAAATTGCTTAGCCTTTGCTTAACTATTTTACTAGAAAATTTCTTTTTTAGAATATTATCTGTACAACAAATGTCGATAGTATCTTGTATAAAAAAGTGTTCAAGGGTACTAATATCCACTGTAACCTACTTCTCTATAGCTGCTGTACGATTTTCATTGCCTATTGAATCATAACTGATATTTTCAAATTGCTTAGTATTCCTTTATTCAATACTAGAATTGCTAAAGTTTTCGTCTTGTCGATTACTGCTTTGCTTATAAAGCAGTTGCTTATAAAAAAGTAGGTGTGCTGCAAAAACGTCTCAAAGGTGAAATGGTCACTTTTTTAAATCACTACAAAATATTGAGTATTATTAACCAAGTAAAAGAATGAGATTTTTTCCACATGTCCACATGTCCACATAGCTTTTTTTTGTTTAATTTAATGAGAGTAAAAATGAGATAAAGCAACAATTAATCACCTAGGGAACACAAGTGGAGTTGTTGCATTCAATACTTTTTATCCATAGTGAGATTTCCCTCCAATTCTAACGCCTCTGTAGTAAATGCTAGCAAATCTGCGGCAGAAGAATTTCTTGAAAGCGCCATAAGTATTGCATTTGTTCAGCATGTTTTGGTAGAACTTGTTATCGCAGACCAGTCTAGAGTAAAACTCCTAGAAAGGAATTAAGTCATAAGTAAAACACCACGTATATTTAGTCTTCGTCAAGCTAGTACATTCATTTAACAGAAAACTCACAAATGCAGGGTCTAGCACCCATAGAAGGAGGGGGGGGCGTAACACACATATTAAAGAATAATGCAAGAGAAAGATGGTAATCAAGCTAATTGTATCATTTTTCTACCAAAATAGGGTGGGCGTACGCCCCTTACGCCCCCCCCCCTTGGATCGGGCCCTGCAAATTAGTGCAATAAACACAGTAGGACCTCATGTAACTATGTAGTGATGTAGTGTATGCTACAGTGCCCCAGCAGGAAATAAGGCTTTGTCTTAGTTAGTAAAGCTAGCAGGCAAAACAGAAAATCTTTCACAAATTGGTGCAGACAAAATTTAGAGCTACACTCATTTTTTATAAGAAACTGTTTATAAGAAACCGTAGGGCCTGATTTTCAAAACATAAAAAGCTTTGGAAGAAGATTCTAAATGAAACAAAAAGTAAAGAAGTTTTAGCTATTTTCCATAACAAGACATTAAGCTTCTAGTGTGTTTGGATTTTTCCTTAGTTCAGTTTGGTTACATTTAATAAGATATTTTAGCCGTTTCCAATGAAATTTGCATTCTCATTTTGCTTCTCTACATCCAATTCACGTTTGGCAGTGATGAAAATAGAGAAACGACAGTATATGAAGGATGATTAGGTTTTTGTGTAAAGAAATTTGCTTAGAAACCTTCCGTACCAAAATTGGGGTGAAATCTAAGAAACTCAGGTACGAAGATCTGGTATATCTACTAATAAAAAAGGTATATCAGAGTGACTCTTGAACAAATGGTAGACAGCTGTTTTTCTTGTTAATAAAATACTGAAAGTTTTTTTACTCTAAGATCCACATACAATCTTCCCTACCAAAGTTTTTAAAAATCTTGCCCTGCATTTTTATATGAACGGAAATGAGTGCAACAAAAGGTAGTGATGAAAATGTATGCTTACCCTGTAGTAACAGATATCGTGTTTGTTGCAGGATGGTGTGAAGGCTACCTTATATGGAAAGTATAATCCCAAAGGAATACTGCATCCATTTGGTCTAGGATTTCCAGCTAAACGAAATCAGAAATAAAACTTATAATCAAATCAATAAAGGCATTGTTTGTGCAGTACTGTGGAAATGTTCAATACTGTGGAGGGCTATTATCAGTACTGTGGAGGTCGTTCAATACTGTGGGGGGATACCATTAGTACTGTGGAGAATGGTCAGTACTGTGGGAGGGCTATCATCAGTGCTGTGGAGTTGATCAGTACTGTGGAGGGATATCATCAGTACTGTGGAGAATGTTCAGTACTGTGGAGGGTTATCATCTGTACTGTGGGGGTATACCTCAGTATTATGGGAAGGTACCATCCTTACTGTGGACGATATTCAGTACTGTCGAAGGAAACCTCCAATTATATTGTCCAAAGTACAGGGGCGTAAAAAGCATCTCAAACTTGGGAGAAGGTACGATGCTTCAAGGGCTCTTTTGCCATTAAGGAAGAGGGACAAGTTCTTAATTAAGTTAAAAAGGACACTTCATTTGCTATTGAAAAATCTTGGGGGGGGGTAGGTCCCTCCGGTGCCATTCCGGCTCCTTCGTCTCTGCCAAAGTACTGATAATATCACTCAACGATGGTATCCCTCCACAGTACTTTCTATCCTCTAATCTACTGATGGTATCCCTCACTCCACAGTAGGTACTGATGTCTTGCCAATGCTGATGGTATCCCTCCACAGTACTAATGGTATTCCGAGAGCTCTGATGGGATCCCTTGAAAATACTTAGTTTAATTTGTAGCTAGCGGTGAAATCTAATCTGCAAGGGTAGTTCACGAATTAAATGTTTGTTGTGAGATTTGGAATATAGATTCTAAGAAATGAATGAGAAGGATATAGGTGTGTTATATATAGATAATTAAGACAGTAATGGAAAATTTGCTTGATATTAAGAGATTTTAAAAGTTTTCATAATAATGATAATGATAATATTCAATAATTCAAAATATGTTCTCAACGCTCAATGGTGGCTTTCAAAGTATTACAATCAAAGAAAAAAGAAATCCAATATAGATAAGAAAGTGAAAGTCAACAGGATAAAAATCATAAGATCTCAAGGGTAACTTGCCTCAGCTTGCCTTGGGAGTCCTACGATATGGGTTTTGGCACCTACCCTCCCCTATTCTAGAATACTTCATGTTACGCCTAGTCTATGACGGTATGGGGGTAGTGCGTTTGATGATAATAATCACAATATCTTACGTCTGCCAGCTGCTCTGCGTCTCCATGTTCTCTTGCGGATAGTATGTCGTCTTCGAAACCAACCCCCGGATCGCCTGCGAGCTGATCTGCGTCTTCCCCAGAAGAAGGGATCTGTACAAAGATGAGGTAACAATCATTTTCATGCGAGGAACATATTAGAGACCCTTTTTAGCATTGTTTAGATCTAGGGGGGCTGTATCGGATTCATGCAATTGCACGACAACGTTCCGTTACGGAATAACTCCGCAGTGATCTTTGACGTACAACTTCCACCGCTCTCCTTGCAGCTTCCTGCCACTGGACGACACTTCCCAAGCCCCACAAATATTGAATTAAATTAATGTATGATTAAAGTATAGTTGTTAGTCAATATTTCTTAATTTATGTTCAATTTCAATTCTAAGATAACAAAACCCAATCGGTTTTCCTGTTCATGAATCTAAAGAAAATTATTGGCCTTCTCTCCTCATAAGAATACTACATTGAGTGAGACAAGATATTCCTTGGCTTCTTATTCAAGCCCGCTAGTCCAAGTTGATTTAAACCCTATGATCCGTTAATACAAACTAACCAAATATACATAAGTCAAATTTTAGAGGTAGCAAGTGAAAAATTAATATCCCTCACAATATTCGAGATAAAGAATAAATCGCTTGTTTTCAATCAGGTTATAGCTAGCTAGAGAGTATATTTTGAACCCTTTCACAGAGCCGAAACACGAACCCTTTGTAGAGCGGCGTCTTACAGTTAAAATTTTTTTAAAGCAAATGTTGTTCTTAGGTTTTCTTATATCTTGCTATCATTTTTCAGATGAAAGGCGTATCGTGTATTAATATTATTAAAATGAAAATGAAGATTGTCTTGTCTCGAGAAGAAGAGGAGGTTACGAGATGAAAAAGAGGGCAACTGTGAGCTGTTGTGACTGGATGTGGACTGGCTACAAACACTCGACTCCAAAAATAACAGAATCGATCCAGTCTTCATTTTGAGATCAGTGAGTCAACCTCGATCTCAGGCCATCTTACGAGCTCCCACTGTGAGGTTGCAGCTGTGAAGCTAGCCTATGTTTTTGGATATCGAATGAAGCCCGGGGATTGAGGTTAAGAGTGAGTAACAATGTACTTACCCTTTGGTTTTACATCGTGAGCCTCTACGACGTCATCAACTCCATCCAACTCATCCAACTCCATTTCCATTGCATCACGTGATGCTTTCTTCAGTGCTGCGTCATATTCCTCGTTCAGTAGCCTCAATTCGTCTTTCAGACTCTCAAACGAGGTTGAACTACTTTGAGGCTCATCGGAAGGTGCAACATAGCAGCTACTGATTGCATTGTCAACGTCATTTGAGTCTTGCATAGTGTCCTACGAAAATAGAAAAAACATAACTAAAGTTTAAAGAGATTTCCTTACTTGATATTTTCTTACTCACAACGCTCAATATGTGAGAACGAAAATTAAACGACAAAAAAACCTGAGGGATTGATCAGACCATTTTTTCCAATTTGTCCTCCTCCTCTCTTTTTGCCTCTTCCCCATTTCTTGTAAGAGGGATCAATCCTTACATTTCTGCTTCTATGTTACATGCGAAGTAAGGAAGACACAGAGCAAAGAATAGACATGCTCTTGTGACAAACAAGGTGGAAAAATGTTTTTGACCAACCAGGGCATTCTTTGACTAAGAATTCATCCAATCAGATCGCTGAAAAGACAATAGATTTCGGAGATTCAACAGCACAAGAGCCCTGAAAATGGCGGAAAAACGCGAAAGCTGTGGCAAAAATAGCCTTCAGGGTTCTGTTTTTCTGCCGTAAATACGTAAACTATAGCACACCATTCTTATATTTCTCAAATCTATGATAGTTTATCTAAATTTTTACCGCTTACGAGGTTAATATTTTACGTAATTGCTGTAAAAATCCACTCGACAACTCGCTCGAAAATATTCTTAGCTTTGAATCGCGAGTACGGCACAATAAACTAATATTTTTACTAATAAACTGTACCTAATAATTTTAATAAACTAACACTTACCTTGCCAGAGCCCTTACTTTTGTTTTAAAACTACTCCACCATTTTTACAAACCATTAGTTATTACTTGCAGCTGTTTGAAAATTTCAGTCAGAGTTTCCCGCCGTACAAAATTCGACGTCAAAATTCATGGAAAAGCTCGGACACGTCGATGAATGAAATTGAGCTACAGCAAAAAACGGGGGTCAAGCAAATTTGCGAAATTATAATTTGAAAACTGAAATTGACAATTTTGCTCATATGCTTTGTTATATTTATTTAGAATTGATTATCAAATTCAAAAAATCATATTTTATGCATAAATAGATTTCTAATTACTTACATAAAGACAAAATCTATCGTGCTAGGAAGATACGCATATTTACCTGTATTCTGAGGACACCCCCGTTTCAGCTAGTGGTTTTTGAGCGAGTTGTCGAGTCGATTTTTAGAGCAATTACGCAAAATATTAACCTCGTAAGCGGTAAAAATTTAGATAAACTATCATTGATTTGAGAAATATCAGAATGGTGCCATATAGTTTGCGTGTTTACGGCAGAAATACAGAACCCTGAACGCTATTTTTGCCACAGCTTTCGCGTTTTTCCGCCATTTTCAGGGCTCTTGAGCTGTTGAATCTTCGAAATCTATTGTCTTTTCAGCGATCTGATTGGATGAATGATTAATAAACAAATGCCCTGATTGGCCAGAACATTTTTCCACCTTGCTCTTGTGACATTTAGAGACTGAAGATGATTACAGTTACGAGACTACTTATGACGTCAGGGGTTGATAAGGAGGCTGCTAATGACGTACAAGTGAAATGACAAGTTATCCTGTTATATCCTCGAGGCTCTGGTTCTTGAATTTGTCTTTTTTGATGAGATTGAAAGGCCCTAAACACTTGATCTTTTATTTCACATTCCAAATACTGAGGCTTTAAAAACAAGTTTCGGTTTCTGAATTCGGTTTATGCTCAATTATTAAGACATGTTCTCAACGCTCAATGGTGGCTTACAAAGTATTACAATCAAAGAAAAAAGTAATCCATAATAGATAAGAAAGTGAAAGTCAACAGGATGAAAATCATAAGATTCAAAAGTAACTTACCTCAGCTTGCCTAAGGAATCCTACGATATGGGTTTTGGGACCTACCTATCCCCTATTTTAGAATACTTTATGCTACGCCTAGTCTATGACGGTATGTGTGGGTTTAGTCCTCTAATTTTGCCTTTGGAACATACCCTCCCATAAACGTCATATTGTACCCAGTCTATGACAGGGGGGAGTATGTGATCCAGTTTTGGATAGGCACGTCACACCCAAAAATGTATAGCCTTAAAGCTAGGAAATATATCCTTATACACCAGTATCTTGGAAATAGATACCGAAACCCCTGTTTACTGGTTTTGGAAGGCTTAGTATACGAAAAACATGAAAGGGCTCCACCAATCTTAGTCAAATATACTAAGTACCCCTGGGGGTTTACAAAAATAACGATCTGAATGAGATTTTCGTACCTCGACGCAACTCGTATCTAATTCCTGTTCTTCCAAGCATTGGCAACCAAGCAGCAATCCTTAAATAAAGAGAAACACGTCATGTTCTAAGATTCGACCACTTTCAAATTCGTGTTGAGTCTGTTCAAATCTATCTTTATACAGCGTTAGCCTCGATATGATGTGCAGCTTACTTCGAAAGCATGCATCGATCTTGAATTCACAAAGCTTTTCCATGCATTCCTGAAACCAGAGTCAATAGAAGGGAGGAACTCTCTTCTATTGGCTCTGCTGAAACCAATGCCTGCTTTGAGATTTCACTGCACATCATGTCGAGGCTAACGCTGAACAGCTATGAATGTGAAACGGGGGATTTCACTACACATCATGTCGAGGCTAACGCTGAGCAGCTATGAATGTGAAACGGGTCTATGAGTAAGACATTACAGATGCAACACAGTTATTCTCAAAAAGGAAAACATAATCATGAAATTTGAAGAAATAATACCTTTTAATAAAGTCAATATCAACAGAACTCATATTTCTCAACATGAACAAAGTCAAAGTAACATCGCTTCGTAAACAACTATTTTAAAGAAAACTGATATCCTGGCTTCAACTACTTTATTCCGCCTAGTGGCGGTTGTAGAAAACGCAGAGCGAGGGCACGACACCTTGATTTGAACAAATTTGATGTTTCTATACCATATTCTATACTTTTCATTACTTTGCAGGGCTCGTTTCACCTATATTAAGCACAGGGCCTGGAGTCATGGCGTCTGTAGCCCCCACCTAAAACCGCCACTGATCCCATTCCATTATCACAAAATTTTGGACGGGCTTTACCAAAGAAAACCGTTACCATATACATACATGCCTTTTTCAAAGGTCGGAGATAGGGATCGATTCTTCTTTCAAGAAAACAGACTTTTATCGGTAGCGAAGTTGAGAATAGAGAGAACAATCGAAAACATGGGGAACTTGGTATTTACCAAAGCTTTGCGTCTGACACTCGTTAGGGTAATACGTCAAAACAGTCGTTGGTAGGCACAGAAGTTCAGAATAGCAGAAAAATCAGAAAGCGAAGCATTACTAACAAAACTTGGCGTCTGACACTCATCAGAGAAGTACATTAGAAAGAGAATGAAAACGAAACCTAACGAATAGTAAATGAAACATAATAACTACTGTAAGTTTATCTGGACACTCATTAGAGCAGTACGTTAAAACGAGAACGAAATGACACCTAAAGAATTGTAAATGAAACATAATAATCAATAAAGCTTTGCGTCTGACACTCATCAGAGTAGTACATAAGATAGAGAATGAAAACGGAACCTAACTAATCGTAAATGAAACATAATAACGACTGTAACTTTGCGTAGACACTCATCAGAGTAGTAGCTACGTCAGAAAATGAAAATAAACGAATAATCATATCCAAAGGTGGACTTAATAAACTGGCTCATTTTTCGCTATATGTTTTCTATTTTCTTGCTCTTCAAAACTGGAAGAAATTCGAAATTGCTTCATATTACATAGGATGGCAAGTGAAATCAAATCGAAATATGATAACTACTGAAGCTTAACATCAATACATACCAAATAGGATGCAAATCGCAAAAAGTTTCAACATCTTCCCAACTTCACCCTTCTTTCCTGATCTTCGCTGTGGCTGTTAACTTCTGCGTAGCTGAACTTGATCCCCCCTTCCAGCAGGCTTCGGATAATGGAACGAAACCGCTACCCAGCAACTTTTATACGCAAGCTATCCCCGACTAGAAACAGGAAGTCTTCGAAGAACCAAATAGCGTCGGCATTCGCGAAACCAAAAACACCTTTCGTTTTCGAAGCATCGCCATTATGATGGAAATTCTAAAAATCCTGATTACGTCTAAAGTCCAAAATTAAACTTTAAGTCTGAAGTTTTTGGGTCTTGACATTGTCTCGGAAATATCTTTTCGTTCAATTGAGATGATTGATAATAGTATTAGTCTGGAGAATTTGAATTGTAGAATTTTAAGATGCTTATAACGTAATAGGGAGGGCCCTCACGCCCTCACCCTATATCGAAAATGGTGGTTAAAATTCCAGGAAGGAAGGCAACCAGATAAGAGATGAGATGATATTCTCACTGACGCAAAAAAACCAGGAAATATTTCACGAAGCTCGTCTCAGTGTTTTAAGAAGCTTTTCTGGATTAATTAGCATTATAAGTCTTGGTTTTAAAACTAGCTTGAAAACTTTTGTGCCACTTCACTATTCTTTTATAAGAACCTGTAAATTTGATTTGAAGCTGGCTGTTTTTGAATATTCCTCTATTTCTAGCCTGAGATGTTCTTAAATTGTTCTTTCTTTTGTATTGCTTTTAGGGCTGCTTTTGCTATTGGCTGTGTTTATTGTTGCAAATTGCCACTTTTCTGGCCCATCTGACATACAAGTAGACTGCCAACTTGCTTGTCTATCTTTATCTCTCAGTCTTATAGTTATTTCTGAAAATTTGTATTTTGAGCAAAAATATCCAGCTTCAGCTTGTTCTTAGCTTGTTCTTAACATTTGGCCGAATTTGAAGTTAGTATTCTTATAAAATTGTTCTTATAAAAAAAGTGTGTACTGGGGTGAAATCTAGGAAACTCTGGTGCCATGATTTAGTATGGTTCTTTATAAAAAAACGACTGTGGTTTAGACTAGAGAAATCAATTTCAGTTGGTCTTATTTTCTTTTAAAAAATACAAGAATTGTTCTTTTACTTGTTTTTTCGAGTGGGGCTTTAAAAATGGTGCAAAATCCTTAAAAGATATCGCCTACGCTCTTGCCTGCTGTTTTCGCTATGCGTAGGAAGGCCTGTAATGGATAGGGTTCCTACATGTTAATGTCACGTATTACATTTAGACCGGGCTGTGGTTACGGCAAGTACCACCCGAGCCCGGAGAAATTCTCATGTGGATTTTTGAATAGCTACTGACCCGGGTGTTCAGAAATGCGATGGTAAACGGGGGTCTGCTGGTGCGTCTGGGTGCTACGGGGGGCTTTTTATAGCTCTTCCGTGCCAAATGCCTCTGCGGAGGAGCAATTTCCCTATTTGCTGTTTAAACCTGCTGTAAAAGATACCATAAAAGCTCTATTAAGCCCCCAAAGGCTTTATTAAATTTTTGAGGTTCTAGAGGAGGGTCTCAATAGATAGGGGGGCTTATTAGGGAGGGGGGCTTTTTAAAAATTAAAGATCAATGGTACCGAAATTGGCCTGAAATCCTTGTGCTTTGTATATTTCTTTACCGTGCAGGCTGTTACTTCATATTCTCAACAGCCAGAGCAAGGCTTCTGGAGGATGGATCGGTTATTCTGGAAACTTATACTGTGTATACTGTGCAGTGTATGTAATTTTTGGGGGCTGCTACGACAGGGCTGGATATGAATGTTTTCGCTCTCAAGCATATGAAATTAAAAATTTGTAATATAACGATGGAAAATACCATGCGCTATTGCTAAACCATTGCACTTTACTCTGTAGCCTTTGTGATATGAAAAGAGGATCTTTATAGAGAGAGGGCTTTTTCGAATTTCTGCAAAAGGGGGCTTTTTAAAGACGGGGGGCGTTATACAGAGCATAAGAGCATTATAAAGGAAAGGTTTTATTCCCGGCAGTTGCTTCAGTGTCCTGATTTCATAATTCATCTTCCATCCGTATATGTTAATGTCTGGTGTTTGCAACTGCGGTTTTTCCGAGCGCTTCCAGATTTTTGCAACGTAGTTTGCTCTGTTAGCATGTAGAAGTAGAACGGACTTGCATGGTGGAAGGATCGAAAGGTCGATTATCTTTTCATCTCTCCTATATTTGCGCTGAAATAGGTAATATCGGGCCTGATTCACGTTCTTCTTTCGACAACTGTATAGTACACATACGTATCCTTCAAGTGACTTGAATGTTTCTTCTGCAAGTTCCCAGGTTGATCCCAAATCTTTGAATGCTGGCAGTAATGCGCTCCAACAGAGACACCCTTACCTTTTCTATAGAATGAGGACACATAGTCGTTTCCTGTAAAAGCATGAAAGCCTATCAAGCTCTCTTTCACTTCAGGCTCAAACTGCTCCGTTCCCCTTAGTATTGCCAACGCAGATGGCACTGTACGGAAAACTGCTAAAAGCAAGCTACTTGATATCATTTCCAGAAATGCCAAGTCCAAATTGTTGCATCCAAGAGAAAGCCAACCTGACCGGCAAAACGTCTCAGCTTATGTCATCGATCTGATGGCAAGCATACGCCAGATGACAGAGATCTTTGAAACATACGAAGAGTTTACTTGGAAACTTTTAAAAAGTTTACCATCGAAGTACACACGAATAGATTTAGTTGTTGACACTTATCTTGAAAACTCCATTAAAGGAGCAGAACGTTTTAAAAGGGAAAGTTCGCAAGAGATCATTATTCGGTCACCCAAGACAAAGATACCACGCGACTTCAATGTATTTTTAAAGAACGGAAAGAACAAGACACACATATTGTGCGATCACCTTCTGGAGACATATCACCGTCATGATGATTGGTATTTTCAGAGATTTTCAGAGGGCTGTTACTTGGATTTTGGCAGTGGCAAATACCGTAGAGGCCTCTACACTTAGCTGAGATTGAGTTTGAGCCTGAAATGAGGTAAGGGTGTCTGTTGGAGCGCATTGGAAAAAATCCAAGATTACTGCCAGCAATCAAAGATTTGGGATCAACCTGGGAGCTTGCAGAAGAAACATTCAAGTTACTTGAAGGATACGTATGTGTGCTATACAGTTGTCGAAAGAAGAACGTGAATCAGGCCCGATATTACCTATTTCAGCGCAAATATAGGAGAGAAGAAAAGATAATCGACCTTTCGATCCTTCCACCATGCAAGTCCGTTCTACTTCTACATGCTAACAGAGCAAACTACGTTGCAAAAATCTGGAAGCGCGTGGAAGAACTGCAGTTGCAAACACCAGACATTGACAAATACTGATGGAAGATGAATTATGAAATCAAGTGGCTTGGAAAAGAATTTCCAGATGACATTGAAGATTTACTTATTGATCCAGCTTTCGATGAACTTGAGAAGGATGATTTCGGGAGAGATGAAGAAAGTGACGACGATGAAGAAGACTAACAGGATATAAAATATAATTCAATTCTTTTCATATTTATGTAAAGATTTTCCTATAGGACACTGAAGCAACTGCCGGGAATAAAACCTTTCCTGTATAATGCTCTAATGCTCTGTATAACGCCCCCCCGTCTTTAAAAAGCCCCCTTTTGCAGAAATTCGAAAAAGCCCTCTCTCTATAAAGGTCCTCTTTTCATATCACAAAGGCTACAGAGTAAAGTGCAATGGTTTAGCAATAGCGCATGGTATTTTCCATCGTTATATTACCAATTTTTAATTTTATATGCTTGAGAGCGAAAAAATTCATATCCAGCCCTGTCGTAGCAGCCTCCAAAATTACATACACTGCACAGTATACACAGTATAAGTTTCCAGAATAACCGATCCATCCTCTAGAAGCCTTGCTCTGGCTGTTGAGAATATGAAGTAACATCCTGCACGGTAAAGAAATATACAAAGCACAAGGATTTCAGGCCAATTTCGGTACCATTAATCTTTAATTTTTAAAAAGCCCCCCTCCCTAATAAGCCCCCCAATCTATTGAGACCCTCCTCTAGAACCTCAAAAATTTAATAAAGCCTTTTGGGGCTTAATAGAGCTTTTATGGTATCTTTTACAGCAGGTTTAAACAGCAAATAGGGAAATTGCTCCTCCGCAGAGGCATTTGGCACGGAAGAGCTATAAAAAGCCCCCCAGCACCCAGACGCACCAGCAGACCCCCGTTTACCATCGCATTTCTGAACACCCGGGTCAGTAGCTATTCAAAAATCCACATGAGAATTTCTCCGGGCTCGGGTGGTACTTGCCGTAACCACAGCCCGGTCTAATTATGGCCTTACGTAAAAAGACACTTTCTGTTAACAAAGGCTGGAAATACGAATTTCCTTGTCCTGTAATCATTCGAGTCAAAAGTAAGAAGGGAAGGGAGTCTGGGTTCCTGATATAATGGCTAATCGCAAGCTGAATCATTGCACAGGAGTATAATCACATTTTTATACGGTTTTCCCAGTGCTTCTTTTAAGAAAAAAATTCCACAAATGATCACAATAGATCATAATAATCACAATAAAGCAATTGGTTAATAGAAGGTAACAATACAGTATCGAAAGAACAGTGTCACTTTATAGAGGTATAAGAAATGGTTTATCTCGTTGTTTGAACAGCTTTTTACGTACGCTCGAGGGTAAGTTTTGTCCCCCCCCCCATGAAAGAGAACAGTACTATAGTGATAGCTCATACGTCATAGAAATAAATCCTTCCTATGTTCCACTTAAAAAAGAAATTTTAATAAATCGAGTGTTACTAGATATTAGAAATAACAGTAAAAACATTTGCCATTTTATAAGAATTAAAAACATATGTACATAGATAAAATTTTAAAAATTATTATATGCATAAGCTTTTCGGAATATCTCCATCTTCAGTGCTCAAGCTTATGCATATAATAATTTTTAAAATTTTATCTATGTACATATGTTTTTAAATATTAGAAATAGTTGTTCTCGTTGTGGAACAGTTCTTTGCGTACACCAGAGGGTACGTTTTGTTTCACATGAAAGAGAGCCGCGTATTAATGATAGCTTTAGTGATCTAATTTATAAAAATCTTGTTTACGGAAATCCAATAAAAATATACTCATGATCCAATATCTCATTACCATCGTCATCATCATCATCATTACAATCATTATTACAATCCTCGTCATCAACCTGAACGCCATCTCCATAGCCCCTTGCTCCCAAAACTCCCCCAATAAGATTAGAGCCTCTTATATGTAGTGATTAAAGCAGGCCCGGATCCAAGGAGGGGGGCGTAAGAGGTGTACGCCCCCCCAATTTTGGTAGAAAAACAATACTCATTAGCATGATAATACCCAATTTTCTTACATTATCCTTTGATATATGTGCTACGCCCCCCTTTCTGTGGCTGCTGGATCCGGCCCTATTAAAGTCTTGTATTATAAGGCAATGGCGCAGGAACTAGGGGGCATTATGCCCCCACTTCTCAATCGAAAATTATGACGGCCCCTTTTTTATCCATGAATTACTTTTATTTGTAAACAAGCGACTTTCCTTCAAATTTAGTGAAGAGAATGCTGCGAGAATCAAAGTAACTATATTGATATGCAAAATGTTCTTAAAGAGCATGAATTTGGACCACTGCAGCAAGGTATACCTTTGGTGCACCTTCAATTTCTACCCTCCGACGTCGCTGTTCTACGGTGCTTCTGCTTGAAACAAGGCCCAATCTAAGTCAGGCTAGCCCGTAAAGCAAAAACTCACCAAATCATCGCTCACAAAAGAATTTTGATAAAATAAGCCGTCCATCTTCTCTTTACGTCATAGTTAGTCCGATTATCATGGCGTGCGTCATAGCCTCGTAATTGATATGAATGGAAACTTTCTTTTTGTTCCTTTCTATTCTATGACGTATGTAGCTTGTTATGTTTGTAATCATCTATAGTATATTACAGTTATCGATATGTTATGTTTATTATTTCGGTTTATGTTTCTTCGTATCTTCAAACGTAAAATGAAAGTAGTCGCGTGAGGACTGATGCTTCATGTAACTGTTTAGGGCCTAATCCAGTGAGCAGTATAACACACTTTGTGGTGTATCGATATGTTGAATTTTCAAGCATTGGAGATCCTAGGCTTCCTGCTTTTTCCACACATAGTGTACCTTTTTCAGTACCGTTTAGCTACAAAATATACACAACAATGTTTCTTTTCAAGTTTTCAAGTGAATGCTGATTCTTGTGTTGTTTAAGAGTAGCTTTTATGACATATGGCTTTTAACTGATTGCAAATTGGACTCCTTTCAAAATTTCAATATTAAATGCAGTATTGGAAATATTTTAGAATAGGCCAAGCAACTGATGGAGAACCCCTTTGCACAGTACTTTGAAAACAACCATAAAAGCCATTCCTGAAATCAAACTCACTAGTAGAGTAATGATATCGAAATTCAAACAAATGTTAAGGGGATATCGAAACCATCTTGAGGCATAATTGGACTTGAAGATCATTTGGAAAACATATCTTAGCTAAACCTAAAACGCATAGACAACAATATCAGCTCAGCCAATCTTATACTGGGTGCGACCAAAAGGAATTTCCAGTTTGACGTCAACCCAGTTTGACATTTACACTCGTCTGTTCAACACTAATTTCTTTTATCAAAAAAAGTTTATGAAAAACCGTAAGGCCAGTTTTTAAAACTTGAGAAACTTAACTTTCAAGTCCTAACCATTTTAGTTTATTATCTCTTATCTTAGAACTGTCTAAGCTAGATAAGCTCTGCTTTATCTTGAATCGTGTTAAATGACATCATTGTTTTTATATAGATCTTAACTTGTAACGATATTTCTCAGCAAATTGAATTGATTTGATTGAATTTGATAAGATAACCATTTAGTTCATTATCTCTCATCGTAAAACGGTGCAAGTTAGATAAGCTTTGCTTTTTCTTGAATCGTGTTGTCATCGTGTTGTCATCATTGTTTTATGCAGATCTTAACTTGTAACGTTTTCTGCAAATTGAATTGGTTTGATAGGAGATTTTCAATGAATCGAAAAGTCACGCAATTTGAAAGTTTTCTCTACAAGAATAGATGTTAAAAACAGTTCAGTGCAATGAGCCTGCGTGTGGAAACACCCGGGTCGAAGTGTAAACGGGTTATTACTGACCCTATAACACCTTGCATTTCAATAAACTACTATACACTACCATGTAAACTAAGTTTAAATGGAATACGGTGCTTATTAAATTCGCTCTGTCTAGAGTGAGGATGAATTTGAATACTCTTTCAATGGAGAAGAGGGTTTAGTATCATTGCCCTCCATCCCTACAAAACGTCTTCCACATTAATGCAATAGATCCTTCTCCGTTACTAGTAAAACCCCTCTACACCTATAAAGATATCATTCCACGTTTAGTGAAATCCCTCCATATGACTAAGCGCCTTCCACATTCATTCAAGATATCCCTCCATATTACGAACAGTACCATCCCTCTAAATTACTAATAAGGTCCCCCCTCAATTAGGTACTGCACAGCCTACCCTGGGTTCCAGAGCCTCAAGTGAGGAGGGGGCAACGAAAAGAGAGTGCAGTCGAAACGAGAAAGGGGAAAATAGAGGCTGTTTCTCTTGTTTTGATAACCCCTCGCACTGCGCGCTCGGTGCGCCTTCGGCGCGTTCACAAAACCACCATTTGTTTTCAGGCTCTGGAACCCAGGGTATGAAAATAAGAAAATGGTAGTAAATACTATTTCCAACATTGAGAGGTTTTTGCTGTAGTTTCTGATCCTGTTAAAGACTTAAAGCTCTTTGTTCTACGTGCTGAGTCAAGTTCTCAAAATTGCAGTTTTGAAACTTCACATGAAAATTTTGAAGGCAAGGCAATAAAAATTGTTTCCCAATAAACAAAGCTTCAAATAACTGATGAGGTCAAACGATATTACTGCACAATCTGCAAATCAAAACAAGATATCCCTCCATATTACTGTATACACATTACCTAAGTGCGTTACATGGTAGTGTTAACACTCAATAAACACATTCAATCTTGCTTCACGAATACATATAGTATGTCAAAATCACAAAATCGACACAAAACTTACATGAAATAGAATAGCAAAAAGGTACCAGAGGTTATATGATTTGTCTTTTACATAACAGAATTTTACGACAATGGAAAAATGCCAGTTCTTAAATATGCTCAGTATCAAAAAGTAAAACTGTAAAAAACTTACAGGTGACGGTAAATAGGTGAAGTATATAGAAAGATTATGCAATGGAGTGTCAGAGCTTTACTTAATGCGGCAAATGCGGTACCTACTTCACTTTCATCCGTATTAAGATTTCCCCCCAGCCTTCACAGCGTTGTAATAGATCCCTTCAAAGTGCATACAGGCAAATATCACCTTGGACCGTCTGCAGCTTCTGCCCATGTCATCACGGAACGTCTTATCGCATAAAATTCGAGGGTACAAATTCTAGAAAACGAGCGCAGTCATACTGATAACTTGAAAAGAAATTCATTAGTTAATTTCAAACATCAAATGAAAAAACGTTTCTCGAACAACTAGCTCAGTACAGAGCCCATTATGAACAATTTTGACTATTCAATTCTATTTATAGAATTCTAAGAAACTCTCTCCGCAATAGACCCCTTTCAGAATGACGTAGAATGTGTTTGAAAGTGAGACGAGAGATATGACTCCCTGATAAACGAGAATTCTTCATCATATCATTATGCTAAAAGCACGACTACCAAAAAAATCCAGGCGTTGCTGAGAGCAATGCACGCTTTCGAGATTAGGATCCAAATGATATCGAGGATAGTGATGTTCAAAGAAGTATTTCAAAGGAATTGACATCATTGTAAAAGTGGACTATGTACTTTCAATTCTAACAACGCATATACTTTTTATGCCAAGACTCTTATTGATAACAGTGGCCCTGTCATTGAAGAAGTTTAGATCTGTGAATGTTTCTATCATTATCAAGTCATAGCGAGAACAGCGAAATGCGCCCATAAACTAGCTACTATGGGTTCCAGAGATTCTGAACGAGTTGGGTTCGAAACTGAAATTGTCACATCTCGACTTACCATGTTGTAGCAGCTATAGTATTTTCTGCAAGATGGCGTGAAAGTTTTCTTGAAGGAAACTGGCAATCTAACATTATCAGGAACGCTGCACCTGTTTATGATTGGTTTCCCAGCTAGAAAGAATGATGAATTAGAAATAACACTTTTGATAGCTGCAGTAGGCCACTTTTCACACAAATCAATTACCTTACAGTAAAAACCAATCTGGCGTAGTGATGTAATGCACGCTACAGGGCCCATTATGAAAATAAGTCTTCATGGTGGACGTTTAACATAAACTCACTCACTCACAAGTACCTTATTTGTAACTTTATCCATAAGACATGGTCAAACACGGGTAATTACATTATACGAGAGCAGGCTACGGCAATTGACATATGCCACATATGCCTCCACCGGGTCTCGAACCCGGGTTTTGAGGACACAGGCGAGCGTGCTAACCACTGTCCTAAACCAGGTCATTTGTAACCATATATGTAGTGGTGAAGTGCTTCCTACTGAGCCCTTTCTTGAAAAAGCCTCATTTTGACTCTTCTTAGGATAGCATCTTAAACATAAACTCAATACTCACCAGTACTTAATTAACTACTATTTTCAGGGATGGAAAGCATGCTGTCTTACCCCTTTAGGAAATAAGGCCTCTTGTGGTTAAACATAGACTCACTTAGGCCCCGTTTACACTGCAGTTTACTACGGATCGCTTTTGATACGGATAGGCTTTCCGCTTACACCACTACGGATTCATGACGTCTTTTGGTAGTTGGCGCCAATTTCTAGAAACTTTAGGCCGGTATGGCCTCGATCGCGTGATAGTCTTATGCCTCGTTGTGAATTCGTATCAAAAGTGAAGAATTTGATAGAAGATTGATAGAATTTCTGAAGAATGACCTACGTCTTTTAATTCTCCGATGTCGTGAATATGACGGACGACCTCTCCAGAATGGATCTGTAGAGAAATGTGAACTGATCATGGAGTTTATTACAAACGAGAAAGGTACTCGACTACTAAAGAATCAGTTAGGTTTGCAGTTGAGACATTTTGCTGTGGGTTGGGCATCTATAATATTTAGGAACAAAGCAGCAAAACAATTAAAAGTTACAACAAAATCCAACCATTTGTAGTGAGTGAAATTGGACATAAAAAAATAAACAGATGTGCATGATCAAAATCATTTGCAGATGTCATTAATCATTAAAATGAATTCATCAAAATGTTGTTCAAGTTTGTCCCAATTGACTGAATCCTATTTTACATGGAGAGAAAGGAGAAATTCATCATGTTTTGAAAAGAATTGATGGAATAGATACATGAATGGTGAATGAATGAATTAAATAAATAAATGAAATAAATAAATGAATAAGATAAATGTATGAATTATTGAATAAATGAAATAAATAAATGAATAAGATAAATGTATGAATTATTGAATAAATGAATGAATGAAATAAATGAATGAAATAAATGAATGAATGAAATAAATGTATGAATTATTGAATAAATGAATGAATGAAATAAATGAGTTATAAGAATGAATCAATGAGCGAATGAATGAATGGATAAATAAATAAATGAATAAATGAATGAATGAAAGAATGAATGAATGAATAAATTAATTAATTAAAAGAATAAATCAATTAAAGAAATAAATGAATGAATGAATGAATGAATGAATGAAAGAATAGAATAAATGAATGAATGAATGAATTAATCAATAAGTGAACGAATGAATGAATGAATGAATGAATTAATTAATTAATCTATGAGTGAATGAATGAATGAGTGAAGGAATGAATGAACAAAAACTCACCCTTGGACATTGAATCTGGAGCATCAAGCTGTCTCATATCCTTCTCATCATCGGAAACGTATACTTGATCACGTGAATCAAGCTCTCCCGTATCTCTCTCATCACTAGGAACTTCATTCTGATCACGTGAATCAATCCCTCCCATATCCATCTCATCACTGGAAACATCGTATAGATCACGTGATGCTTTCTCTACGTCTGCCTCATACTCGTTGGTTAGCCTTTCCACGTCGTCTTTCAAAATCTCGAGCAGGTCTTTGCGCCCTTCAGCCTCGTCTTGCTTGAAGCAGCCTTTTATTGCATTTTCGATTTTTTGCGAGTCTTGAAAAGCAAGCTACAATAAAAGAATTTTGAAAATCAGGTTTTGCCTTCAAAATAAAACAGCATATAGTCATTTCACTCCTAAGGCTTTCATCCTGGTTTCCTGAAGCGAAAACGCAAATGGCCTAAGGTACCATTTCACGGTAGGCAAGATTCTCCACTGTACTGAACATCCCCCACAGTTCTGAATGTATTTTTATAGAACACCCTTCAATTTATTCATGGTATCTTTCATTAGTACTAATGATAGCTTCTCACAGTACACAGTACTGAATACCATCCACAGTACTAGATGGCATCCCTTCATAATACTTAACATCCTCCAAAGTATTGGACAGTATCCCACTACAGTATTGAATTGGAAGGAAAATTCAGGTTGTGTAGCTTCATAATCCTTTTTGTTGGTCAGACTGCTGCACCTGCTACACACACATTCCACCCCGCCCCATACAGTTGGTCATTGGGGCTCTACCACCTGTTTGATTCAATTTACAATAACAACTTAACAGTGTGTTGACCAGATAGCAACAAAAAGTGGAATGATGTCCTGGCTGAGCTCTATGAAAGTGTAAGTATAAAATGAAATTTAAAAAAAAATGTATTCGTTCTATTCTTTATTATTCGTTATCTTAACTGCGATCCTGATCCCCCGGTCTAAACTAAGACCTTTTTATTTCCAGCAGGCCCATTGCACCTGATCAAGAACTTGAATCTGGATCCGAAGATCGTTTAGCCAGTTTGGAAGAGTCAGACCAATCGCTCAGTAGTGTTCAGAAAAATAGACCCAGCACGGACAGGGTAAAGAAAGTTGAATTCCATCACGTTGGAACACAAACAGATGAGAGATTGACGACAGAATGCATTGACTGATTTTTTTCACTAATTACTTTATCTTCTCAGATAATATATCTAATATTAACTTGCAAAATGGAACAAATAACATAAACAGAAACCTTGTATTAAGAAAAAATGGGCGTTTGCAGCCATGTAGAGGGCGTCGCCCTAACATTTTTTGGGGGGCTCCGCCCCCACACCCCCTAAAACCCGTCGCGCCTTCGGTGCCAAATCTTGCCCCCCCATCTCAAAAACCACGCAACAGACCTGTCCCTCCATAATACTAAACATCCTTCAAAGTCCTGGACGGTATCCCACCACAGTACTGAACTTCCCCAATAGCACTGAATATTCTTCACAGTACAGAATATCCTCCACAGCGCTGATGCTATCCCCTAAAAGTACTGATTATACCCCCAAAGTGCGGAAGATCCTCCATGCTACTGCACACACAGGTTCCCCAGGGCGATTATATTCATCTTATAAAGTAGCTTATACCTTATAAAGTGGACGTTATTTACCTGAAGACATTCTTTTTTGCTCAATTTGGCAAAGGATTGGCATGGAAGAAGCAAACCTGTATGCAAGAGAACAAACATGATTAATTCAACAGTCAAAAAAATACCATGTGTAGCATAAATAAGACTTTAATCAGCCACAGTAAATCGGCTATCGTCTTGAAAACTATAGATGTATTCAAGGGCAGTAGGAAGAGAGTAGAGTAGGGCCTACTAAAAAAATTTAGGCCAAATTACACAATACCGTAGTAGTTAACGTTATTAGTCTGGTTGCTAATTCAACCGTAATAAAATAAAACCAGAAAGTGTTTTTGCTTTTCTCGTCTCATCTCTTGCTTGTAATCCTTCTCTTTTCAAACGAAACATCATCCTTCGACAGACTGTAATAAACCGTTGGCCCAGCTTGGCGGCCATTGCTTTTGCATTCTCAAAATTCAAACCAAACGAACGAAAGTGAGGCTGAGGCTGGGCTGACCAAACTCCAATTTAATTTTCAAAACTTCGTAAATTTGAGCGATCTTAAAAGTGTTTTGGCCAAGAAAAGAGAACAGATTGAGAAACTTAAATGTTGAAAATACAAACAAACATTCGCACAAAAGTTGATAATTAACTGGTGAAGATCTTCGAGTAATTTCAGTGAATTATGGCTGGATAGACTCCTAAGGAGTTGAATGTTTTGATTTGGAAAGTGAAACGAACGAACATTTCACTCAAAGAAAATCATTTGAAATATCAACTTTGCTGCTGATAAAACGCTGGCAAGGATTAAGTCATAATGAAGTGTCTCAATACATTACAACAATAAAAATGATATTGCACAAATCAATGATGGAGCATGTATTGTTGGTAATATTAAATTCAAAAAGGTAGGCTAATGTATTTTATAAATGCTGTAAATTTTCTCCATTAAGCTCTTCTCATATTCGAGATATTTCGGAAAAGTTTCTCTGTGCTTCAAACTAAGGAAGACTTTGCTGAACTTTTCATTGAAGCCTGCAACTGCGATAAAAACTTTCTCCTCTGGTTTCTTTATGAGTGACTAAAACATGGGTCAAAGCAGACAAATTTCAAAATTCAATCTACCCTTTAAACTCTGAAATAAATTTAAGAATATGAAACTAAGAAACATGCCTTGATAATACCATAATAAAATGTCTTCCCCCAGAATTTTCTAGGCATTTTGCAAGCTTTTCTTTTTGCTGTATTTTCTTCTCCAAAAGTGTTATAGAAGAAAATTATGTGGTCAAATGTGATATTATTGCATCTATACGCCTATTATTTTGATATTTTTGATAACATTTTCCTTTTCAACTGTGTCAAACTTTAGAAAATTACAAAAATAAAACTATGGCTTGCAGCTGTTTACAGTTTTGGCAGCCATTTTGTTGCTAGGTGTCCCAATACATATTGAACGTAAGTGTACACTAGGCTATCAAATATATTGCACAGGTCGATTCAAAATGGCGGCAAAATTGCAAAGCTGTGAGGGCTAGGCCTAAATTAAATTTCCCATAACTTGTGTCAGACAGCTCACAAATACAGGATTTTGGTAGCAAAATTTAGGAAATTTTACTGACACCATAGCTCATAACAACAAGCAATAATTAATTGAGGAAGAAACTATGTATGACTTGAGATTTGAGTGATGGTCAAAATATCAGCAAGAAGATTTTGAAGAAGAGTTGTCATCTAAAAACAGTACAAAAGTGTTGTAAAAAGTCATTGATATGATAAAAGTGCTTGGTTACTTTGTTGCTACTGCTTTGAGAAATTCCATGGGTTTTGTTTCTTCTCTGTATGGTGACTTGAAGGGAAAATTTAGGAAGCTCAAAATAATTCAAGGGAGGGGGAGAGTAATTTTTCATATTGCATCCCACATATCAGTTGCAATTTTGTCATTTTTCAGCTAATCATGGTGTTTGTTCTCCTTCTAATGTCCTATAATTTACATTTATGAAGTATCTTACTAGGTAACAGGCCTCAAACCCAGCAATAATGGTTACAATTGTGTGTCAGATAGATTTCTTTATCTACAAAAATGTATACTTTAAAATTCAAGGTCTCCTCCCTCCCTCAAAATTTTTGTCACCCCAAACTTATTTCTTGCCTCGCCACAGGAATTGCTAGAACAAGACCTATGGGGCTCTTCAAAGCAGTAGCAACAAAGTAACAAAGCACTTTACCATATTAATGACTGTTTACAACACTTTTGTACTGATTTTAGATGACAACTCCTTCTTCAAAATCTTCTTGCTGATATTTTGACCATCACTCAAATCCCAAGTCCTACATAGTTTCTCCCTCAATGTATTATTGCTTGTTGTTGTGAGCTATGGTGTCAGTAAAATTTCCTTAATTTTGCTACCAAAACCTTCTATTTGTGAGCTGTATGACACAAGTTATGGGAATTTTAATTTAGGCCTAGCCCTCACAGCTTTGCAATTTTGCCGCCATTTTGAATCGACCTGTGCAATATATTTGATAGCCTAGTGTATATATATTTTGCCTTTGTTAGGGGATATTTTAAGGTATTGACTGGCGGAACAATTTGCCAAATAGGCCCCTTGGCTTGCCCTAGTAGTGGAAGAAAAATGCAAATTTTGCCCCAGTGGCCCAAGTGAAAATAGGGCCATTCAATATTTGCAAGTACAGTACTTGTGAAAATTTATTATTTTACTTAAATCATATATGTTTTGAAAAGATAAATAATTTAGACTTGGGGCCCCTTTTCATGTTATCTCCACAACTGAAAAACATTCATAAATCCACAGGCTAAATAACAAATGGGATCGTCTAACCAGGACTTTGCCATTAAAACGATTTTGATGTTCGATGATTGCATGTCCCATAATGCAAATTCATGTCTCATCAGAGGGATAGTAATGGTGCAAGGTTAAAATAAAGACGCTTAGGTTTGCGTTGCCATTGTAGTATTGTAAACACCCTGATAGCTCTTTGAATCCTCCTCAACAGTGATATAGGAATCAGGGGGGGAAGGCAATCAGGCTAGGTGTAGGATGCCAAGCCACATTGCTAACGTGAGGTAATGGGGCACTTAAGGGTTAACAGGGCTGCCGAATGGTCTTTGCTGGACTAAAGTTTAGGACAGTTTTCAATCTTTGTCCACGTAAAATTTCAAGTAACCAACGATCTTCCTCGCCAAGGTTAGGAAGGAGGTTAAGTTGTAATTTGCTAACAGAGAAAGAGAAATCGTTTTTCTACCAACAAGCTATAATGAGCATCAAAATGACTTCAACAGAGCTAAAAGTTACAAGTATGCAATGCTATGAACCAATTACCAATGATTAAATTACATCAATTCAGATGTTCAAATCCTTCATCAATTTCTCAACTTTTTTGTCCACTTCCCTACGGCACAGAATAGAGATTTAGGCAGAAGGTGCACTCGTGTCGGAGCCCTTTGAAGTTTAGGGGCACGGATTTCAGAAACGGAGAACAATGGGCATCTACATTAAACTCGTTTTCATGCACAGTCTAGCAATGAACGGAGGTTAGGGTATGGTAAGTGCAGAGCATGCAGCTCCCGCTTCTCCATCTACATTAATCTCGTTTTAAAACAAGTGCCTCGCTTGTATGCGTGCCCCTGAAAAATCGCTGAGTGCACCTTCTGCCTAAATCTCTATTCTGTGCCTACGGTCAATGACCGCCAACTGTAATGTTTTCCTGACTCTGTGCGGAGCAGTGGCGGCGCCAGCCGCCAAGAAGTGGAGGGGATATATGGACGATGGTGGCCCGGGGGCAGAGCCCCCGGGAAATATTTTAGGGCCACGCCCTTTAAAAACTAGGGACACGCCCTTTTGAACGCTAGGAACGCCTTTTTAAATGCTGGAAACGTTCTTTCACCAAAAGCTCTATCTACATTAGGAAATTCCCTTTAATCTTATAGACACAGATATAACCTTGAAGTTGGTTAGTGATGTAGCTAACATTTTAAAAATCGAATAGTTACAACAGGAGCTTACGGTGGTTAGCTAGTTTAAAAACTTCTACCAATTTACTGAGCTTGATATTGTCGGCAATGTCACGTTCGCTACTTATTTGAACAAGATCTTCAAGCCTGTCGGGAGACATAGCTGCCCGCAAATAATTATGGATGATTTTTACTTTGCTGTTTGTGCGCTCACATGATGCCACGGTAACAGGTAAAATAGCGACAATTGTGATGACCCAAAACAAGTCAGCATACAAATTGTGGAGATCGTTCTTGCTGAAGACATTAAGCAGTGAGAGCAAGCACATCCACACAATTCACAGGACGTAGGCCTACCCCCCCCCCCCATTTTCTCATCGGATTTGCATGGATCTCAGATACCATCTTTCTGAAAAAGTGGGGGGGACTAGTCCCCCCATTTCCCCCCTGGAGCCCAATCCCCCCCATTCCCCCACTGGTGCGGAGCGCAGAACAATGGGTTCCAACTTGAAATGCTTCTCGTGTCAGGCACGCTACTTTGAACTTAAGATATTTAGAGTCAACTCCAAAGAATGGCTAAACGGCTTTAATGCTACTTGATAAAATAACATCTGCCTGGTTGCTGTTTTTAGTAAATCATTTTAGTTATATTTTTTCAATAGGGAAACTCTCTCTCGATTATCTATTAAGAGAGTTCCTCCTTAGTTAATTAATCTTAGATACAATCTAGTAAATTTATTGTCTATCTTGTTTGTGTTAATTTAAATGTTCAAATTGTTTTAGATTTTCTGCATAAGTTACTGCATCGTATTGTTTTTAACTTGAGATTCATTTAGGATTTATTGATAAAACAATGAAACTGAAAGTAGGCCACGAAGCCACATGCCCCTCCCAAAACTTTATGAGAGATATAAATCGAAACATGAATTCTAAAAAATACTGAACATGGACACATACCGAAAAGGATGCCTATCCACAGATGGTGCATCATTGCAACTCGCCTCTTCTCTCCTAGCTCTCTCAGCTCTTCCAATCTCTGTTGTGGGTCGACTCCCTATCACCAAAGAAACTTCGATACCCTTTAAAAACCAAAACCACCAAATTTATACTCTCATGGAAACGGAATTGTTAAGACAGCAACGAAATGACTAAGCAACAAAGGCTAGATAGAAATACCAAGACAAAGACGCCTCCAATTCGAAATGATATCTTGCTTGTTGTGATTCAGAAAGGAAAATATCATTTCAACCAAATATATATTTAGACTGAGTTGTTACGCTTATATGCAATTTGACAACAAACAAATTGATGGGAAAATAAAAAGTAGGCATACGCTATTTTCTTTTAGGAAGTGGAGGAAAGGAAAACGGAGCAATTCTAGAATACCCAATCAAACATCTTTTTCAGAATGACAAAGCAATAATTACCAACACTAATGCAATAGGGATCCAAAGCCTGAAGACAAAGTGCGCAGTGTTTGCTGGGGTATTCCAGAATCTGGCCAGGGCAATTCGACTTTTCCAAATTCTACCATGACGAATTCTACCAATTCTACCGTCTGTGTTATGACCGTCGACGTTGACGATAATGGTCTCACAAATATCTCTGTCCTTTGCTCTTTCTGACTTCATCCTTTGCTCAGGATTGCCCCACTTTTAATGCTTTCTCTGTAACCACAGTTACGTAACCTAATCTGTGCCTGCCCTGTGCTGTGCTCGTTTCCAGAGTGAAACATTTAGAGTTGTACCAAGCATGGCAGAAAGTGAAATGATTTGTTTAGGATAAATAATGTAAACTTATTTGATATAACCTTTTTAATGGCTATTCAGCATTTATCAATCAGCAATCAATCACTATCAATCAGCTATCAATAAACCTAGTGGCTCCTTGAGGCAGCAATATTTTTGCTGCCAAAGGGCAAGATATGTTTTAATTTTGATGCTACTGAATTTCAGGAAAATGGCCCAGCTGCGTTATTTTCATTATCATAATCCTATTTTTTCATCATTCCTGACTCCTGAAATATTTAGAACTGCACCATATATTCTTTCGAGCATACAAAACAAGAGTCTATAACTGCACATTTTTTGTAGAACTGTACTTTAAAAAACCCAGGTTTTTCTATCAAAATATTAGAAACATCTTTTTGATGTAGTTTTCCCAAATAATTAATTTGTAAAAGCAGATATGCGATATACTAACCTCAGTAAAGTTGTTGAAAACTGTAAACGGTTGAAGGTGGCCGAGACTAGCCGAGCCTCAATACTTGGACTGAGTTTATCAAACCATCCTTAAACGATTCTTTACGGTGGTTGGGTACATTAGAGACTATAAAAGCCCCTTTTTGTTTTAGCTATTTGTTGTTATCTTTCTTTGTTCTTTTCTATATTTCTTTGTAATTGTTCCTTCACATTTTTAGTTAACCTCATTTTATGTTAAAAATCACTGGCCATGCAAAATTTTGGCCTCATGGTCTATCCTTGAATTTGGCCATATTGTGTTTCTTTATACGTTGGTTTATAAGATAGATAAGCCAATCAGAATGTGTACAGAACGAATTCTGAAATCCAATTGGTCAAGAAGCTAAATCTATTTTTGGAATACATAGACCTCTAGCAGATGCACTTTAAAAGTTTCTATTCTAATCGCGTTGCAGAGAGAAGTTTTCAGTATGATTTTGCAAGATCGCTTAAATCTATTGAAAACATGCATTATCAAATAAATAACATGATTTTAGAATATCCATTGCATTTATTTTCGTTCTGTGTTTTGCGATCAGAAAACAAGTAGATACTATGGGCTACCCAGTCTAATACGATTTTGAGGAGGAAGATGTCTAAGTTAACAAACGTCTATCCATATTACTTCACCAGGTCTGCACGTTCTAACAAGTAATATACAACTCTTCTAAAATTCAGAATCATTTTTGTGCCAGTTGGTAGAGTTTACCATCTGTTGATTTAGAATATGGACAATAAACAATGATCTAAATAACCTCCAGAAGTACGTCTACAGATCCACTTGATAGGGATAGATTAGGCCCACTTGCAATGAATTATGTAGATTGTTGTATATTGTCCATATTCTAAATATAACCAGAAGAAAAATCAGAAGCATAGTGATGGAAGCATGTTTTCTGGCTGCATTGACTGACAATTACACAAACGTAATTCAAAATTTTAGAAAAGAAGTATCATACTAGTTGGAACGTGTAGGCCGAGTTATTACTTGAAGAATTTGATCTGCACATTTTTTAATAATTTCAAGCTAATCAGGATTAATTATTTCTGAGATTTCCAGTCTTCAGAAATAACATCAACGGTCCTCGTTTCTGCAATCTTATTTAAAATGATCAATTTTCACTTTGCAGTCAGAGAAAACTTGACAACAGATCCAACGGCTAGTTTTCGAATGTTTGATCACAATAGTGTTTCCAGTTTGCTCCCATTTAACAGACACTTCCGGTGAAACGACAACGTTTATACCGCGCGGGTAATGCAGTTTGCTGTTGATGTAGACGATCGACTCCACGCTTTTGCAATCTGCCGTTACAGCGTAACTCATTTCAAACCTTTTTGAGATTCTATCGAACTTATAGCCAATAGTGTGCCCGGCTACAGCTTGCGGATACGCGCGGCTGATATTTTGCACTAAGATTTTGCGGAAATTCCCGTCTTTGTCGTGCATGGAGCCGGTCAAACATCCCAAGTGCATCTTGTAACAGCCGTACGGCTTATACAGCCACCCCATCCACGACTGCATGTGCTGATCACAGATGTCTAGCAGCTCAAACATATCGCTCCAGTCTTTCGCGGTGTTTCCGTTCGTCAACAGCTCGGTCAAAAACCCCGCACACTTCAAACGCTTCAAATCCTGCATGCGGATTTCAAATTGGAATTTCTTGTTGAAATCTGGCGGTTCGTAGTAATGGTAGCTCAGCACGCTGGTATTGAGGAATTTTTCACCGCCCGGCACTTGAGAAAAGCTCGCCGCAAAGTAGTCCCACGTCACGCCTTCGAAGAAGATGTTGTGCCGCACGTCGACCTCGCGGATGGCTTTCTGCAGGACTTCGTAAGCGGGAGCAAGGTTTTTCTTGTCAGCGACTCCTGGTATCATGAGCGATGTGTCTCTAAGGAGAAAATGTGGGTTATTTCAATGCGAGGCTACAAGATAAAACATTTACTACTTTGCACTTGCTCTATTATACGAGAATCAATCACAGAGCTTGTTCAGTGATTTTTGAACATGATAAATGAATAAACTAATAAAGAACCTTAGCTCGGGTGGTACAAAAACTAGCAATGGCGGGGAAAGGTTATCTTTTTCCGTTGTTGCTGGCTTGTTATCTTTTGCAAACTTTAGCGCACTACCAATCAAAATATGAATTGGTCTTCAATCAGCATGGAAAAGGAAATGCTACGATTGAAGATTTGAGCACGTTTGTAAAGTGGCATAATTTCCTGAAGAAGAAATTGCCCATGATGAAGAATAGGCCTAAAACCAAAAATGGCGTGAAAACAGCAGTCATTGCTCTTTTACTAATAATGAGTGGCGATGTTGAAGCAAATCCTGGTCCGACTTACATGTGCCAGGTATGCAAGCAAGGTTATGATGAAAGTGTCCCCGGGACACCATCTTTGTGTCAAGAATGTCATTCGTATATGGACAACTTAGGCCCCCCAGAGGAAAAAGTAAGAGAAGACATCACTGATATAGATAGTATCCTGAGGATATATAGTATAAATCCGAAACAAATAATCCCACCACAACATCCATCTATATACCTTAAAAAATTCGATGATATCCTTAAACATATAATCTGCACAACACACGATGACTTATCTTACCTGATTCTTGCTATACACAAAGAAATGTATAACACCCTTGGACTTGACGATGCGTATATTTTTAACTGGACTGATCTTGAAGACGAACAGGAAAATAAAGAAGGATTCACCATCACAATTCATGAATCAACTAAACCATCTGAAGAACCAATCAATTCAAACTCGACATCCACGTCCCATCTGCCACCCTCTGCATCACTGGACCTCCTCCCAAACTCAAGAAATTCTGCTCAACAAAACTACCTCAAATTCAACGCAAAAAACAAAGCCTTTACGATTCATCCACTATTAAAAAACCTCCTGAACCAATTGTATCATCTCCAAAATCAACTAACAAAACCCTCACACACACTTCAACAGAAACCATGCTCTCTCTCTCAGCACCTGTTTTTACCCCATCTTCAATACCCTTATTTTCTGCAAACCAAACTGTCACCCTCCCAAAAACTCCAATTTCTTTATCACATCCATCTGCAACAAGATCTTACCATACTGCTTTAAATCAATCAAACAATATACCTGCTTTACAACCTTCAAATAACGCCCTGAAATATGAAATTGAAAATATAAAGAAAGACATCCAAGCCATTAAAGAAGCTATCCAACCATCTCCAAATCATGATATCCAAATGCTCACCCAGTTCAATCATCAACTAGCAAATGAAAACCAACAACTGAAAGCCGAAATAATGTCCCTGAATCTTATTATCCAATCCAAACTATACCAACCAAAATCATCTGTAGACCCAGAAGAATGCATAGAGATACCATCTTGGCAAACAGCAACCAAAAAGAAACATATTACCCAAACCAAAACCAACAATCATATTCCAACACAAAATCGCTACTCTCTACTAACCAATCTCCCAGAAAATACAACAATAACATCAAAAACCAATGAAACCATCAACCTAAAACCTACAAACCTTCCCAATAAGCCAAAGAATACCAATCCACAGAAAAAGAAACCCGAACCACCAAATCATCAGCCAATTTGCAAACCGAAAGAGACCAGCAGCCGAAAGTCGATTGTCATTCTTGGTGATTCAATGATAAAAGATATTCAACCCTATAAGTTTATGGCAAGGGTAGCAGCCTCTAAAAAGATAAGTATACCTGGAGCAACCTCATCAGAAATCTTCGATTATGCTGTCCCCTCTATCAAAAGAAGCCCTGACTACTTTATTATTCACTTTGGAACAAATGATTTAGCAACACATAACCCGTATATTATCTCCCAAAATATTATCAATATCTCCAAACAAATCAACAATAAGCTCCCAAATACAAAGGTCTACATCTCCTCACTTATCAAAAGAGAGGATAAGCCTTTTTTAAATCCCAAAATTGATTTTGTAAATGACTTGTTAATAAAGGAAAGTGATTCTAAGGGATATAAGTTTATAAATAATAGTAATATTGATGTTAATGATCTAAATGGAAGCAAGCTGCACTTGAATAAAAAAGGAACCAGCAAGCTTGCTTCAAATTTCATACAAAACATCAAGTCTGACCTCACTATATGACAGAAATGCCGAAGTCCCCCTACAAGCACCCCTTCTTTGTCTCAAAATGATGATGATGAGTCAATACATGATCCCATAATAAGTGAAGACAATAATTCTGAAGATATTTTCCAAAACATTTTGAAAATTAGGAAAGAAAATCATAAGTGTCCAATTTTAGCTCACTTGAACATAAACAGTTTACCCTAAAAAACGGCGTACCACAAGGATCCATTCTAGGACCCCTTCTTTTTAACATATTTATAAATGATATCTTTTATGCTGTAAAAGATGGCTCTTTGTGTAATTTTGCTGATGACAATACAATTTTTGCTGATGCTAAAGATGAAGTAGAGCTAACTGAGAAAATAAAATCGAACGTAAAAGACTGTATTAAATGGTTTTATGATAATAGAATGTCAGCAAATCCATCCAAATTTCAAGCAATTAAAATAAGAAATAAGAATAAAGATTTCAAATCATTTCCAATAAGTGATAATTTTGAAATAGAAACTACAACTGAAGTTTCCCTATTAGGCATTCAAATTGACGATAAATTAAATTTTGACAAACATGTAGAATTAATTTGCCAAAAAGCATCTCGTCAACTGAATGCACTTAAAAGATTAACAAACTACCTAGAAGAGAAAGAAAAACGTATTTTAGTCAATTCTTTTATCCTATGTCATTTTAATTACTGCCCTTTAGTATGGCTTTTCTACAATAAAAAAAGCAAAAATAAAATAGAAAAAATAAATGAAAGAGCCCTACGCATAATCCATACAGATTATTCATTAAATTATAATGATCTCCTTAAAAAGGATGAAGACACTACAATTCATATCAACATGATTCGAAACTTGGCATTAGAGGTTTACAAAACTCTTAATAAGCTAAACCCTCCATTTATGCAAAATCTTTTCGAAGAAAAGCATACCAAGTATGATCTCAGAGGAATAAAATCCTTAGATATCCCAAAAGTAAATACCACAAAGTATGGGATCCAGTCTTTGAAATATCTTGGGCCCAAAATCTGAAATTCACTCCCAGATGAAGTTAAGTTAGCTCCCTCTGCGAATCATTTTAAAACACTGACAAAAACTTGGTTTCTTGAAAACGTATGTTGCTGTTCTTTTTGCCAAAAATAACCTGTCATGAGAGCGGTCATACTTGATGTAACTTTAAGTTACTTTATGTTAGTTTATATTAGTCTCTGTACTACGTAACGACTAACATTAAAAAAGATATATTATTATTATCATTATTATCATTATTATTATTATTATTTATTATTATTATTATTATTATTGTTATTATTATTATATTATTATTATTATTATTATTATTAGCTCTATATCATTTCGTTGCCAATAATAGCATCGTAGTGCTAGATGTAAGAAGATACAGAACGATATAGACAAGACTCTCACATCTCATCTATGAAGAAACTTGTAGATTTCAAAAGGCAGAATTCTTATCAGAAATTCGTGTTGCTCTATGGCCAGTCATCACCAGTTAATTTTCTGACCACTGTAACTTGAAAACAAGAGCAAGTTTGCAAGGCTAGACCAATGAAGCCGAGATGCTAGAAATTTCTAAAATACGTAGCGTTTTATGATGAGTATTTTCTTTTAAACTAACTTTGTTCATTGCGAGCTGGGCTGAATCAAACAACTCTCTGAGCATACGAAATGGTGGGGCAAGATACAAATCCTGTTCGATCAATTTGGAATGTAACCCCTAGTAACAATTCTATCCAATTGCCCATTTTGAATTTTAGATAAAGAAAAAATTGTGTCAAAGAACAAAAGTTTCACTTTCACCACACTCGTTTCCTTACACATTTGAAAAACATAAGCGTACAAAATTACTACAAAGGGAACGAAGCAAAAACCTGATATATCTAGCTACGTGCCTGAGACCTTTGCAATTTTAGGATTCTTTATCGTGATTGCATTTAGCTTAGTTTCAAATATAACTCTGCGAATAATCACCAATTCAACTCAATACTAAACTCACCTGAAGATATCTCCTGCAAAAGGCTCGTTGATCAACTCATATCCAATCAGACTGTTTGAATCTTTGAACCCCTGTGCCGTCATCTTCCAGAAATCTTCCCATGCGTCGAGTAGGCCGTCAGTGTTGTTGTAGAAGTTTTGAAAAGCAGCAGCAGATGCTTCTGTGAAGTAGTAGTTTCCCCAGGCGTGTTTGGCACAGTCCTCGGGATATGGATAGCCAGTCTCTGGGTTTATCGGGAACTTTTCATTTTCCAGGGGGTAAGGAAAATTATCAGCATTACCTGTAATAGATATACGTCTTTTAGACAGTATACAAGAAAATAATTCCCAAATGGTCATACGAGAAATACATATGGATTATATATTTACCCCCGGTGATGCACTAGATATCTATTACTATAAGTTATAGAGACCCACCACATTACCGGGGGTGAACGCATTAGAAAATAACCAACCTGTATTAACAGCCCAGTCCGGGAACCCTTCGACGCAGAACTTAGGTGACATGACATCTTGATGCATATCCAACAGTGTGTAGATTCCATACTTGGCTAACTTGGAAACGATTTCTTGGGTGATTTTCATGTACGTCTCGTTGTATTCTCCACGTTTCGGAACGTACCCAGGCAACATCATACCTACAAAGTTATGTGATATGATGGCACATTACACGTGGTGTTTTAGAGTTTAAAATACAATTTCAAAATATAAGCCTACTTTCAGTTACATGGATGCTTCATCAAAATTCTTATACTTAATGACAACACGTGATCCAAATGTATCAGCTGTCATATATGAATATATCGTTACATGTTTAACATTATCGTATGAACAGAATGATAGTGCTAGCAATCCATGATCCATAGTATTGTCATCATTTTAAATCTCTTTACTTCTTTAGTTCATAATGTTATGTTTGTTGTTCGTTTTTACTACCGTATTTCTTAAAGTAGCTGGTAACTTATACTATTTATTCAAAATTGTATTAGGCTATTTTGAGTTAATGAAAATCTCAAAATCTGAAATCTGAATATGTGGGTTTGACAACAAAAGGCCACACCCCAACGCCACGCCCACTAGTCGGCAAATTGCGAGGTTGCATCCCCCTCGCTTGAAAACTCTAGCGACGGCCCTGTGGCAAGGCATGTATCAGCAGGATGCTCTAGGTGAACCATACCTTGGTCGTCACCTGAGTACTTCACGAGATGCCACGTCATTTCTTTTTCGTCTCCATTCTTTTGGAACCCTTACCATTTGTTGCCCTGCAGCATAAGCTAATTTAGACCATTTACCTTCTATTTTGATTTCAGATTCACGTTTATAGGCGTCCTTTTTCAGTCTCGTTTGAATTACATGAGTAATTTTTGTGGCTTCTGAAACCAGATAAAACTATTTAGCCATGCATGGTATGTCTCTTTACAGCCACCAACCTATCAATAAACCCAAATTTTTTTGCGGTTCTTTGGAGAAAGAATTACATTCATTCATCAAGAAGTTTCTGAGAGAAGCTTCGTTAAACTGCATTGACTCTATGGTAGCCACTGCTTATGGAACTGATTTAATCGTCTACTTGAATGTTCTATAAGGTAAAATTTCCCAACCATAAAACGGAACGAAATAATTCGCATGAATTTCGGGTGAATTATTGCTGAAGTAAATCTTCCAAAAGCGTTAGTAATGCTTCTCCCAAAGACATTCATACTGATTGATTAAGAATAGAACATGACCATCATCGTGAAGTTGTGTACGGACCAAAGACTTTTTATTGATGGTCAATGCTGGAATCATACTTATTTAGACTCGTCATGGGGCAAATATCTCAAATAATATTACAAGCCTCTAAAAAGGTACCAAGAACCTGTTTAAAAACAATGTTGCATACAACTAGTATTCACGCATGCGCATTGTACTAATTTCGCTAGCTAACAGCAACTTATTAGAAATTGGCACTCTCTCTCTCTCTCTGAGATAATGTTCTATGGCTAGAGTTTATTTCACATTCACAAATTGCCCAAACAAAAAATATCAAAAACAGCGGAAAATATTTTGATGACGTCATCAGTCAAAATCCTTATGTCAACATTTCGCAATATGTTATATATCATTCGAAAGCTCTTTGAATTCTGTTTTTAAATATGCAAATATCATACGAATATATTGAGTTTGTCAAAAGTTACAGCAGTTTTTATACACATTTAGGCCCATTTTATGACGTCATCTCTCAAGTGATTATGAAAAATTTCCTGGAATGGTACGTTTGCTCAAATTGCTCAGAATCACCTATTCTAGCGATATAAACCTTAAAAAGTTAAGTTAGGCACTTTGTTAGATGGTTGGGCTATTTTCCCCGTCTATGTCAAAAAAGTTACGTTTTCAAGATTAAAAATCATCCTAACTCCTCAAGCATACGTCCCATTTCAACATAAAAACCAGATTCGAGCTCGCCTGAACGAGAGCTTTCGAATGATGTATACACATATGCATTTCGATGATGTCAGCTATTTTCAACGATGACGTCATCATTTTCAAAATGGCGGTGCACCAGTAAGTAGATTTTGATTTGCGAGGCAAAATTTGGCATTACCGCTGATCATGCATGTTTTTGATTGAAACTTTCTTAGAACGGAGGAAAAGCTGTTTCTTGGCATCCACCGTCTTATTATTATTCTTTTATTTTCATTAATTTAAGCCCATAATAAATGTTTCCGAAGGCAAAACCAGAAAATATTAACCCAAAGCCGTTGTTATTAAACCAAGTTTTGTGCAAAGGCTGACAGTGGATATTTTCGGGCTAGATATTTCCTTGTTCTAAAACAACGATAGAACATGGCCGTACATAGTAGGGGGGGGCAAGGGGGGCTGCTGCCCCCCCAAAAATTACAAAAGTATATGCTTTCCTATAGAGGATATCCTCAAAAAGCTCTTCAAAAGGGGTTTTGCCCCCCCCCCCGCTAAAAATGTTCTGTGTACGGCCTTGCGATAGAAGCATGAAAAATTCCTTCAAAGAACGAAAATGATCGAACGTCTAACTTGCTCAGGACTCTAATCTTACTGCGGAAGAGTCCTTCAAAGTCTACACTGGAGAATGTGATGGCCATGCAGTCATTCAAAGATATGGTAGCTTCGTTGTTGGAAGATGTAGAGGGTACCCAAAAGCGTCTTACAATCGCTTACCTAAAGGATGTGTCTGCTTTGTTGAGTATGGTAGCAGCTGTGCGGGAAAGCTATATTGAGCTACACTTGCAAGCAGAACGAAATATGATTCCGCTTACATTCGCATTCAATCACATCAACTATGCTCGCTACTGTACTTACCAACATGTGCTTCTACGATCATGGCAGGATGAGCAATATCCAGCATTCAAAGATTTGAACGAATTGGGATTTGGAGGCAGCATCACTGGAGACAAATTCTCTGCAATTCATGGCGATTTACATACAGAGCTATTCAATCGAGAAGCTAAAGGGACTGCAGGTCCATACAGGTCTGGCTTCAGCACAAGCGTCAATGCAGTTAACACCTGGATTACTACATCTCACATTCATAGCAAGTTAGGAGTCGCTCTGAAGCAACAATTGTTCTTAAAGTTATCATCTGTTCACAAGGAGAGCACTCCAGGTGGAAAAAAGCTCCATCAAAATCATGTCGATAGCCTCAAGAGAACTCTTCGAAGCTATGGCACCAACCCATTTTCTGAAGCTCCAGCAAAATCAATTTCAACTGGCGAAGAATTGAATCCAGAAATTGCTAATGGCCTCCTTGCAGCGCCGATCATAGGAGAAGAGAAAAGGCTTCGGTTTATAGATGATCGTCTGATTACTGGCAGTGTCGACTTCTTCACGCCGATCAAGAAAACTAAGCTAAAGACAGGTTTGGAAAAGGTTAAGCGGACACCTGCTGCAGTTACCGTAGTCAAGGAAGACAGACAGGCCTTTGGACTACTTGTTTCAAAAGCAGGAAGCCTGGAAGAGGTATTTACCCATCCCATTACAACTGTTCCTCTTTCAATCGCTACAGCTGATTCAACTCTGCGTCAGTCGGACAAAGCGACTTTGCAACGATTCTTACTCGAAGAGTCACAATGCATCAAAGATGTGCCTCCGAAGTCTGCCGTTTGGATAGTAGATGGGATGGCAGCAGTTCGCTCCCTCAAGCCAAAGCCAACGTACCGAACGTGGATGAACAGCCTAATCAAATTTGTTACTCCAAAAGCTGAGCTGAATGCGAGTGAAGTACACATAATTAATGAAACCTATCTTAACCAAAGTGTGAAGAACGACACCAGAAAGAAACGTGGGGAGCCTGGGCCAAGAGTTCATTTGGAAGGATATGACCAAAACATGTTGCAAGGTTCTAAATGGCACGAGTTCCTGTACCGAAATGAAAAAAAACTGATTTGATTGGACTGATTGCACGATTTCTGAAGGAAGACGGATTCTATACTGGTGCTATACCACTTGTTTTTACAACAGATAATGCAACATTTCAAATATGCGATGGAAGAGTGCAAGAAATGGAGAAAGGAATTAAGAAGAAGCCGACACAAGGCTAATTTTGCATGACGCAGAGTCTAAACAGGATGTTGTAATTGTAGCGAAAGATACGGATGTGCTCGTATTGATGGTTTGTGCTTTCGCTTTTCTCGATATAAAATGTAAATGGTTCTTGAGAAAAGATGATAGGCAATTTGCAGATGTGGGATATATTTGTTCACATTTCGGAAGAGATCTTTGCCTTCATCTACCGGCTCTACATGCTTTATCTGGGTGTGATACTACATCCCATTTCTACAACGTAGGAAAGGTAAAATTGCTGAAGAAAGTTATCAAGAGCCCACGATACCTTGCTCTGCTTGACAGCCTTGGAAAACAAAAAGTGGCCAGTGATAGCGATATGGAGGATGTTCAAAAGTTTGTTCAAACGGTGATGTATTCTGGCAAAGACAAGGAAAGCTATGTGGAAACAAGAGTAGCTAAGACTGTATCATAAAATGAAAGTAAAATCTTCCTTAAGCCTCCCTCCTGATCCACACTCGCTGAAGCAAGCCATTCTGAGAGCGCACTGGCTAACCAACTATTGGCTGCACTGCACAGAAGCATCGGTCGCAAATCTTCCTTCGAAGGTTGTGGCTGGAAATGGTCTTCTGAAGAGTGTTCCCTGGTTCACGTGCCCCCAACTGCCTCCTTCTTTGTGCTAAAGACGGAAAAACAAGAGCCGAATTTTAGAAAGCGATGGGGCAGATGTTGAAAGTGACAGTGAAAACCCTCCTGCTCCAAAGAAACGCAAGAAATGTACAAAGGTACTAAAGCGGACTCGGAACGGACGCGGAATGAAAATAGTGCTAGTAACGAAGACAAGGAAACAACAAACCAGTCAGACTTGGACCTAAATAGCACTGGACTTTCAGACGAACAGGAGAGCAAATGTGAAGTTTTCTGACTTTAATTCCTCGGAGGATTCTAGCGATGAATGGATTCCTTGACAAATCGTTTTATTCTTTTTAAACGTTAAGTTAAGTACTGACAAACAATTAGATTGCAAAACATTACAACAAAACAAATCAAAAAAGCTTTTGAAGATATCAGGGCTCTTATCTGAAAATGTACTGGTGGACCGACATTTTGAAAATGATGACGTCATCGTTGAAAAATTGCTGACATCATCGAAATGCATAAGTGTATACATCATTCGAAAGCTCTCATTTAGGCGAGCTCGAATCTGTTTTTTATGTTGAAATGGGACGTATGCTTGAGGAGTTAGGAGGATTTTTGATTTTGGAAACGTAAATTTTTTTGACATCATTGGTCACGTGACTTCGGAAAATTTTTGAAAATGTTGTAAGGGCTTAAATTAATCGTTATAACATATAATTGCATAATCAGTTGAGAAAAAAAAGGTTAGGTAATGAGCTGGTAGATCCAGCCCTGGATACCATCAATACTTTGGAGGGGTACCCTCCACTTCTGTGGAGAATGTTCAATCAGAGTCAATACTGTGGGGGGATACCACAAGCATTGTGAAGATAATACCAAAAGAGCTAATAGTTTTCCTATATAGTTCTGTTACTTAACATCCTCCACAGTACTTTTGGAATCTCACACAGTACTGATTATCCTCAACAGTACTGCAATGACCTTCCCACTGCCAATGATTACCCCATCGATGGTTACCTAGGGTGGGGCTTGACGGGCTAGACGTGTTAAACCGTAGTTTATCGAAAAATATGGTTTAGAAACCTATTGTTGTACGTCTTTGTTTCACAGTTGATGTTGAGAAGTAGGTACTTGAACGTGCACAACGTAAAACAAAAGACTGTGCACTCTCATTTTTGAAAAACTTGCACAAAAAGATACAAAAATAGGTTTCTAAACCATCTTTTTCCATAAACTATGGTTAAACGTATATAACTTCATACGTAAACAGTGCCCTGTCCGATAAGGGCCGTTGCTAGCAGAGCTTCGCTTTATCCTTTGCCAATGTGGAATATCCATACCATGTTTACTGTACGTGGCATTGTTTACCTGCACACAAATCAAACGGATTCTTTTCTCTGAACTTCAAAGGCATAGCAATAACCAAAACATTACTCATATGATGCTGTCATACCACAAACCACGATAAAACAATAAAACAATAGATTAGTCATTCTATTCTATTGTTCTACCGAATTCTTTCTATTGTTTTTCTGACAGGTTTCTCTCGTTTTAAAACCAATTTCGACAGCTGTATTGTTTCGATTTCATTAGAAACCGTTGTGAAGAGGCTACGGTGTCAGGTTTGCCATATTGGCTATTCCCAAGCCAAATCTCACAAATCGGGCTTTTTAGAAATTGCTTTGCGGCGTAGAGAAAATGATTTGGCTAAAAAATAAAATTTGGCTTTTGTTTGGAGATTTCTTAATTCCCTAACTTTAGCTGAACACTTGGTAAACAAATTGTTGGCAATCTAAAGATCAATTGTACATTAGACATCTTTTGTGCGTTATTAAGTGTGACGAGAACAAATTAGTACACTATTTTCTTCTTAAGTACGACTCAGCAGGGGCGTCGTGGCGGGGGGAGGGGGGTATAGGGGGCCATGGCCCCCCTTTCAGAGCAAAATCTGTAGATTTTTCGGAAATTTTTTGCGATTTTTTTATTTTTTTGGAAATTTTTGAGCATTTTGATCCCCTTTACGGAAATTTTTCGTGTTTGGCCCACCCTAAAATTGAGGTCCCACGACGCCCCTGCGACTCAGGACATTCTTATTTCAGCCTCTCCCCCGCTAATCAATTCTGGTAACGAGTTGCAAGTAGAACAAGAGTTGCATTACAAAAATCTAAGAGATGGAGAAAATTTAGAATTTTTTAAAATTTTCAGACAGTTATTCATCGGTCACCCAGCACATTCTTATTCCAGCCCCCCCCGCTTATTAATGTTATGAAATTTCCCACCCCCCTACTATTCCAGCCCCCGTCTATTTGAGAGACCAGAGTGTAAACCCGACCAAAAGAGAAGGGGGGTATTTGGTTATCAAAAGTTTCAGATTTGTGACGACACCACAAGAGCCTTGTTTCATTTATTGAGGATTTTTTTTGTTATATCGCCTCGTATCCAATTCTGGCTTAATCTGGCTTTATTTCATTACTCGTTTGGCTTGTAAGTAATTATCATGTGGCAACCCTTGTGCGTTGGCAATTCCTTTCCTCGTAGCATAACAAACGTCTGCGGTTCTCCGACTCTTCTCTCTCTTTCACTTGAAAATTCGGCTGATTGAAGGGTAAGAAACCTCAGATTTTATTTCATATTTGTTGTTATTAGTTGTGGAGGCTTTTGCATTCAAAGTAGCGTGAAGTGGATGGCGGATAGTTACTAATTCCATGCAGTTACTGCGACGAGTGCTTAGGCCCTTTTTGTAAAATGCATGCATATGGCTTAGCTGCGTATGCGTAGCCCCTCCCTTGTAGATCATGTTTTAGAATGAATCGGCTCCTTAAATGACTCCGATCGGTACATACTCCATAAATAAGGAGTTAGTTTTACTTAGTATGTCATATGCACTGTCTTCGATTATCTAGCTGATTTACCTTTTTTGGAGAAAGTCTGATGCTGTAGCCAAATATTGAAAGCAAGAGGGGCGAGGCTTTAAAGTAAGCGAATAAAAGCAGAAGAGGAGAGTACATTTAGGCAAAATTAATGAAGCTCCCAACTTTAGGCTCTAGATCTGTAGGTTAAACTTAGCCCAACTCAATCTCTATTGGAGGACAGATACATCATAGAGATCTGAGGACCACCGCCAACGGGGCAGTTGGTTGGGGCAATTGGCCGAGCCAGCCTGCATCAGACTTGTTTTTCCTCATATCAGTGGCAATCAGCAAGTTTTGAGAAAGGTTTTTGCCGTTTTTGCAAATTGGATTCAGTGATTCAGGTACAAGAAGTGAAAGTAGAGATATTTCAGCAAAATACTCCGTCTTTATACGAGAAACATGAAATTTGAGTTGATGAGCCGATTTACCTATGGCCCCCCAAAGCAAAAAGTATCTTGGTCCTTGCCTTGAGCATCTAAGTTGGGCGATATATTACTGCCCTCTTTAGTGAATTTGAAAGGAAATGCTTACCTCAAAGCATTGTTTTACTTGAGAACAGCCTACCTGACATCAATAAAACTGGCAATTTACTGCCCGCCTGCTATAATTCTCATTGACAGGCCTGATATGAGCCTAATGTTTCTTGAAACCATGTTTCTTATGAAAAAGTGTTCAGTGTAGGCAAAGCTTGTGGTCCCTACTAATTACCAACCAATTTCTTCACACAGCATGAATATATTTTCAACCTTGTGACTCTCGACAACTTTGGTAAGATTTTCCTGTAGAAATTTAGTTATTAGGAGAAAGCTAATCAAGATTTCTCCAGATGAGCTTAAAAGAATTTCAAGTGTAACAGAATGGATTTTGAAAATTTTCTGGTGTCCGATTGGAAATCTCCTGCAACTGTTCGGTCACATTGTGTTCAGGTGGGTTTTCCTTGGCTGGTATCTCCTGATCTTTTTCTTATCTTCCTAGATTCAAGATGCCCAAGCCAGACACAGACTGTCAGATTCTCTCACCAAACGCGGTACAAGTTAATGAGTGCAAAGACGAGATGAAAGTCAGGAAGCTCGACCACATGGAGGAATTCACCAGAAGTTTGACTGTTGATGCCAGAGCAGCCATGGCGCTAGGACAATGCATTGATATGAATGCTGCCAAGAAGTTTATTGAGATCATAGAAAGGTGTGATGGAACATTGATTACCTCTGGAATAGGTAAGCATCTGCATTTCAAGTATTGATAGATTTTAGAGAAAAAATGCACAACATCCAATACTCTTCCTTTCTTGAATCTTGCAAATAGACAAGTATTCCTTAATTTGTACCAGAGAACCTAAGAATCCTTTTTCGTCTTTCTAAACAAAATAAAATAAACCCCACAGATTAAGGGCGAAATGCTCGCATATAGTGTTGTTTTGTACTTGTATGCAAGTTGCTGCAGTCGTGGATTGATTTGTATATATTGGACAAATAATCTTGAATGTGTTAAGGGTGCTACTTACTTGCTATAAACTTATACTATACTTACTAACTTTATTACTCAGTTTTTATTCACTAACTCAATTACTTTCTTACTTACTTATTGCCTGTTTTTCTTTACTGACTGACTTACTTATTTAAGTACTTACTCACTTTCTTACTTCCTTACTTACATACTTACTTACTTACTTACTAAGTTACGTACTTTCTTACTTATTGCCTGCCTTTCTTACTTACTCTATTACTTACTAACAGACCTACTTATGACTTACTCACTTTCTTACTTACTTACTTACTTTCTTACTTACTCACTTACTTACTTACTTACTTACTTACTTACTTACTTACTTACTTACTTACTTACTTACTACTTACTTACTTACTTACTTACTTACTTACTTGCCTATTTGCTTACTTACTTACTTGCTTAGATAGTTCCTTACTTACTTACTTCAAATCTGTCTGTCTCCAGGAAAATCTGGCATTGTAGCAGAGAGGATGGCAGCCTCTCTTTCATCAACAGGCACGCCCGCCCATTACGTTCATGGAGCTGAATGGACTCATGGAGATTTAGGTAATGATATAATCACCATCTTTATTGATCCATTGGTTGATTGATTCATTTATCAGAGGTGACACTCATAGGGGCATGAAACAGAAAAAAACTGGTTTTTGCAGAGCAAATTGATTCAAATTGGCATGGCAGATATGAGCATCAGGCATAATATTTAGTAAGGAAAATAGCTTTTGATGTTTAAATGATCTTGTTGACTAATAAAAATTGGCCTACCTCTAAAAGAGAAAAAAACAGCACAATTCATAGACAACACAACAGTCATGCAGACACTACCCTTGAATTAGTCCAACTGATGTGTGTTTTGTTTGTAGGAAACTACCTTGTTCTTCTTTTTTTGCGGGGTATTTGGCAAAATTTGCATGGCTACTGTGGCTGCATCCCCCCAACCAAAAACCCTTTGTAAATTTTTTCTGTATATCTTTTCTAGCTTTTGATTAAAGAGAATTGGTGGTTATAAATCAAGCTTGTCTAAAAATAATTAGCAATTCAACTCAATATGTTATGCGCAGTACGCTGCGCAATGAACTGATCACATGAAAATTGCGACAGAAGGTTTCCATGTTTTGATCAAGATGGCACGCAGAAAGATTGAAAATCCCTGACTTTCGCACTCTCGACTTCTCAGACTTTGGAGATTCTTTACTTGTATTTGGGAAACGAAACTAACTAACAAACCAACAGCCTGCACAATCAAATGAAACGTGAGTGAGTGGTGGTTATTCATTCATCAGGCCTATTCTCTGTTCCAACTTGATTTGTTTTCACTACAGTTCTGCTCCATTATTGGTTTCCCTTTGAGACTTGAATCTTTTGATGCTAACATGCTTTTTCTTTGGCTTATTTGGATGCGCAAAAATGCAATACCAATTACAAAGAGGTTCGCCAACTTTTGAGGCACAACAGGATCATTTTCCTCGTCGGCCATCGTCTAAAAGAACAGACAATCTACGGAACTGATCTGATCACATGATTATCGAAAAGGACTAGGGAGAATGACTTTGATTGGCTAGTTATTAATAGACTGGCTAAAGCCACTCTGATATAGCCGTTTATTCTCTTTAACCATAAACTGTTGTAGAATTTGAATTTTACTGCTACCTGAGAAGATTAGTTATTATTCATTAGATTTTGCTCACGGGTGTCGTTTTGTCTGATCTGAATTTTTACTATTGCATACAAAGACAGATAATGAAAAAGTTGTTAATTACATAGCTAGGTTGCCGTGTATATATATATTTACAGCAAGTTATGGATAAATGTAGTAAGCAGTAGTTTATCTTTCTTTTTGCGTATTTTTTGAGATTTAAACTCCTTATTTAGGTAAGGCCCGACGTGGTGATGTGTGTGTGATGTTCTCTCACAGTGGCAACACCAGGGAGTGTGTGTTTGCATCCACCATACTGAGAGAACGGGGTGTGCACATATTGGCAATCGTTGGTAAACCAGAGTGTGACCTTGCTAGGGTCAGTGATGCCATCCTGACTTATAAAGTGGACCACGCATTGGAAGAACCAATTGGAGGAGCTCCAACCACTAGTGTTATGCTTCAGGTTAGATTTTAGTTTTAAGTTTTTTGTGAGGGAAGACCTCAGTGCATTTTGAAGGGATTAGTTGTGAATATCGAATTGCACGCCCTTAATCTATACCAGATATGGGGTATCCTACTAACACAACTCAATGCTATGCTTATTTTCCAAGTTAAAGGTCAGGAAGGTAACTACAATAGGTGACCTGTCATGTGCCCGTCAGTTTTATTGGTTTATTGGAAAACTTTTCCCGGTATTTAGGCCATGTTTTGTACTTTTTTACACTTTTACCCTTTCTATGCTATTTGTCTTGTACGAGGAGTCCCTGAAATAAAAGCAAGTAAAATGAATTTTTGGCTGGATATTCAGATTTTCACCTTGGTAAACCTTTTCAAAACATTTATCTGTTAATAATCAAGTGTTGCCCAGATTAGTGGTCCATCTTTTAGAGTGTCACAGGGACATGTATACTAAGTTGCCCTTAGGAGTAATCGAACAGTCTTTGGATGGTACAAAACTTCAGTAGAGCCAGAAATACCGGAAACATAGCGAAACGAACACAAAGATTACTTAAACTTTTCGTCTGGCACTCAAAAGATTAATACGTCAGAAAGAGAAGGAAACGTGATTGTCAGACGAAAAGCTTAAGTATTCTGTTTGTTCGTTTCGCTGTGTTTCCAGTATTTCTGGCTATAGGAGTAACCCTTCTTGGTGAAAGGTGGGTAAGGTCAAAGGCTCTTTAAGATCTGGTAGAGGAATACCATTGAATAAGAGATGGCTTAGAAACTGAATAAATGGCCATTGTGTTCACTTGCATTATGCACGTGAGCTTGAAGAGCAGAACAAAGGTGCACACTAAGGCCCTGTTCGCACTTTATCGTATTCATATGAAAATGGATGAAAAATATGCGTTTTCGCCTTGTGTTTACACTGCCCCAACCTGAAAACGGAGACTTTTGAAAAGGTAAAATCACAGTGTGAATAGCAAAAAAGTAAATACGGGTACTTTATGTTATATTACTACTTTTCATCGTTATAATGAGAACACTTTATCGTTTTCATAGCGTTTTCATATTTACCCAGAGCATTGTGAACAGGCAAAACGAATCAAAATGAAAACGGATAGGAATACGGAGCAGTGTGAACATGGCGTAACAAAAGAAAAGGAAATGGAAAATAACATCAATTCACGTGACTGATTTCCTAGTAGAGCTGTTATCCCTTTAAGGTCCTGAAACTCTGGGAAATGGGCTGCGGAGTCGCACCGGCCCTGAACTGCCCAGACAATACAATCTTTAAGTCGGTGACGAAAACAGGGAAAACATTTCCAGCCCCTGTTCCGGCAACGAGCCGATGCACACCAGTCCATCTGAAAGAGGCCAGATGAAACGCCTTTGGAACAGAAGGGCAGAAGGAAAAAGAGCCAGATGGCAGACAAGAGCAAGCCTTAAATTAACCACCTAGATAAAATCCTATTACAGTAGAGGGGAGGTGGGAGGGAAAAATTATAAGAAATTGTGTCCTCCGTGCGCGAGCGTTCCAAGTAACGAAGAGAAATATTTGTAGCCCAACACCAGAGATAACCACGCTAGACCCCCCGCTAAGAAATGCCTAGTGACAGGAAACGGAACGAGAACCCAGGCCCTTGTGATAACTCCAATTATAGTAATCTATAATTGACATTTATCCCTTTAAGGTCCTGAAACTCTGGGAAATGGGCTGCGGAGTCGCACCGGCCCTGAACTGCCCAGACAATACAATCTTTAAGTCGGTGACGAAAACAGGGAAAACATTTCCAGCCCAAAGTACACACGAGTGTGTGCACCCAGACACCGACGGCTAAATACCTTGCTAGAAAACCTACCCACTAGTCATCCCGGGTATATTCCAAAAAACCTAGATCCTAAACTAAAGTAAAGACAGAAAGCCACATAAAGGCGGAACGAGTGACAGCGAGAATAGCAGAAATCAATCATCCAGCCCAACACAGGGCATTATAACAATAAACATGTGCACCTATGGCACAACACTAGCCCAACACAGGGCATTTTAACACGATAAACATGTGCACCAATGGCACAACACTAGCCCAACACAGGGCATTATAACACGATAAACATGTGCACCCATGGCACAACACTAGCCCAACACAGGGCATTTTAACACGATAAACATGTGCACCCATGGCACAACACTAGCCCAACACAGGGCATTATTACTATTAATAAAACAATAAACATGTGCATCCATGGCACTAGCCCAATACGGGGCATTATAAAACGATAAACATGTGCACCCATGGCATTAGCCCAACGCAGGACATTATAATAGTGCTGCAAAAACGGGAGTATAATAAACAACATGTGCACCGCTGGCACTGCCCAAATGGGGGCATAATTTTAATGACATATGTACCGCTGGCACTGCCCTAATTAGGGTATAATTTAAACCTCGATGTTAAAAACATATTCACCGCTAGCACTGCCCTAATGGGAGCATAATTCAACAACATGTGCACCACTGGCACTGCCCTAGCGGGGGGGGGGGGGTAAATTCTAACCACGTATGCAACGTTGGCATAGCCAAAAATGGGGGTATAACTTTAACAAAATGTGCATTGCAGGCACTGCCCAAATGGGGGCATAATTTTAATAACATGTGTATCACTGGCACTGCCCTATGGGAGGCATAATTTTAACAATACGTGCACCGCTAGCACTACCCTATTGGGGTTATAACTTTTAAGACATGGGTACCGCAATCATCTTGTACTGTATTGAATTGTATATAATTTATTGCTATTTTACAACATAGCAAGCATTGACGAAGGTAGACTAACATAAGCAACTTCATCGAGCGCAATAAAAACTTCATCTGCCACAAAATGAGCAAGCACATAAATTTTTACAAAGAACCATGGTTTGACCAAATTTGAATTTTTTCGTATTTTGGAATTTTTCAATATCTTCTGGAAGTGCATACCACAACCATAGGCCCTTGACACATTGGGATTTGATGACAACCCCTCCTTCACCGACAGATGTTTTTGGAAAAAACTGGAACAGCTTAGCTCAGATGAGCTTTGCCAACAAAATAGAGAATGAGCATGACTTTGACCTACTATTGGTTCAAAACAAACATTTCGGGGTCATAAGTTACCCTTAAGTCTTATTATCTTTTCTTTATAAATCAAATCACACTGTATTTCTTGTACTATTCTAGATTGGAAAGCATAGGATTGTCCTAATATGGGGCCTAAATAATCATGACAAACATTAGTGTGGGAAAGTGGGATTCGACATAACTCGTGAAGACCAAGACAATATTGCAAGGAATCTGCTGCTTCACTGTTACAGCTTGGAATCTATTAACTCCACAAAAGCTCAATGACTTAAAAATATTTAAGAACTATGAGGGAAAAACCTCATCGCTTACTTTGCAGTGTACATTTTAAAAAGGGAAGACCCCTTAAGAATCTAAAGCGTAAAAATTAAATTGGGAACAATGATTGGAGTGTAGTACTACAAAACCTTACAAAATCGAGGAAAAAAAAAACCTGGGTTGCAGACCAAACTACTATAGAATTTAATTGAATTGGTTCGGACAGTTGCTAAAGTTTGACACCAAACTAGACAGTGAAATATTTGAAATTCGCACATTTGCTTTTTTCAGACCATGAGTCTGCACGAGATTCAACCAAGTCACAGGTTACCGACTTTCTTCGATTTGAGCTTATCTGAAACCTGATATTATATACACCGCATTATAAACAGCACATTGAGAATTCTAATGACAAGTTTAACAAATACGGACAGAGTCCAAACAAACAACAACTGTTTTCTACAAAGTAAATACTTTCGGTCTTATCAAGGCTTTCCCTTAACACAACACCCCATAGGGTATAGACATCACCTACTCTGACAAGCCACTGTTTGTTCCTAGAGGGAGATTTGCGTCTGAGGAGGAAATGCTTCGTTGCTGATTGTTTAAACAGTAATTTGTGTGATATGACGCAAACACGAATACTCTCAAAGCGTTTTTGAGGGATACACCCAAGGGGCAAATCACTCCTTAAAAATCTTATACACTTTTTCTGAAAATCCTATTTATCTTAGCAAAATCCCTTAAAAAACACTGGAAATCCTTTAGTTCTTTAGAAAATCTCGTACGCTTTATAAGGGAGTGAAATGCCCCTTGGATTTAGCTATTCTCATCTAGCTAGGATCATCCATGGCCCTAGGATTCAAATTTTTAGGCCACACTTTTTTAGGATTCGTCGTTTTTGCCAAACAAAACTTGGCGTATTTTGGCAACTTTCGTGTTCAAAGCGACATTGGCTTAGCACACTTCGCCCAAGTCTCTCAGCACGCGAAACAGCAGAGACGCCGATTCTTTGCATTAGCCTTTTCGCACTGTGTCTCAATCGCACCGCACAGCACACCGCTTGTCAATCACCCTTCATCTGTATTTTCTCTCATGACACCTTAGGGAAATCTAGCAATTAGGATTCATTCAGTATTCTTAAGAAATCTAGGAAACTCTCATCCTCGTTTACGTCGTTTATGTAGTTTTAAGAAAATACGTGACATTTTCAACTTTATTCATGCCTGTAATATTTCATGCGTATTTTAGTTTAGAAAAAAATTCCTCACTACGCTCATCATTTTTTTTTATCAAGGAGGGGTAGACTGTAGTTATTTACCCCTTTCATTAAATATATTGATTCTATCTTCGTATTTTTCGGATCAACAACTCTAGGAATAAACCTTCTTGTTGTTTATTCTTAAATTACCATATTAATTAGGCAATTTTAATCCTCAATCTTCTATCAAATTGCCCAGTAAAAGGCCAAGAGTGTAAACCCTGATGCATTAAAATTCGCGAACAGCTTGCTTATATTTCCAAGCAAGAATAGACAAAAGGTTCTTGCGAATCTGTAGGCATGCCCCCGGCCCGGAATTCGATTTGAATGTCAGCCAATCTGTCTTTTTTATCATCTAGCTTTCTTTGATGGGAAAACATCAAATGTAGACCTCATTTTTTTTTAAGTACGTCTGATTGCTTGAGTAAAGAATATACTCAACAAAATGAATAATATGAATCTAGTTCCGTTTGGAAGCTGCATTCTTTTTCATATGATTACCTGCCTAATCAGGCTTTAATCTGCCTTACTAATTTCCATCATTCTTCATTTTGGCAAGCGTTAGCCTAGCCTAAAGTTGCTGTCATGAAATTCATCAAAACAAGAATCAAAGAGGGCACATCAGTGAAATACAGGGGGCCCCAACCACCATTTGTATTTCTTATTTAAGTGACAACTATATGAATATGTATGACTACATGTATCAACTATACTAGGAATGACTTGTGAGAGGGAAAACCGTCTTGCTACATATGTATTACCCAAAAGTAGCATTAGAACAAAAAATAAAAGCTATAATGAAAATCCAAATGAATCTTTCTGATAACGTCAGACCCGTCTACATTATTACATCTTTACCATGCCTATTATAAAGACCGTGATAGCTTTCAGGGAAATCTTTTTGTCCACCCTTGGAATAAAATTAGTTCCATATGGACGAAGAATGTAATATTCCTAAGAAAAATCAAGAAAGAATCTAAAAGGGACACTCTATAAAATCCGAACAAATTAGATAATGGATTAAAGGCTGAGGAAGACCGGAAAAACATGCAAAGTAGATTTACGTTATTTCACCTGACGGGACCAGAATTTAAGCTAAGGTAGACTTATTCTAGATAATCCTATAAAAAGATAAAACAATATCTTAAAATTAAAGTGATCAAAAATTGGAGATTATCAGGGTGAAAGAGAAAAATCACGTCTATAAAATATTATCAAGTAGGGCAAAGGATCAAAGCATGGAAGAGGGCGGAAGAGGGTACGCAAGTATGCAAATAAGAATACCGTGATAACAGTCGATAGCTACCAAAAGTGGCGGAAAGCAGTTGCACTGCTTCACGTTTTCTTGTTTCTTAGTTAAGACCCCCTAAGACAATCATGACAAATGGGGGCTGATAAGATCTAAGAGAATGACAAAATAAAAAATTTTGACTTAGCTGTTTTTGTTGCTGTTTGACCTTGTGATCTGATCTTGACCTTGGTAGAGCCACGGAAATAACAACACACCATACTTCTTCCAAATGCAACATTCAGTATCGTAGAACCAACCATCAAGCCATTTAGACTTAATTATAAAACCTAACTTAACTTAGGAAGTACAAAAGAACTATTACTATCGAATCAAAAATTATAAGAAATTGTGTCCTCCGTGCGCGAGCGTTCCAAGTAACGAAGAGAAATATTTGTAGCCCAACACCAGAGATAACCACGCTAGACCCCCCGCTAAGAAATGCCTAGTGACAGGAAACGGAACGAGAACCCAGGCCCTTGTGATAACTCCAATTATAGTAATCTATAATTGACATAAGTTCAAACTATTATCCAAACGAAATTGTTTTATTTTGCAGGAGATGGTTGTGAACGCTGTTGTGTGCGAGATGATAAAAAGAAGAAAGTATACCAAAGTTGAATTCGCACGAAATCACCCCGGAGGATCTTTAGGAAAACTGTTATGTGACAAAGAAGGAAAACCTCTATAAATTCAATGTAGAAGCTGGGCTTTAGGATTTTAGTCTGTCAATATCTATTAGTGCAATATTATTTAAAGGTAATGCTTATACTGTAGTTTTCCATTTACTTCTGTTGCTTTGGCGCATTTTAGCGTGCAGATTCGAGTTGCGGAAAAAATGAATTAATCCCCCAAAGAGTTTATTGGTTTCTAACCAGCCATTTGCTAATTTGCAGCCTAGCCTATAGGCCTGCATTATATTTCTAGAGGACTTTTTTGTACAACTTTGTCTAGTGATCAATCATAAAACCAGACGAAAATTTTTGTGTGAAGCCCTGTTTACTGTCACAGCAACGGAAACAGCAATTCAATTCAACCCAGCTTTTCTCTGTACGCTTTAATGCAACTCAACTGTTGTATTGTCCAGGGCGGTAACTTCTATAAGCAACCAGGTATGCATGTGCCTGCCTAGGCCATACGTTTTTGCAATATTTTGCACAGTTTATGGGTTGTGTTTCTTGAGTTTTTATAAGGCTTGCTCAGGTTATGGGTCTGATTTACAAGAATTCCCTAAAATAGAGTCTGATTGTGAACTGAATATTAGGCCGAATCTTTAGATTTTTGACCCAGCAATTGGGTAGCTTTTTCAAAATATTGCTCTCATTATGGGAAATTTCAACCGGGTTATGGGTCCATATTTTGTAATGTCAAAGGCACATGTATACTAGGTCAGCTATATGAGTTACCCCCTTCGTGTATTGTTGTATTGTATTCCGTTCCTAAGGGTTGCTGTTGTTTCAGTGGCCTGGTTACTGATGACGATGACCCCATTGAAACCCTGCTGAAATTCTCCCTAGTTACATATATCAATGACTTAGGAACTGAACTCAAAACAAAATTATTCTTCATTATTTCTCCTACGAATATCCTTCTGTATGCTCTAAAATCTTATTCCTTATTTGGAACTATTGGTTAATGTTAATTGTAATATTTTAGGATAGTAAATATTATTGGACGGTCGTTTGATTTGCGTAATATCAACAATCGTGGTCAACCCATGAGATTTATTCAGATTCAATTGATGAAAATGATTATGTTTCTGTTTAGTTTCTTTCTCAGCTAGTCGTCTTTAAGGCACTTTCAAGCATGTGCCCCAATCAAATGCTATTTTTGCTGTTTTACTTAAAATCATCCACAGTACTGATGATATACCCCCCACAGTACTTGATGATAACCATTCACAGTGCTTAAAATCGTCCACAGCACTGATGATATACCCCCCCCCCCCCACAGTACTTGATGATAACCATTCACAGTGCTTAAAATCGTCCACAGCACTGATGATATACCCCACACAGTACTTGATGATAACCATTCACAGTGCTTAAAATCGTCCACAGCACTGATGATATACCCCACACAGTACTTGATGATAACCATTCACAGTGCTTAAAATCGTCCACAGCACTGATGATATACCCCCCACAGTACTTGATGATAACCATTCACAGTGCTTAAAATCGTCCACAGCACTGATGATATACCCCACACAGTACTTGATGATAACCATTCACAGTGCTTAAAATCGTCCACAGCACTGATGATATACCCCCCAAAGTACTTGATGATAACCATTCACAGTGCTTAAAATCGTCCACAGCACTGATGATATACCCCACACAGTACTTGATGATAACCATTCACAGTGCTTAAAATCGTCCACAGCACTGATGATATACCCCACACAGTACTTGATGATAACCATTCACAGTACTTAGAATCATCCACAGCACTGATGATATACCCCACACAGTACTTGATGATAACCATTCACAGTACTTAGAATCATCCACAGTACTGATGATAATCACCCACAGTACTTACAGTACTGATGATAACCATCAACAGTACTGAACATTACCCAAAGAACTGGTGATAAACGTCCACAGTGCCGGACATTATCCACACTGAATACCCTCCACAGTTCTGCACAGACGTCCTTCAGCCCAGGGTAACGAACCATCTCACAGCTCAATTCCCAATTACTTCATATATTTCTTACTGAAAGTAACCTCCAAATGACTCGCGGCCTAATGATACAAGATTATTAGTTTGAAATCAGTACCTAGCCTAATAGTATATAATGAAAGTAATATATCACAATTGTAAGCCCAGTTATCCATTAAATCTCTGACAAAAGATAAATCCACGTTCCTTCTTAAATATACAAAAAGTCGGCCAAAAGTTAGAAAAAAGCATGATGGTTAGTCCATGGTTTTGGGTCCATGTCTGCTAGAAAATAATGTTTACAAATGAGCTTTAGATTCATTGAGAGAGCAATGTTGGGCTGTAATTTGAATAGGAAATCTAAATAACGTACGCAAGAGAAAGGTTAGGAGATTTTTAAAGGGAACCAACTCATCAAGATGGGTTAGAGAGGAAGCTCGATCAATGCAACACAAGCAGTTTCTCAGGAGAAGAAGGTTCGTCGACGTAAACTCAGCTGTTAGGCCCAAACTTTACAGACGAGAAAGAGAACCCCAACAAATGAAGATCACTCAGATGAATCAGACTCAACAGACTTCCCAATTTTTATGGATGACTCGATTTCGAGGGTATTTCTGAAGTAATAGGAAAGAGCAAAAACTGCAATTTTACTATAAACAAAAGCTATCTGCAAGAGCTGAGAACAAATAAGGATTCTCTCTCCCTTTCATGATTTCATGTACAATATGCGAATGGCAATTCGATTTTTTCTCTTCAAAAGAAATAAAAAAGCAATCAACTCCAGGGCAAGATGCTTTTAAAATCAATCAAAGTGCAGCAAGATTAGCATGTGGTATATGCCGGGAATTCAACAAGCTGCAATTCCGTTGAACAGCTGATTAACAAAAGGCGCCTAAGTGAAGGTAAGGTCCGTAAGTCTGACAAATTCAAAATGCAAACGAAAAAGCTCAGAGCCAGAAGGAAATGATTTTCTGGCAAGGAGAAGGAAGCAAAGGCTCTGCATCTTATACCAGTGATGTATTCTAATTAAAAAAACTTCAAACATTGTTGGCATATGACTTTCTAAAACCCTGGAAAATAATGTTCTAACTTGGCATTACGATTTCTCGGTTATTTGTTTTCCAAACTTAAAGGTATGCCAATTTAAATGTAAATTTGATAATCTTGAAATGAATTGTAAAATTACAGATATCAAAAATTACGCATATCATGCTAATTTGATTTTTAAGAGTATCAGCTTATTTAGCCACTTTATTGTAGTACCTTTCCCTAGATCAACACTTTAGCTACCCCTATGCAAAATTAGACTCCCCTAGATAAGATTTATTTTGAAAAACTCTTACTTAGAATTCATCAGTTCATAAAAACTTAGTTAATTCAAAAGTAATTGCATATGTGTTATCATGTATTGCATGCTAAGCTAATTTATGCATGAGTAAATTAAAATTTAGAACTGAATCCAATGTTGTATAGTAACCTAGTATTGTCGGTGAAAGCATTAAAGCTAGGGTCTGATGGTAGTATACTGCCTTAAGAACGCTCAAGTGGCGGTCAAAGCTAAGGGCTTAAGATATTTAAAACGTAGTTCGAGTCCTCGTAAGGTAAAACTTTTAATTTCCAAGATCTATAATGTATAGTAAAAATGATATGTATGTAATACCTCTCTCATCAAGAAAATTCCATGGGCTAACCTTAAGGCCTTATGCCAATTTTTGCTGATTTTCAAGGAAAATATTTTTGGTGACTCTTTGCGTCCTCTAAGGTTGCTATAGGCCACTATTGCTCCGCAAACAGTCCTATATGGATTAAAAGCCTATTTGGAAGAATTAATTTCTGGCCAATCATGACCTAAAACAAAACCATAGCATACCATGTTATCAATATTTTGAAGGAAAATATTTTCGATGATTTTACACGTTTTTCGAGGTTCTTATAGCTCGATATTGCTCCCTGAGTAGTCCTGAATGGATTTAAGCATATTTGGAACAATTAATTTTGGGCCAATCATGACTAAAAACCATGGGCTAACCATCAGGCCTTTTGGCAATTTTTGCTGATTTTGAAGAAACAAGTTTTTGGTGATTCGGTGATTTTGGTTATTTTTTGCGTGTTCTAAGGCTGTTATAGCACAACATTGCTGTCCGAATAGTCCTGAATGGATTGAAAGATATTTGGAAAATACAAGAATGGTATCGATATAATTGTAAGTGTTTCTCACAGATAAAAAGAAACTTGAACGCTATTTTTTCCACAGTTTTTATGCGTTCCAGCTATTGAATCCTCAAATCAAAATGAAATTCATTTCAAATTCAGCAACTATTTACAACAACTTATCAACAAATTAAAGTAAAACAATTTATTGGTCAAAAATATTTTTCCACATTGCTGCCTGCTAATATACTAGCTTACTAACTTTTCCCGTTCTCCTACCACATAAAGGACTGGGAACGATTCTCACTTGCATACATAAAGTACTTCGCTCTCACGGTCCTACTGTTTTGCACAGCTTGAAGTTTGCAGAATTTGCAATGGCGGACGTTTCCACCACAGCTGAACAAAAAATGCTTATAAAAGCCTCCGAAGAGAGGCTTTCTGGCCCTCAACTTCTATTAGAGATATTGAAAACAATTTTTGATGTCTTTCTTATAATTTTCCTAGCTGTTGTTCGGTTTTTCATGCCACCGACAAAGAAGGATTTGAACGGAGAAATTGTTGTCATCACTGGCTCAGCTGGATACATTGGTAGACTTCTTGCCCAGCGGTTCGCAGACAAAGGTATGATAAGTTTTAAATTATCCAACGTCGGAGACCCATCCCTTTCTCTACCATGTATATGTGTCATACATCAGTCGATAGTGAAAAGGGACAAAACGGACATAAAATTGTTAACATTGAAAATTAGGTTGAAGGTTTCTTATTGTGACCCAACAATATTTGGTATGATCAGTGTGGCATAGTGTGACTTTCAGTAGTGGGTATTCAGTCGGGATAAACAGCTAGGGCGCTGGGGGGGGGGGGGGTGCTGGGGGCCCCTCAGCAGGTCAAGGGTAGAGCCCTGGGGCCCTGGGGGCAAAGCCCAGACTGGAAAGTTGCGATTTTGCGCAAGCAAGAAAAGTCATGTGCCCATTGTTTTCTATTGTTCCTTCACGTGTGTGCGGGCAAGTTATTGCAAACTTTCCAATCTGGGGCAAAGCCCCCCCAGAAGCCCCAGAGATTTGGTCATAATTAAGCCCTCAAAATAGCGTAGGATCCTAAAAATCCCTCAAAATCTACCTTGTACTTGCGTTCTTACTTGCTTTTCATGTAATGAGCTCAGGCCATCTTGGCAGAATATCTATTCAAATATTGTACTGCAAAAGCGATGATGAAATTTGGGTTTCTTGTTCACCTATTTATGTTCATCTGTTGATGTTAATCTGTTCACGGTCTCAATTATGTTTTACTTCCGTCTTCTTGCCGGTGATGTTTTGTTCGAGCCTCGGAATCAGTTATGATCATCTCAAGCCGAGAAAGGAGGCTGTACGCAGAGAAATCACTGCGTACAACTCTTTTGTTTTCTCAATCTGAAAGGTCAATCTGGGGTCATATACTGGCGAAATGGAGAGTTCTGATTGGTGGAAACTGCTGGAAGAGATTTAGTGCGTACAGTAGACCTCTGCTATGATTGATACAATAAAATTTAATAGGTTACTGTTCTGGTAGACAATAACACATAATGGCTAATCCATTTAAGAATGTTTCTTCTGCTCAACCAGAGATCTTTGTCAAAAATATGGAACACGGAATCAAATAGAATTGAATGGAATAGATGGTACATATAAGAATTGTGTTGGGTTGCGTTCAACAACTTGAAACGGAGAAAACACAATGAAGTTTATCCCACAATTGTTAAAAAGGTCTTCTTGCTTCGCAAAAACTTATAATTAGGTACTCAAAACCCCAGTGAATACCTTGAATACCCAGCTCAATACCTTGAATACCTTGAAAACCTTCACTGAATACCTTGAATATCTAGACGCTATGCCACTGGGTATGATAAATATCAAATTGCAGTCCATGCCTGGAGACACGTGCGATCGCACGTGCACATGCCCACACACATGCAAAATAGTTTACACGAGCGAAAATTCGTACTTGCCAATGATACTTTTACCAGCCCATCGCACGTGCTAAACATTTTTCCATATAATTATCTTTTCCCATTAGAATTTTTATATGTATGACAAATTTTCTCCACGATTCCCTTGCAACAGCGCTTGTCTTTGAGTCACGCGCAACAAATAGCCAGGAAGCCAATGCAAAATAAGCGACGAAAGTGGCGCACTTAATTTGTCATCACAGCGTCCTGACACATTTATCTCTGTCTGACTGGGATTTCATTAGTTGCGTTGCGTTTCCGAAGAGATAAGATCAAAGCTAAAGAATTGAAAGATGTCAGCGACCTTGTCAAACAAGAAAGGAAATAAAGTTGAGTACTCAACCTTCGTTTGTTGGGCATAGACGCAAGGCCTATGCGAAGCTCTTGCATATGTAGCCTGCTATAGTTATGGTAGTCGAAAATGTCATCAGGTAAGAAGACAGTAACAACAGTTAAAGCAAAGGTGAATGGGTTTTTGAAGAAATCGAATTCATATCAATTTTTGTGTCTTGTTTGCACTTACGTTGATGTGCTAGACCTTATAATACCAATTTCAAAAGTTTTCGAAGGCAAAGGTTTGCTAATCAGTAAAGTGAAACCAACGATTACTAAAATTATTACTAATATTAAAGAAATTAAGATGGCTGGCACTGACGAAGAGCTCCTGACAAGCCATCTGGCAGCATTTAGAGTTACAGATGATCTGACCATTCAACGTTTGTTTGTTGCAGCTGACGATCGGTGTAGCGACAACTCTGACAAACAGCAAATTGATATTGACATCAACGGGATGATTTATGACGAGGGTGAAAGAAGCCAAGCATCAGTAGAAAAATGTCAAGCCTTTAAAAATGCCAAAAACCTTGCTCCAGACGAGGTTTGCTGACTTTGATGAAACAGTCATTGAGAATATTAAATGTTACGACCCAAAAAACTGGACAATTAACAGAAACTATGGTATAGACAAATTAGCTGCCATGGCCGAGTATTTCAGTGTACCACTGTTTACGGCAAAGTTCGAAAAACAAAATTGCTTTCAAGAATGGAAACTATTTCGCTCGTTCGTCAATGCAAATTATCGAGGAATTGATGCAAAGCAGTTGTGGGAGAAGGCGTTTCAATATAAAAGAGCAGAAAACTCAAACCTATGCATTGTTGCAAACTTGGTCATATGTTTGTCTGGAAACAACTCAACTATGGAGAGGGCATTTAGTTTGCTGACTTTGCTGCTAACAGACCAACGTTTGTCTTTATCGCACGACACCATTAGTGATTTAATGACCATAAATGTGAATGGCAAACTGTGGTTCCCCGACGAAAACAGAAGCATAATTAAATGTGCCGCGAGAGCCTTCGAGATTCTCAAGCGTCGTGTTGGTGACCCACCCGCAAAAGTTCCCAGATTGGATGAGGAAGCGGAAAGCGAAGATGAAATCGCATCTTACATTGATTTCGAAACGAGCGACACTGACGAACTTGTTTAGATACGAGACAGTAAAATTTACATAGATAAACTTATTTGTTTTCTTTGTAATTCATAGGTTTTATCAACCTAGTTTATTGTTCTGTTGAAATAAATAAGAGTGAAAAATAATGGTTTTGATCCATAGTGCGCAGGCCTTCATTTTCTTCAATAATAAGGAACATTGAAGCGTTGCTCTGACTTATAATTTGTCGCGTCGTGAATTCCATACTATGATTGAAAGTGAATCGAATCTAAAGTACTAAAGATGAAAAAGAAGCAAAATATGTAAGTAAAACAATAACAAATACTTTAGTATAACTATCTCTGCAATCTTTAGAGTCGTTTTTCACGACCTCTGGAATCGCACGTGCAAAAACTAAAATTTGGTTGTCATAGCGCATGCAAATTCTAAGACACGTGCGAAATACAGCTCATACATTGTTTACTTCCGGGCATGGACTGAAATTGTTGCAAAATGAGAAGGCCCTTTGTAGTCCACAATCGTTATTCCTTTCTAGGCCGTATTCACCCTCCTGTCCCTATAAACCCCAAACTACGGTACACGTTTTTTAGGTTATAAGAAACCTTTTTCAAAAGAAAATCACTAGCAAAATTTGGGGATAAGAATTAGACTATTTTGTCATATTGATTTCTTTAACCATAGAGAAAAATATGATTTAAGAAAATCTTTGCTGTGGAATTTTAACCATATCAAAATCCTGAGATCAAGAAGGTTTCGTTTCGGAGTTGTGATGAGCAAGGGTACAAGATTTTAATTTATGTGTGTCTCCATACAGTACAGTACCTTACTATTGATAATTAACATTGTGAGATATTGCCAGATGCAACCAGGTAGTGTATAAATATTGTTAGCAAGTGCATATTTTTGTTCACATGTAAACAATTTGGATGTGTTTGGGCAGGTTCGATTGCATTTGTCTCCTGACAAGGATTGCACAAATTATTTTGAACCATTTTCTTTCCAGGGGCTGCTGTTGTATTGTGGGACATAAACAAGGCGGAGAACGAGAAAGTGGCTGATGCAATTAAAGATGCTGGTGGACACGCCTTTGCCTACTGCTGCAACCTCAGAGATAAACACGACATAGAGAGGACAGCATCCAAAGTCATCAAAGATGTCGGCAACCCAACCATGCTCGTAAACAATGCTGGCATCGTAGCTGGGAAGTTTTTGATGGACATGTCCGATAATGATATTGAAGCCACCTACGATGTGAATATTCTCTCTCATTTCTGGGTAAGTTTGGATCAATCAGCAATTCCCAAAGATGGTCGTCCAAATTTCACGCAATGCATGATCAGGCCAGTACGAAGCAGGGAGTGGTGCTACAGTGAGAGGGTATTTGAAGCCCCTCCAGAATATGCTAGCCCCCCCCCCCCCCCTATTGAGCAAGTTTTGAATCTGTGCTGCAAATTTTTGAAAGATAAATGGTTTAGTAGTATGTAAGAGAGAGAACTCATGGTCTAAAATTTAATTGCTGAATTATATTGGGGATCTTATTGTAGATCTGTTATTTTCATTTTCCACAGACAACAAGAGCATTTCTTCCTGCTATGATGAGAAACAACCATGGGCATATTGTAGCTGTGGCATCAATTCTCGGAACGGATGGCCTTGGCAAATTGACTGACTATTGCTCAACGAAATACGCTGTTAATGGTTTCATGCAGTCACTGAGAAGAGAGATGGGATTGGTGGGTCGGGATCAGATACACTTCACTACTGTCAACCCATTCGTTATAAATGCCGAGTTATTTCAAGGAGTTACTATCAGGTATTTCATAACTTGACTGTCCAATTGATCACCTGACTTATTCACCTCTCTGATGACTAGAAAAATCCCTTAATCAGTAATATCAATGGTTATGAGGCATGACTATAGAATTGAGGATTAGCAAGAAACTCAAGAATTCAGTCTTGCCCAAAATCAGAGTCCAAATTACTGTCCTAGATGTTATTTGCTGAAAGACTAGTGCCTCCATTGTGTTGAAGTTGAGGATTAGCTATTCCTGAAGCTAGCCACCTATGCTTTAAGGGCCTTAGTGAAAGTCAACATTTGTTCAGAATCACCCTTAGCAATTACTGAAGGTCGTATAGGGGTCCTGGCTCCCCTGTTCCCTCAGAAAACTATAATTTATTTCCCTGAAAAATATGTGCTTGTTCCCATAACTTCATTTAAATGTTCTCTGTTCCAAAAGCCATTTTGGGGCTTGTTCCCACGTTCACCAGAATCCCCTTATGACGCTTGCTTCTTCCAATTGTCAATAACCTATAAACTAACCATACCCTTTACTTTATCAGGTTTGCTGATATGCCTCTCCTAACAGTCTTAGAGCCTGACTATGTTGCAGACAAGATTATTGAAGCCGTGGAGACAAACCAAATTTTGCTGCACCTTCCGAGGATTTGCTATTTCACTCCAATTTTGCAAAGGTAAGAATTGTATTCTCTTCAAGCTGCTTTATTTCTAGGGCGTTGACCTCTAGCAAGTAAAATATGTTTTCTCTGACCGTAGACTTTCGTAAGAAATTTATTTCGAATCGAAGAGAGGAGGAAGGTCACCGAAATATGTCAAGTAAGGGATCGTAAAATATGAGGTCATGGAGATCTACAGATCCCTAGAGTCAAGCTAGAATATTCGGAACAAAGCTTCTATTACTCTGCTGTCAAAAACTGGAACAAAATGCATAATGATATTCAAGAAACCAATTTCATAACTCTTTCAAAATCATCACAACATGTTTGAACCTATAAACCCTAAACATGAGCCCTTGGTAGAGCAGTTTCTTTTTTAGTCCTTTTGTCAGTTTTTCTTTATTTACGTTTCAAAATTTTGTCAACCTTTCTTTATTTGCTTTCATAACAATTTGCCAACCTTTCTTTATACGTTTCGTAGCATAACCTTTCAGTATTTGCTTTTGTGGCATTTTGAAGTCCTTTCTTTATTTAATTTCGTAGCATTATTTCAACCTTTCTTTATTTTATTTTGTAGCATAACCTTTCTTTATTTGCTTTTGGGGCCTTTTGTCAACCTTTCTTTATTTTCTTTCGTGGAATTTTTTCAACCTTCCTTTATTTGGTTTTGTGGCCTTTTGTCAGCCTTTTCTTATTTGCTTTCGTAGCATTTTGCCAACCTTTCTTTATTCGTTTCGTTGCATAACCTTTCTTTATTCGCTTTTTGGGCCTTTTGTCAACCTTTCTATATTTGCTTTCGTAGAATTTCGTCAACCTTTCTTTTGCTTTCGTATCATTTTGTTAACCTTACTTTATTTGGTTTTATGGCCTTTTGCCAACCTTGCTATACAGTAGAATCCCGGTAACTCGAACATGCGATAACTGGAACTCTCGCTAACTCGAACAGATTTGGCATTCCCCCTGAACCTTCAATACTACTTACATATGAATGTACCCCCGATAATTCGTACCCCCTATAACTCGATTATTCGCTAATTTGAATAATATTTTATACCCGCTGCGGCTATTTTCTCTCGATAACTCGAAATTTTTGTGCCAAAGTACTAACAACAACAATACAACGATATTTTAATCACAAACAAGCTGTTTTTTTAAAATAGAGACAAAGTTCTTAAGTCCAGTGACTTCAAGGCTGCATGGGACAATTAAACCCTTTCCATCTCCCTGATTGCACCTCTTTCCAGTGACTTTGGCAACGCACTTAGCTTCCGAATGACTTCGAAGAAAGTAGAAAATTGTTTTAGGAAAACGGCCAGTATCTTCTTTCTTCAAGTGTCCCACAATCGTCCTGTTTTGCTATTAAGATATTGTTGCTGTTGTTGTTGTTCTCTTCCGATAACTCGAATTATATGCTGATTTTCTGATTTTCTAAAAAGTGCGAGTTATCGAGAGCCATGATAACTCGAACATTCGATAACTCGAACTATTTTGATCGTCCCTTGCACGTCCGAGTTATCGGGATTCTACTGTATTTTCTTTCGTAGAATTTTGTCAACCTTTCTCTTGCTTTCGCAGCATTTTGTCAACATTACTTTATTTGGTTTTGTGGCCTTTTGTCAACCTTTCTTTATATGCTTTTTTGGCCTTTTGCCAACCTCTCTTTATTTATTTACTTTTGTAGCATTTTGCCGATGAAAGCGTGCGACCGGCTGATGGAGTTTATGGGATCGCATACTGCAATGAACACGTTCACTGGCAGGACGAAGCGAGACTAAACTGCTGGAAAGACATTTTATTTTAATCGAAACTGATTTTTATGTGTTTAGAGATATTAAGAGAGATATTATCAAGTATGCGTTTTGGGTGGAAGTCTCTTCAGGGCTTGAGCCCGTTTTGAAAGTCAGACTAGTAAAAGGTTTAATTTATTATACCCTTGAGAAAATCTATAATCGAACTGGAAGCCATTCTCCCAGTAGGAAACTCTTGAAAGATACTTTCCCAACATTCAATTAACCGAACCGAGGTTTTGCTTTCCATCATTTAATGAAATTGAAAAATTGCTAATTATTACCTTTTCTAAATACTGTGTATTGTTTGGATAGATTTGGTCAGGTAGGAGAAAGCTGAAATAGACCAATTTCCAATTACGTCATCTCTATAGAAATTCATCTCGAAACAACCTTAGCCTCGAAATGATGCGTGGCGAATTCCCAAAGCGTGCATTGCTTCTAGCAACACATTGAATTTTTTTGTGAGTTTTAAAGAGTTTTGATTATGAATAGGACCAGGTATGGCTGAATCGTGAAAATCGTTAAATAACTATTTGAGAAAGTGCGTCAAAGGAATATAACTGTGTAATCTTTATGATTCATATTCTTCACAATAAAGTACTTCATGATAACTCTCTTATATAAGATTCAATAGATTATATATAATGTATACATGATGAAATGTTGATAGATAATAGATCCGTTATAGTACAATTGATTATTATTGCATAGTATTTGAGATAGATGTCTTTTTATTCATTAGAACCCTGATATTTTAGAATCTATTGCTAAAGCAGGCAAGTGTTCTTAGGGCATTGGCTACTCGAATTTACAATTTACAATTTACAACTTACAATTTATTTATACACAGTTAGGTATCAGAAAGATTAAATCTGCTTTACATACCGCCCTGTTGGACCATTAACTGTATGAAAATAAAACTAAAAATAAAGAACAGAAAGTTTAAAAAAGAGAGAGGGCCTTCGTGCTAGTCAGTTTCCTCACTTGGGTAGATAAATCGCTGAGATAATAGAAAGTTGAATAATCTATTGCAAAATGCTCGATGGAACAGTTACGATAAAAATCGTAATATGATTGGGAGTAAGGTATAGTTGAGATAGCAAGTCATCCTGAGCTTCAGTGAAAAAACGAAGAGCACACGACACGACTCTAATTCCTAATGTTAAATTGAACGAATGAATGTATGAAGAGTGTATCCAATAGCCGGACCGACTTTAGGGTCGATGTCACTTTATAATCAACTTTTGTACATGTGGACCCTTCTATCCTTATTCACCACTAATTAGGCCCTTAACTTTATTTTTCCCAGGCCCTTTTCTGCTCTCAGCACGCCCCTGCTCAACTAGTACACTGGCCCACACTCTAATGATGATGGCTTTTTAATGTGCAATATTATGGCAAACACATAGAGTTCATCCGTGAATAAATCCCTGAAAGTATGGATTGGACTAAATCTGGTGTTGCTTTTAGCCAGGAACCTCGTTTATTCAATTTTTTCATCTAAATAAGTCGGTTATGAAATAACATCGACCCAACTTTGGGAGCGAGTCAATCAAAAAACATTGTAGTTAACTTTAAAAATTGATTTTTACTGGAGGATCTCAGAGGAGGGATCCACCCTTAAAATTTCTTAAGGGCCTCAGCTCAGCCTAAAAGCCTCCCTAAGTTTTTTAGGCGCTGCTACAAATTTTGCTTGTTTTATATGAATTTCTTTGTCGTGTGATGATTTCTGAAGATTCTTAGATTGAGCTGGGTCATTTAGCACCTCTAATTAAACTTTCCATTGAATGGGCGATACACACAAGCTCTCTTCATTCAGGCTGATTCAGGCTTTTTCGTTCATTTGGCATTCCTGGAAGCACTGAGTTTTAGAATGTCTATGGTGTCCTAAAGAACGAAAAATTATCTATTGATTGTTGATAGGCAAATACACTTACTTTCTTCGTAAGGTAATGTTTTATGTGCAAAGCACAAAGGGCCCACTGAATGGGTAGACTAATCGAGCAATTATATCGTATTCTGTTGAACGAAAGAACTGAAGCGTGCAAATGCCTAACTGAACAAACGTTGTATTCCTTTTGTTATTTTGTTGAATTGCTTTGGTTATCTTTTGAATTGAATTGTGTTGTATTTTATTGTATTGAATAGTTTGTCCTTTGACCTGCCTTTGTTCTCTAGATCGTCCTATACATTGTAACCTTAATATTCACGCTTTTCGTGCCTCGTGCATAACCTCGTAGCTATAAAGTCTCTGCCAGCCCTTTGTTTGTGTCACATAACGCTTTGAAGACCTGCAGAGTGGATCACCACAGGAGCTGGCTGCGAGCAAGTCCGTTTTTGGTATGGCCTAAGTTTTCTTGCTTTGGTGTAGGCCTGCCAGTATCCAGCAAGTTTAGTTCATTTATCACAGACTTTGTGGCTACGAGGACCAATAGATTGTAAGTTGTCATTAGTAAATCATGTTATCGTTACTTCATTATTGCTGTCGAATTTATTTAATTTCCGCCGTATGTCCAGTATTTTCCCGTCATGTAATTTTACCCTCGATATTTTGGCTATGTACTAGAGTTTACATTTTGTTCCTTTCATTTAGCTTTCCGTTTCTCTGTTAATTATCTCATTACCTTGCTGTAATAGTGTTAATTGGACAGTTTTATGTTATATTAGATGTTTTTCAATTAATTGGTAATTTTCGTTGTTTCTTATAGTGAACCATCACATCAATATCAGCATCAAGTAACCAGCATTTGTGTTTATTTGCTTCGTTTCCTGCTGGGGAGCTTGTTTTGTCTTGTGGTGCGTTCATCTATCCTGTAGCTCAATTTGTCGGCTACATCAGTTCAAATCTATGTCACTTGGTGTCATATGCAGCTATGGATGATCAGATTGGCGAAGTCAATGCAGCCCCTGTTGGTGATCCTCAGTTATCCTCAGATGAAAGACGAAGAGAGAGAAATGTCAGATTGGATTGGGATGGAGTCGATATGGAAAATGCTCGCATACTCAAGCAGCGTCGGGCCAGTGCGAAGGGTGTTTTGACGAAAGCAATTACTCACGTTTCAGGAGCCCTGGTAGTTGGTGGTGACGTCATGGAAGTGCAGACAATGCAAGAGCGATTGATTCAAGTTTTCAGCAGCTTCAAGGAGGCATGTGACAGATACAAGGATACCCTGGTGGATGATATCGATGTCGAAGAATCAGTTTCATACTTCCATGAGGCAGAATCAAGGTACCTTGCAGCGAAGGATAGGATCAGCCTTTGGTTACAGTCAAACAGGAATTCCAGTGTGGAGCAGAGATGCAAATCAGACGTCGATGCAAATGATTCAGTGAGTCAAACTAATTCTCGTTCTTCCCGTCGTAGCTCATCTTCCCGTCGTAGCTCATCTTCCCGTTGTAGCAAGCTTTCCATAGAAGCTCAGCAGTTCAAGAATGCAGCCAAACTGGCATCATTACGTGCAGAAGCGTCACTCTTCAAACAGCGTCAGTCGATTGCAAATGAAGAATTAAGAATCAGTCAAATGAAGCAGAAGCTTGAATTAGAAACTCAGATGGCGAAACTCGAAGCCGAAGAGAGAGTATGTGCTGACTTCAGAACATCAGCCAATGAAACAAGCAATGGTAAGCCGTTTCAAACAGTGCAGAAGACAAATGTGTTTTCAACACCGCCGCATGATACCCAGACGACGGATCAGGTGCAAAAGGGAATTCTCAGGAGTGCGAAATCAGTTGTTTTGAGTGAACCGACTCACGAACCAGTCCTATGTCAGCCTGCCTCTAAACCACGAGCTGTAAGAACCACGCCTGAAGAGCCAGTGAAGACCGGCAAGTCACAGTTCGCAGCATCTGAAGACGAAGACCCTGCTCCTCCGCAGAATGCCTATGCATCTCCTGATCCTTGGAACTCTTCCGTTGTAAATGGTGCATCTCCTTTGCAGCTTGAGAGTACGCATCATGCTATGCAGAACAAAGCCTTGAGTCCCCTTGCTCCTCCATGGCAACCCAACATGCAGAATACTGTTGAGAAACCGAAGCACGATGGGTATGTTTCCTCTAACGAAACCGAGGATGTTTCTTCCAACGCAGAAGACAGTGGTGTCATGTATCTGGAAGCAATGAGAAAACTAGCAACAGCAACATTACTGCCAAGATCGGAGCTGATGGTCTTTGATGGTAATCCTATTCAGTATTCACTGTTTATTCGTTCCTTTGAAAACAACGTTGAGATTGCCACTTCTGATTATAGCAAGAGACTGCAACTGTTGATTCAATTTTGTTCCGGGAAAGCAAGGAAGGCCATTGAAAATTGTATTCTGTTGGAACCAAAAGAAGGATATCTGAAAGCAAAGAAGCTACTGAGTGATCGATTTGGTGGAGCATACAAAGTGTCGAACAAATGGTTAGCCAAGGTGTCAGAAGGAAGTCAAATTCGGCCAGGGGATGGTGAAGCGCTGCAAGAACTTGCTGACGACCTAGAAAGCTGTGAGATCACACTGAAGGCAACTGGTAGAATGTCACAACTCAATAATGAAGATCGTCTTGTGAAGATCGTGCAACGATGTCCAGCTTATGTCAAATCCCGGTGGCAAGCCCGTGTACAAGAAATCAGGATGCGTGAAAGAGACCCGAATATTGAAGATCTAAGAAAGCTGATCAGACTGGCAGCAAAAGAGAAGACTGACCCTGTGTTTGGAGGTATCATGGATGCTGGTAGCAAAGATCCCAGTGGGAAGCAAAGAACGTCCCGGCGATTTGAGTCTGCAAAGGGAAGAGTCTTCAGTATCACCACGACAGAGCAGCAAACTTCAGAAAGGGTCAGCACAAATCTGAGATGCTACTTCTGTAATCAGAACCACAGGCTGGAAAACTGCAATGAGTTTTTGCAACAAAATGGTGAACAACAGTTTAAATTTATCCGTTCTAAGAAGCTTTGTGACAACTGCTTATCTTCATTCCATTTCTCTGCTGGTTGTAAACGAAGAAAAGCATGCACAGTTCCCGGTTGCAACATGACTCGTAAACACATTGGTGCAATTCACGATTCAGTCAAGGCATTCGAGCTGCGGCGAAGTGAACAGAGAAACATTGGTGCTAGCAGAGCAGGGAGAGATATTGATCAGTCCGCAAGGAGCCACCAGAAGAGGAGCTGCGAAGTCAAGGAAGCAACTAGCAAATCAAGAACGCCAGGAGCAGTCAGTCAGTTCAACGGACTAGCAGATGATACTGGGGCCGGGAGTGTTGGCAAAGGATTACCAATCGTGCCAGTGAAAGTTACGTGCCATTCAACGAAAAGGGTATTCACAACATATGCACTCCTTGATAGTGGCTCTACAGCTTCTTTTTGCAGTAACGCTTTGTTGGAAGAATTGGATGTGAACAGCAAGAAGTGTCACATACAGCTTGGAACTATCCATGGTGTACGGGATGACTGTCAAACCACTGTAACCAACCTTGAAGTGATGGATTTGGATGAAACCGTTTGCATAAAGATCGAAAATGTGTTTTCAGTGAAGTGTCTGAACGTGTCAAAAGAGGCAATCGCTCGACAAGAGGATGTGGACAACTGGTCACACCTGCAAAATATTCAGCTACCGAAGGCAATCGCAAATGGGCAAGTTAACCTTCTCATTGGTGTTGATGTTCCCAAAGCTTTGCAACCCTGTGAAATAAGAAGATGTGAAGATGGCGGTCCCTTTGCAGTCAGGACGGTGTTTGGATGGACCCTGAATGGACCGTTAAGAAGATCTGGTGTCAATGGTGAGAGCTGCTTTTCCTCCGATTCAAAGACTATCGATGATGAACTTCAAAAACAGCTGATCAAATACTTTAATCAAGAATTCAATGAACCGTTAAACGCTGAACACAAGTCGATGTCCGTGAATGACAAGAAAGCAATGAAGATCATGGAAGACTCACTCACTTTTGTCGATGGGCATTATCAGATGGCCATTCCCTGGAAGGATGAAACACCAAGCCTACCGAACAACCGATCGATGGCAGAAAGTCGACTAGCGCATCTAAAGAGGAAGCTGTCACGTGACTCAACTATGCGAATCAAGTACACCGGTTTCATTGATGACCTGTTGATCAAAGGATATGCAAGGAAGATCCCAGAGAAGCTAGGCAAAGAAGTAGGCAGTATTTCTTGGTACCTCCCACATCACAATGTCGTAAACCCCAAGAAGCCGGACAAAGTGAGAGTTGTTTTCGACTGTGCTGCCAAGTTCAACGGTGAATCATTAAACAGCAATGTATTGCAGGGACCTGACTTGACCAACTCACTTGTTGGGGTTCTATGTAGGTTCAGGCAAGAGAATGTGGCAATTGTTGCAGATGTGGAGGCTATGTATCACCAGGTACATGTTAATCCTAATGACACCGATGCATTGAAATTCATGTGGTTTCCTGATGGTAATCTCTCAAAACAACCAGAAGAGTATCAGATGCTTGTGCACCTTTTTGGAGGAATTTGGTCATCATGTTGTGCCAATTATGCCTTACGAAGAACAGCTCTTGACAACTCAGACAAGTTTGACGCAGACATTGTCAGCACAGTGCAGAGAGATTTCTACGTGGATGACCTGATCAAGTCTGTGAAAACCTCAGAAGATGCGATCAGAATGCAGCAACAGTTGACAAGGATGCTAGCATGTGGTGGATTTCATTTAACGAAATGGAACAGCAATTGTCGAAAAGTGTTGGATGCTATCCCTCTTGATGAACGTTCAAAGGAATTGAGAAACATCAACATCGAGGACGATGCGTTGCCAGTTGAGAGGACATTGGGTATGGAATGGGACATAGAGAAAGATTCCTTCAGATTCAAGATCAATGTGAAAGAGAAACCTGCGACACGAAGAGGCATGCTAAGTATTATCGCTTCCGTTTTCGATCCTCTTGGATTCGTTGCGCCGTTCATCTTACCAGCTAAGGTATTGCTTCAAGCGTCGTGTCGTCAGTTGGGTTGGGATGATGAGATTTCTGGAGAAAAATTGGCACGCTGGAAAAGCTGGTTGATGGATCTACCTACGCTTGAAAGTTTTCTGACGAAGAGATGTGTCAAGCCACATGATTTTGGAGAGGTTGTTCACAATGAGATTCATCACTTCTCCGATGCGTCTGAAACTGGTTACGGAACTGTTTCCTACCTGAGATCAATCAATGAAGATGGCAAAATCAACTGTGCATTCCTGTTTGCTAAATCAAGACTCGCCCCGATGAAGAGAATTACAATACCAAGATTGGAGTTGACAGCAGCTACCCTTGCCGTGAAGGTTGACGGAATGATAAGAAGAGAATTAGAAATTACTATTGACAAGTCGCTGTTCTGGACAGACAGCACCTGTGTCTTACGTTACATCAAGAACAAGGAAAGAAGGTTTCATACTTTCGTGGCAAACAGAATATCTGTGATTCACGATGGCTCAGACCCCAATCAATGGAACTACGTTGCAACAAAGGAAAATCCTGCAGATGATGCCTCCCGTGGCTTGTCAGCCAACGATTTCCTCACCAGTAAGCGATGGATTCATGGTCCAGAATTCCTCTTGAAAGACGCTGATGCGTGGCCTACATGTAACGAGAACATATCTGTAGTTGCTGAAGACGATGTTGAAGTGAAAAGGCTGGTGCACACGCACTCTGTGGAAGTTTCGAACATTGGTATGTCATCACGTATTTTCGCAAGGTTTTCCAATTGGTTCAAGTTGAAGAAAGCAGTCGCATGGCTATTACGCTTCAAGAAATGGTTGATGGAGAAAATCCGAAAGAAAGATGACAAAAATCAGTTAAAATTCCAGAAAAGAATCACCGTTGAGGAGATAGAAGAGGCAGAGGATGTCATTGTCAAATGTGTCCAGTCAGAATGCTTTGCCGAAGAAATGGACACAATGCGATGCAGTGGTATGGTAAAGAAGTCAAGTTCACTTCGAAGGCTGGACCCCTTTTTGAAAGAAGGAATCATATGTGTTGGTGGACGCTTGAAGAATGCACCATATGAGTACAATGACGCGAAGCAACCAATGATACTGCCAAAGAACCACCATGTGAGTGACCTTATCATTCGGCATTTTCATGAGACATCTGGGCATTTTGGACAAGAATATGTTCTTTCGCTGCTTAGAGAGAGGTATTGGATCATCCAAGCTCGAGTACCAGTACGCAGAATAACCAAACAATGTTTTGATTGCAAGAGACGAACGCAAGAACCCTCGCACCAGAAAATGGCTGATCTCCCTGCTGATCGCATCACGCCGAGCAAACCACCTTTCACGTCAGTTGGTGTAGATTACTTTGGTCCATTCCTTGTGAAAAGAGGACGAGCGATGGTAAAGAGATATGGCGTTGTATTCACATGTCTAGCAGTCCGTGCAGTACACATCGAAATTGCTCATTCATTGGATACAGATTCATTCATCAACGCACTGAGGAGGTTTGTGGCAAGACGTGGGACACCAGAGATGATGAGGTCAGATAATGGGACCAATTTCAAGGGCGGTGAACGGGAGTTGAGAGAAGCAATAGAGCAATGGAACCAGGAAAAATTGCATGAATTTTGCCTACAACGAAAGGTACGTTGGATATTCAACCCACCTGCTGCGTCCCACATGGGTGGAACATGGGAAAGGATGATAAGATCAATAAGAAGAATTTTGAATGCCTTGTTGAAGAATCAAACACTTGATGACGAGAGCCTCAGTACACTGATGTGTGAAGTAGAGTCGATCCTGAATGCTAGACCCTTGACAAAGGTATCTGATGATTCACGTGACTTGAATGCATTGACCCCGAATCATCTACTGCTGCTCAAATCAAATGCTGTATTGCCCCCTGGAATCTTTGATAGAAGTGATCAATATTGCAACAAACGGTGGAGACAAATTCAGTATATGGTGAATGTGTTTTGGAAGCGATGGACGCGAGAATACCTGCCAATTTTGCAAGTGAGACAAAAGTGGCAAAAAGTGGGAAGAAACCTTGCAAAGGATGATATCGTCCTGGTAGCAGATAAATCTTCACCGAGAAATTGCTGGCCGTTAGGAAGAATTCTGGAAGTATACCCTGGGAGAGATGGATTAATTCGTTCTGCAAGACTGAAGACTGGTAACGGAGAATTGGTAAGACCTATTGAGAAGCTATGCATATTGGAAGGACAAGATGTCTGAAGCATTTTCACCCTGTATTTTGAAAGATTGAAACAGTCAAGTGGTACTTTCCTGTTTGGGGCCGGGTATGAAGCGTGCAAATGCCTAACTGAACAAACGTTGTATTCCTTTTGTTATTTTGTTGAATTGCTTTGGTTATCTTTTGAATTGAATTGTGTTGTATTTTATTGTATTGAATAGTTTGTCCTTTGACCTGCCTTTGTTCTCTAGATCGTCCTATACATTGTAACCTTAATATTCACGCTTTTCGTGCCTCGTGCATAACCTCGTAGCTATAAAGTCTCTGCCAGCCCTTTGTTTGTGTCACATAACGCTTTGAAGACCTGCAGAGTGGATCACCACAGGAGCTGGCTGCGAGCAAGTCCGTTTTTGGTATGGCCTAAGTTTTCTTGCTTTGGTGTAGGCCTGCCAGTATCCAGCAAGTTTAGTTCATTTATCACAGACTTTGTGGCTACGAGGACCAATAGATTGTAAGTTGTCATTAGTAAATCATGTTATCGTTACTTCATTATTGCTGTCGAATTTATTTAATTTCCGCCGTATGTCCAGTATTTTCCCGTCATGTAATTTTACCCTCGATATTTTGGCTATGTACTAGAGTTTACATTTTGTTCCTTTCATTTAGCTTTCCGTTTCTCTGTTAATTATCTCATTACCTTGCTGTAATAGTGTTAATTGGACAGTTTTATGTTATATTAGATGTTTTTCAATTAATTGGTAATTTTCGTTGTTTCTTATAGTGAACCATCACATCAATATCAGCATCAAGTAACCAGCATTTGTGTTTATTTGCTTCGTTTCCTGCTGGGGAGCTTGTTTTGTCTTGTGGTGCGTTCATCTATCCTGTAGCTCAATTTGTCGGCTACAAGAACCAAATCCCTTTTTACTGAAGGCACTGAAGGTACTATCTTCAGATTGAGCGAGAAATGACCAGCCTCGAGCTGTTTTAAAGCTTAGGTAAAATTCGAGGAAGTTTGGTGCTTATAAGAAATGTTCTTATAAAAAACGAATGAAGACGGAAATATCAGCAATCCAACTCAATTTAAGAGCGAAGTAAATACACGGCCATCTTTCTTTCTGTGCCAAATGCAAACTAATTCTTCAATTTCGATCCTCTGAGAAGAAATGTGAGCTTCAGTGCTCTGGCCGTGCAAGATGGGCAATCAACTATCGGGAGTAGCACCAGCTCAAATTTTGAGCACTGAAAGCTATTTTACCGACCTACCAGAGTTCCAGTTTCATGCAAAGTAAGTTCAAAATCTGTGTGTTTGGGCCTAAAAAAATTCTTTAGTTCCCAAACAACTTTGATCAGGCTTGATCCCTGTCTCAGAAGGAAAATCATCATTTTTTGCTATCTTTCAAGATGCAAGACGAGACAAGTTATTCTACCTCTTCTGGATGCTAAGTCTGTGGAATTTCTGAACCACGCCATGAATCTTCTTTGTGCTGGGGGGGGGGGGCACCTGTGGGTTAATGTTCTGTTACATATAGTTGCGTTATATAAAGGTGCAGTAACGCTACGTTACATATAGCTGGGTTATATATAGGTGAAGTAATGCTACGTTGTTACATATTGGTGCCTTACATATACAGTAGAATCCTGATAACTCGAACTCTCGCTAACTCGAACAGATATGGCATTCCCCTTGAACCTTATTCATGTCATGAAGAGCCTCTATAACTCGAACATTCAATAACTCAAACTATTTTGATCGTCCCTTGCTTGTTCGAGTTATTGGGATTCTACTGTAGGTGCAGTAGCGCTACGTTGCATATAGGTGACAGTAACGCTATGTTACACAAAAGTGGGTTATATATAGATGCAGTAACGCTAGGTTCTTACATATTGGCGCGTTCCATATAGGTGCAGTAATGCTACGTTACATATAGGTGTGTTATATATAGGTGCAGTAATGCTACGTTACATATAGGTGTGTTAAATACAGTGGTGTTCCGTGAGTTCAAAGGCAGGGTATTCTGTGGATAATTTTTTCTGATTACACCCACAAATTCTAACAAAGGACTGAGCGACGCCCTAATAAAATTAAACGGGTATCAAATTAGTTTATTTTTGCTGCTTTACTTTAGCTTAAATATTACAAAATTAGGGGTAGTAAATTCATGCAAATAAAACTTCATTTAAAACATAATATCACTATAATATCACACTAAAACACTAAAAGTAGGATCAATATCCCAAACACAAACCCATACACATCAGATTGACACTGTAAGGACCATCTAAACTGAAAACATGATATTCTGATAAAACTACAAATCACTAACTATCACCTATAGAATGGATGCTTCGACAAAGAGTGAGAAGATTGCAGGCCTCTCAGTGTGGCCTCATAGGCCCATATAGCTTACAACAACAAAAGTAAGCTATAAAATGTTCTTTACTTAACTTCCTGAAGCTAGTTGCTTTCTTTCTTTTGCAACTGCAATATTAAGGTTCTAAAAGTTTCCCTTCTTTCTTGCTTAGAATATTTAACAAATCTGTTTCTTCCCTTAATTCGATTTGTTTATGTCGTAAAATCGGTATGGAAAACCACCTTGTGAACTTGAAGGTATTTACCTACACAGTGTGAGAGTTAAATAACAAAGGAAAGGAGACTGCTTGTACGGGTCTTACAGCGCCAATTTCAAAAACGAAATTCAACCTGTGGTAGACGCAGGATCTTAATGTGCGTCTTTTGCTAGTACAAACCTATAGGACTTGCCGCTTCAGTGATTTTGCCTACATGGATTTTGATTGGCTAAAGGGGCTTCAAGGTTCCCTTCGGGGAACTTAGGTCAAAAGCTTAGAAAAGTATCTGCCTGCTCTAAAAGTAAGTTCTAAGAGCGAGGTCAACAAATTTTCCGCTGGGGCCGCAATAGCAACCGCAATATATTGTCATACAGACATACAGACAATTACCATCAATCAAAAAGCCGTCTACTGGCCGTAATCTAAAGCCCTTTGTTTGCAGAGTAACTGCACAACACGAGAAGACGAGATGGGTTTGCGAGCGTAAAGAAAACTTATTTGATGGCAATGACTTCATAGATTTTATGAATATGGTTTTTAACAGAATGAAAAGCAATAAATTCTTGATTATATCCATAAAACAAAATGATCTGCATAAGAATTTGAAAGCATAAAAATTATTTTTTGTGTGGAAACGCTAGGGTATTCTCTGAATACCCTGAATACCCGGACAGAACGCCACTGGTTACATATAGGTGCAGTAACGCTACGTTACATAAAGGTGCGTTACATATAGGTGCAGTAACATTGTGTTACATGTTAGGTGCATGACATAAGGTGGAGTAAAGTTCTGTTACATATTGGTGCTGTGACGTGACATCCCATATAAAGGTTTGCAAGTAACAGGCATAATAAAGGGGTTTTGAAGGGTCCAATATCTTAAATCTGCAATACATATCGTTTGCAAAATTTTGCATTTGAAGGCTGCCTTTGGGGATCACAGAATAGTAAATTTTTTTCATAAGAAAGTAGTACTCGATTCGTCAAAATGTCAAGAAAGTTCAGTACTGGATTACGCAAACCTATAAAAGTTTTAGAGTTTATCAATTTGTTTGAAATTGAAGTTTTTCAAGTGAACAGGGACGTAGGAAGCATTTCAAACTTGGGGGGGCACGACACTTTAAGGGCACTTTTGCCGCTAGAAGGGCACTTTCAAATACCTTGAATTTGCGAAAATGGGGCAAAATACCTATGGTAAAAAGGGCACTTTTTCTTTTTTTGCAAAATCTTGGGGGGGGCACGTGCCCCCAGTGCCCCCCCGGTTCCTACGTCTCTGCAAGTGAAGCCAAAGATTTCGCTGTGCACGTGCAAGATACCACTGAGTTCTGCCAAGCTCTGCATTCTGGGTTGGGGTGAAAAGTAAAATTACATTATAGCCAGAAATATCGGAACCATAATGAAACGAACACATAGATTACTTAAGCTTTTCGTCTGACACTCAACAGAGTAATACGTCAGAAAGAGAACGAAACAGAAACCTAACTGATTTATATACCTAGATGTGGATCGAAATAGTATAAAGTTTACAAATACTCGTGCCGGTGTGATGCCAGGTACGTAGGTCGCACATCTCAGCGGTTATGTGATAGGGTTAAACAACACGTGCCGTCTAGCATACGCAACAAAACTGTGCCGCAACGAGAACAACCACCTCAAAACAAAAAAAGATATCTCAAACATGACTCCGTTATAGGTCAACATTTGCTCGACCATCCAGAATGTGCTAAAGCCTACAGTGAGACTTTTTTTCGAATAATTAGTAGAGCAAGATCTACATTTCACTTAGGTATTTTGGAATCAGTCTACATAAAAACCAGGGATCCTCTAGTGTAGACAGAAGCAGCTCGTTTTCGCCTTAGGACTCTTGAAGTAATCTTATTGGTCAACTCACTGTATCGTGGGTGTTGATTGGTTTTCCCTCATCATACCAATCATTCACCTTTGATTGGCCTATTTTATAAATCAGTGAGGTTTCTGTTTCGTTCTCTTTCTGACGTATTACTCTGTTGAGTGTCAGACGAAAAGCTTAAGTAATCTATGTGTTCGTTTCATTATGGTTCCGATATTTCTGGCTATACTGAAGTTCTGTACCATCCAAAGACTGTAAAATTACATTTGAAATTTTGATCAATCATAAGTACAGCTTTGTTCTTACTTTTTACATTAAAATGTTAATTCATCTCTCCCAAATTCAACATCCAGAATTCGTTTATTTTAGCCTTGGAAGTACCAGATTCCTGAAAGTTGCCAGATCAAAGCACAAGTACGTGTAAATGAACTTTTTTGTAGAAAAACTAGCTATTCGATGGAACATTTGCATTCACTGTTGGTAATACTTATACATATGTGTAAATCTTTGAAACTCTCAACCACTAGATTGATAGGTTTTAAACTCTGGCCTTGGTTTTGTCCCTGTTGAACACTACCCTATTGGACCTTGTTCATTCCTTCTTGACCCACAAGCCCAGTCACACCCACTCAACCCTTTTGTTAGACTTTGGAAAATACTCCTTCCCTCACCAAGTCGGGCTTGCTTGGTTTTAAATTTGTGTCATATGAAGCTCTCAGCAGCTTATAAGAATTTCCTGTCACCACTTCATGACTTAAAGATGGCACCAATAGAGTTGAAAGTTGTTGATGCACACATCTTATTGGAACAAATATGCTTCGATGAGCCCATTTTTTGCAAGAACAATTTCCCTAGAACAGGAGTCTCAAATTAAGAACAAGCTAAGAATAATTCTAGGATAACTATTTTCAATTTAGAGAATCAAAATCTATTAATCCTCCAGCAGGGAGAGTCTAAAATTCTCTAACAAGGGGCTATAGTAACCCTTGTTTTTCCCTAACAAGTGCCACCACTAAAGGCTTTTAATGCATTATGCAATCAAGAACAATTGTAGAACATTTCTGTCTTAAAATAGAGAAATGTTACAGAATACTTAGATGCAAAGAATATTTACTGGTGAAAATAGACTTAGTTTTTACTTTCAACAGTTGCCGGAAACAATGTTGTTGCCTTTGTCCTCCATGCTTTTTGATCCATCATCACAGTTAAAGGACATATGTCACGCTTGCGACTGGCTTTCAATTTAGATTTTTCATTGCAATGAAAAATCACCCTCGTTCTTAAACTGTATGAATTTAACCAATCAAATTGTTGCGTCTGAAGATATTGACCAATCGCCTTACGCCTCAATTGTTTTTATTTTAATGAATCAAAACATGGTTATTGTTAATTTTAAGCCAATAGCACGCGTGACATATGTCTCCCAATTCAATTAAAGTAAAATAAAGAGTGTAGATTATTATCATGTAACATTTGCCAATAGTTGATAACCTTCATCTTAATTACTATTTCTCTGTATGATAGGGAAGGCTTTGTTGTAGTCAAAGTATTTGCCATCCATGACCCGTCACTGCCGCTGAAAACCTACCAAGATCAGATCTATGTCATCAAAAAGAAGTTGATGTCAGCGCAGAATGTTTTACCCTTCCAAGGAGCACTGCTGACAGACAAAGCAGGATTGTTGTTCAGGCAATATGTCCATGACAATCTCTATGACAGAATAAGGTAATGATAAATGATGTTTTACAATCATTGATCCATGAGGAACGGTCAGGAAATTACATTCTACTAGATCACGCTACTGCAATTGACATAATCCAGGACAATAAGCTAGCACAGTAACCATGAGGTGTTTACAACTCCATGCTTAACTACAGTGAGGCATTAATTTGTGTCTCGGATTAAAATCTTTCTTTAGAGCCATACCATATCAACATCAACCAGTTTGGGACAGTGGTTAGCGCACTACCTTAGTGAAGCATGATAATCACCAAAGTTTTGCATCTGGCACTTGTCAGAGTAGTACGTCAGAAAGAGCACCAAGATTGAACCTAACAAATAATTATACCCACATGTGAATTGATATCTTCCCATCAGAAAAGAGGTGAAAGATTAGTATGGTGAGAAAAAATCCATCAACACCAGACAAAGAGTCCAGTGAGACAAAATTAACCGCTGCAGCTATTTTCTTCTTCTTTCTACTGCACTGTCTTACTGTCTGTAATTGATGGCTTCTTCTATAGTTGAGGCAAGAAAAGTATTTTACAGAGATCTCTATCTGAAATATTTGTCAGAAAAGTTTGTTTTGCCAAAGTTTAGTGGCAGGGATGGCCGAGTGGTTAGATCACTTGACCCTTGTTCGAAGGGTCCCGGGCTCGAAACCACCTTCAGACCTGTCACAAAGTGTGAGGAGAGAATTAGCCAACTCTCTGTAATTCCAGGCAAAAAGGCAAAAGGAATCACGAGGTGTGATCACATCGAGAGGAAGGACCAGGGTCGCACTGCTCGATTAGTTTACCTATTCAGTGGACCCTTTGTGCTTAGCACATAAACCCATACCTTGCGAATATAGTAAGCGTATGTGCCTATCAACTATCAACTATCAACAAAGTTTTATGTGAATCTTTATCCCACAACTTTTGGAAATGAATATCAGATCAAGAGTCTCATTTTACTGATTAGCATTATCCTCTTCTTCCCTTACAGTACAAGGCCGTTTTTGAATTTGGTGGAGAAGAAATGGATTGTTTTCCAGCTTCTGTGTGCTCTCGAGCAAGCTCATGCTGCAAAGGTAAATGCTTGTTATTTCCGTTCTTTGGCAATGGTCCTTGCTATTAAGTATGAATCAGATCATCAAGCATCCTAAACCATATTGGTCACTATCCAAAACCAAATGACCTAGCAAGATTTGACCATGACATAATCATCACTTAACATGACAAGCCTGTGTTATTTGATAATTAAGGCACTTTTTGTAGTTGTTCCCATCACATCACCGTGGGAAGGAAATACCGATAGGAAGGATGGTTTGGCTGAAGATAGAAGTCGGTACATGATGTCATATTTTTATCACGTAAAACCATTGTATCACGTAAAACCATTTTATCACGTAAAACCATTTTATCACGTAACACCTCTAGCTCCCTTGTTTTCTACGGGCCTGCATCAATGTTGATCATGGAGCAATGAGAAATGAAGTTTGTTTCCAAACATTTACAAATATTTTGCGTTTTCTCACAACCGTATACGATATATATGAAAACATTTGTTTTATTTCATGTTATTAATCGCCATCTTTTTCTCTGTCTAACATAAAGGTTTACCATGGAGATATAAAATCAGAGAACATTTTAGTAACCAGTTGGAATTGGGTACTCCTTGCTGACCTAGCCAGCTTCAAACCAGTTTGTATCCCTGTGGACAACCCTGCCGATTTCAACTACTTCTTTGACACATCGAGACGACGCACCTGCTACATCGCACCTGAAAGATTCGTAGGTGCAGGACAGAAGTATATGGACCTGTTGAATATTAACTCATCAGAGATAGAGCAAAAAGCAGGAAGCAGCCCGAATACACCGTTGTTAGATTTGTCTGGCATTGAGCAGAGTGAAATGACTTATGCTATGGATATATTCTCAGCTGGGTAGGTATGGCAAGCGTCAAATAACACATCTCCAAATCATGTTATGCAAAAATCACGTTCTGTCTTTTATTTTTTCAGTGTAGCGTCCTTTTTCGGAATGTGTCGTCCAAAAATATTTTTCTGATAACGGAAGGTTATGGAGTTGTCAAAAACTCTGCTATCAAAAGTAAAGGGTTTTTTGGAAGAAGCTCTGCAGTTTAATTATGGCTGCCATTTTGTCAGTTGCTACGATAATACTTGATGGAGGAGCTCGTTCTCCCTCTGTCACTTTTCAGTAATATATATTTTTTATACCATTGACGATTGTCTTTATTTGTGAAATGCAGATAAATAACTTTTGTTCTGATTGGCCTATTCCTGTCCTCTTGTGGGTATAAGAATTCTTAAGGCTTTTTTGCATTCATTTTTATTTCACTCCCTTTCTTAATCTAGGTGTGTTATTGCAGAACTGTTCTGTGAAGGTGTGGCACTATTTGATCTGTCACAACTGTTGGCCTACAAAAGTGGCGAATTCAGTCCAGAAGTGAAGCTTAGCAAAATAGACAACAACATTAAGGTAACTAAAGCTGAATGTTTAGTATTCGACTGTATGTTTGTTTACATTGGAGTTTCACGTAGGCCAATTGAAACTAGGCCTACTTATAGTGTTTTTTCTGTATTCACTGTAGGTTTATAGGTCATGTATGGTTGGATAGGTTTGCGGGGTTTGATGGGATACATTGGTGGTAGGATAGGGGTTCCTTGGGGTAGGATGGAATGCATTGAGGTGTAGGGAAGGCTTCATTTACATTAGAAGAAACCTTATTCCCAAGAACCATTTACAAGAGATGTTTCGATATAAACACTTGTGATAAAGATCTTTTCTTCAGAAATAGTTGCTTCATAAATCCATACCTTTTAAGTAAATAAACGCGAGAAGAAGCAGGATTTTGAAAGTCAATTGGGATAACTCGGCAGGTCTTGCGCAGCTGTTTGAAGAGCCCAGATAGGTTCGTGTCTGGGTTTGAAACCACCTTCATACTTGTTACATTAAAATTGTGGAGAGAAATTGCCAGCTCTCTGTTACTACAAGTAAAATGGTAAAAGGAGTCACGAGATGTGATCACATCGAGCGGAAAGACAAGGGTCGTACTTCTCGATTATTTTACTTATTCAGTTGGCCCTTTGAACTTTGTATAACGTATTTTCCTGTCAATGTACTGATTCAATGAGTTTATATATTCAGTGGACCTTTTCTGCTTTACTCATAAACCAATACCTTACGAGGATAAACAGAGTTTTTGCCTATCAACTATCAATTCACTGCTCGATTAGTTCACCTATTCAGGGATTTTACACAGAGGAGGAATGCCACCTCTAATTTAGTTCGTTGCGCATGCGTTTTAAAAGGAATGCCCATTTTATCATAGATGCTAAAACATTAAAATAAAAGTATTAGGTTGAACTGTATGCAAAATGCAGATCAACGCTTCCATTATTCCACGCTGAAGGGTTGGGTTGAAATAGGCTCTTTCTTATTCAATTTTATGGCAAACACATAGTTCATCCGGGAATTAAAGTCTGAAAAATGTGGAATTCCTCCCGTGTGTCAAATTTCCTATTTCAGTAGGCCCTTTGCACTTTGCGCATAAAATAACAGCTTAAGAAGACAGTAAGGGTATTTACCTATCAGCAACTACCAATGAAAAAGCAATTAGGAAAGTCTACTTGTTTATTGATGTTAGTTTGGAATTGTAGGGGATGATAAAGCACATGATATCAAAGGATCCACTTGAACGATTAACTGCTAAAGAATACATGAACACATATCGCGGTAAGTTGATCAGTGCACTGAAATTCTTTTCATCGACACTGGCAACCTTTCTTCGCCTCTTCTTCTTCTTCCTAAAACTCATTAAAGTTGTTTTAAAAAATAGCTGTGGTTTAAGAGCTAATGAAGACCAACTATTCAACAAAAAAGAAAAACCACATTACATTTCATGGATACTAAATTAAATATACCCAACACCTATTTAAGAATTTCATAAAAGCAGCTCCCTCCATTCCACTTTTCATGCTTTTTTCGAAGGGAAAAATGGAGGTTGTAACTTTGATATCATTTGGTAAAGAATTCCATGAGAAGCTGCCACGTAACGATATACTATCAATGCCACATGCAGTTTTTTTTGTTTGAGGCAACATGAACAGATTCTTAGGTGTTAAATTGTAATAAATGTTCTTTTTGTGGAACATGTTGCACAAAAATGAAGAATTTTGTTCTGTTAAGCTGCTATAAACCTCGAGCATTAACTTTTGCAGGTTATTTGATGAATTGTGTACTCCTCTCTTTTTTACTATTAACTCATCAAACGAGGATGTATTGCTATGCATCGCTATATTTGTTGTCCTATGCTTTCTCCCTGCTTTTGCAACAAGCTGGTATATTTAGAACAAAAGCTATACCACGAAGGGATCTGGGCAAGAGCGATTGGGTAGGAGGCTGAATGCGCAGAGGACTTTTGGGCCTGAAATATACCGGCTTGCTGCGAAAGCAGGGAGAGGGCATAAGACAGGAAAATATGGATAAGAAAGGCTGTCAAAGAAGAGCATTTCATGGCATCTTATTGTAAGAACCTAATATATCTATCATCAATGTGTCCTTGCACTCACGGAAATACTTCAGTCTCAACTCTAATCTAATATTCATTTAATGAAATATAGTAACAACAAAGCATAAGAACATCACAAAGGATGAAATAAACTTCATATAATTCAGTTGTTTAATGTTTAGTTTTTCCAACGGGAGAAACGATATAAATGTTATGGACGTCAACAGAAACTTTAGGACGAACTGGTCTCGAACCACAAAAACAAAAACAGCAGATCTGAAGAGCTGAAACCAAGGTGTTCTAATCCAATGCACTGCGAATCAAAGTTTGATTTTCTTGCAGGCCACGTGTTTCCAGAGGAATTCTACACATTCTTGAAAGGATTTTTCGCCAAGTTTGCTGGGGCACCTGTTATGACACCAGATGAGAAAATCTTAAGGTATGTTCCCTTCGGATGTAAGGAAAATTCATTGATAACCGTAACTTATACTTAGTACAATACATGTAAATTTCAAGGTATGTTCCCTTTGAATAGAAGGAAAATTCTTCTTACAATGCGTGAATGAACACCTACCATCTTTAGCACTAAACGCCTTTTACAATCTGTATTGATGATAACAATGATAATAATAAGAGTTGGCCGCTTTCAAATTTCTTAAGCAATTGGCAATCAAAAAACGTGCCATTTTGGGCCTAAAAATGTCAACGCTACTGATGTCATGAAGGGGCTGTTTCGACAAGTACATGTTCAATAATTTTTCCGACGTGAAAATACGGCGTACTTTTCGCTGATATCCGGGTAGCCTTGGGGCACACATCTAGTCCACGTAAAAACTATGACCATTGGAATCGGCCCCCTTATGATGCCATGGGGGCACGTTCTCTAAAAGTGAGAACAAACATATTTCAAATGCCTATAGCTCCGAGACGGCTCGGGGGATCGGGATAATGATTTACCTAATGCGCATGCGTGTAAGTGCGTCCCACACCCAAGTGCAAAACATTATTCCATTGTTTCCAAATTAACCCAATATAAGGTACGCTCTGGTCTTCCTTCAGAACGCACAAATCTTTCGCCTCCTACTAAAGATTTCCGTGGAGGAGGGTAAGTGAATGAGCCTATAGACAATTTTTGCAAAGCCCTGCCATTGGCGGCAACTGACGTAGAAATAAAAACCTCAACCCTCCTTCACTCCTTCAAAGTTTGCTACATATCTAGTGGCCTTTACGAAAGTCTTGGACAAGACTATTTAATATTCGATAATTCATCAAATCTCCTTTTGCTTACTCTATCTAGTTGGTATTTACTTGTGTACTGTGTTTACGATCATTCAATGTGCTCTTCAGAGTAATATAACAAATTATATAACCTTTTTGCTAACACTCATCCCGTACTGAGATTTTATAGAAAAGGTGAGAGGGGAAAAAAATTGGAATCATTAATAAGAACAGACCACAAAATTTGACATGATAGTCACTTATCATGACAATCCTTTGGTATTTAGTAGGGGCACCATTTCGATCAGTAACATCATTGATATGTGATATTACTCAGAGAACAGATAAATCTCTAGGTTGGTAACTTGAGAAATACTTACTTGTTGATAATGCTTGCACATATCAAAAGATCTGAGTTCCAAAACAGCCTTCGGACCTTTGTTTTTACTACTTAACCATCCAGCACTTTCTGCAAAACGAAACAATTGAACGAAATTAGAGGGAATAGTAATAATAATGATAATGCTAAGAGTTAGCTGCTTCCAAATTTTGGAAGCAATTACTTGAGCGTCACTGCAACAGTGGATCTCTCATCAAGAGTTACTTTTATCTGATTTCTTAAAGAATGTAGACAAAAATTGACTGGTTTCTTTGCTAGATTGTATTGTTCTTACAAGTATGTAGAATACTGTTATGTCCTTTCTTTTGATCCTGTTTGTATAGAAGGTCAATATCTAAGGCCCCGTCCACACGTATACGGATATTTTTGAAAACGCATATCTATTTATCCGTTTTGGCCTTCCGTCCTCACGTAGCCGGAGTTTTCGGTGAGGAAAACAGAGCTTTTCGAAAACGGTGTCAAGGGTGGAGATTTTTGAAAACTCCGTTTTCATGTTGTCGTGTGGACAGGCGAAAACGTATCTTTTCGAAAATGATGACGTCACAAGCTTACTTTTGCACAGTCAATTTAAAGAACAAAAACTTTTTGTTAGTGATTCCTCCGTATCCGTCTAGACGCAGATTTTTTTGAAAACGCTCATCGTGTGGACGCAGATTTTTTCGAAAACGGATAAAAAAATATGCGTTTTCAGAAATATCCGGATACGTGTGGAGTGGACGAGACCTTTCAGAGGTAGTCGTTCTGTCTCCGGTTAACATGTGCTACTCATAGTCCTATTAAAGATACACCTATTAAACAATTTTATGAAAATGTGATTTCTATTTTAGAATTCATAAAGACCTAAAGCAAATAAAAGAAGCCCTGTTACCACATTCATCTGACGAACTCGGAGAGACGAAAGAAATTCCTGAGTCTGACAGTAAGGGATTTATTATGTTTTTTAAGGTACTATTCACACGGACCTAAAAACGGGCATGCTTGAGTACTTTAACGAATCATATTGCTGCACCGTGTGGGTAATTTATTTGGATCATTTTGATTTAGAACGTTCTTAAGAACGGATGAAAATAATAATAATAATAATATGATAATAATAATCTACTCTAATACCGAAGCTATACGAGCTATTGGCTATACATTAGAGATAGAATTTAACAGGCAAAAAGGTAACAGATGAAAGGAAGCAAGTTGAGCAGTTTAATCATCCTTCAAAGGTGCTCAATGTTCTTATTCTCTTCTTTCTGTTAATTTTTGCTATCAGCAAGAACTAAAAACGCTCATTTTTGGCATCTTGCATAGTTTTTTAACATTATCCGTTTGAGATTACCTATCATCTCAAGTCACTACCATAATCTGCTTGTGGTGCAACGCGTGGAAGAGAATACAAGCCGAAACAAGAGAAATTTGGCATCGAGCAGCATGTTCCCCTTGTTTTAGGCACTTTTTTGGCACTCTTGCGGATAGTAACAAACATTTCACCTGTGGCATAAGATTATTTCTTGTCTAATGTAATGTTGAAAACAAATGTTGCACCTCTAGTGGGACAAAGAGTTCGTTTTCCCGCTCGGTCTCTTTCGATAAAAGTCTATGGTTTGTGTCACTGGACTTCCAGTGATGATATTTTGTTTCTCTCTGTACCAATCATTTACATCTACTCTGATAGGCCAATTTAGATCCAAATCTGGGTATGATGATTCTCTAGGTTTCATTTTCGTTTTCTTTCCGACCTACCACTCTGATGAGAGACGCAGAGCTCCAGAAGTCATTATGTTTCGGACCAAACCTGTGCGATGCACGTAAAGTCTATATTGTTTTGTTTTAGATAAGGAAAAATATATAATAATCAATTTCTTTAAAGTTGGCTGCATATGCAAATGCATATAGCTTGATTAATTGCTTAATTTTGTTAATGAAAGCCAACTATTTTAAATACAAAATACTTATAACACCTTATAATATATTGTTAAAACGAGCTGACATGATTCATATAAAAAACAGCAGTGTATAATACAATAAAAGCGCTAAAATAATTCAAATTATTTTACAAGAAGAGAGAAAACAAGAAAAGAGACTCAAGTTTGTTGTTGTTGTTGTATTGTTGTTCTCTTGTTAAAAGTTTCATATTAATCAGAAGAAACTTTGAGTAGCAGAGAGCATTTTTCCTTTCCGGGTTCTAATCGAGCACTGTGATGTAGGTACTGATCACGGAGTACTATAGAAATATTGTTTTTTTTAGATTGTTTTGTCATGATATGTTGCCTCATTACATCGAATATTCGGAGTTTAAAGGTTGGTGTGCTGTTTCATCTAAAGTATCATATTCATACTTCGAGAAGTTTTTATTATAGCCATTGGAAATCCATCTTTGAATGAACAGAAAGAAAATAGCTTGATAGCTATTATTCAGAAATAGCGTCACATAGTTTCTTACATGCGTTGTCCATATTTCCTCAATTTTAATTTTTTAGGATTTAGGTTTTTGTTTTCACTCTAAACTTGTTAATCTTCCATTGTAACTTTTAGCATTCTAGAGCCCTTTTTCAATTTTATTCCCATTTCATTGAACCTTTTACTAGAAATTCCTCGAGACATTTTGTAATTGTTTTTAGATGTTTATATCGAGCTTTTGATATTTCTCTTTTAAATTCAATTTTGAAGTCTGATGTCTTATTCGTCCACTAAGCTTTACTCTGAATAGATAGTATTGAAATCAGTGTGAATAGAAGGCCTATCCGGCATGATACAATCCGTATCTTTCCCTTGGAAGCCACCCGGTGTTGACTAAACTGGGCCTAAGTGCTAAACTGCTGATTTATTTGGTTAGACCGTGAAAACTGGGACACTGAAACTGAAATGAGGTTGAAAATTAGCTTTCATTCTGGATTGCTACTAAGTGTAAGCAGAAGGCCTATCCTGCATGATACACTCTGGATTGTCTCGCTCTGAAAGCTACCAGGTGTAGACTAAACTAGACCTAATGTTGGAATTAGTTTCATAACTCAAGTTACCATCCTTATCATTCAGTTCGCCCACTCAAAACACTTGGCTTTGGACCTCATGCTCGAAATGGCAGCACACGTCAGTGATGACGTCATTTTGGAACGCCTACTGCCTTTCATGTTCCATCTGGTGAACGACGAAGTACCACGTGTTCGTGCTCATACCATCGAGACGATTGCCAATTGTCTGCAATACGTCAAGAATGTCCCACGAAACGAGGGGAATATTTTTCCAGAATACATTCTTCCGAATTTGGTAGGTTGTTTTTACAAAGTCTGTGTATCGGCCGTTAGAGTGCTCAATACATAGAGTAGATGTATATATGCACTAAGAAGAAAGAGACTCTAAAGACAAAACTCTCCTTCTCGACAAGCCTGTTTCGTGGCTACTCACATATCAGGAGATGTACAGATACTGATCTATACCTCAATACATCTACACATACAAATCTGTACTTCTTCTGAGAGTGGGTAATCATGAAGCAGGCTTGTCGAGATGCTGAGTTTTGTCTTTTGAGTCTGTTTCTTCTAAGTGTATAAGTTTGTTTTCATATATGTTTTGAGAAATGTTTTAATATCACATTACAAATGTTTTCAATACCTTATCAAGCTAAGTAATTATGTGAGAGAGTGGACAATCTGGACCTCTTTTTAGAGTTTTGAAAGCGACCTCATGTGAAATGAATAATTGGGGCCTAAGTATTTTTGTAATTTATGATTTCAGGTTTGAGTGGTCTTGTTTAGTAGCTGAGTTTTATTCGATTTTTCATTTAGAAAACTAACCATTCAATGCCAAATCATTTTGCCGTCTGAGTCTCAACAATACAAGAATCTGTAGTTGTGTATGTGGAGTCGTACAAGTAATAATTGCACGTTGAAATATTGACCAAGCAGTGTCGAGTTTGATTTTAAGATTTCCTTTGTTATCAAACATAATACAAAACATTCATAGTTTTAAGCGATTTGATAGGTATTTCTCATCTATTTTTTCAACTAATTCATTCTGTTACCAAACCTATAGATGCTAAATTCATGGTAATTTCAACGTGTCTCATCCCTTTTTTCACCAAACATTTTCTGGTCCAATTGTTATACGGATATAGTAACTACCACTGATATCCAAATAAAAACTTGACTGATATGTTCTAAAATGAAGCCATTGGCAGCCATATTGGAAGGCTCAATTCAATGCATTAAAGTTCCACTTGGGTGTGCTTTTTGCTTTGATGATTGTTGGAATGTTATGAATAATCAACAACAGACTGAATAATCGTGCATTTATTGCTAACAACGAATCAAGTCAATATGATTTCTCTGGCAGCCACATTGGGAGGCTAAACGCAAGCCGAAGCAACGGCCTCGAATATTTGGCTGCAGAAACGAAAGAATGCTCGATCCAGTCTTCATTTTGAGGTCTGTTAGTAATTAGCCATGATCATCTTGATTATCTTTTCTTAGAATTACCTCATCAACGACCCGGAAGTGATCGTGCAAGTTGCGATGGCTGAAAATATTGCTTCCCTGGCGGAAACAGCTCTAAGATTCCTGGAAATCGTTCAATTGAATACTATGAATGCTGCAAATCAAGAAAAAGAACCTCAGTTTCAATACCAGGTATCTTATTATACTTCTAAATCTAAAGTAAGATACGGTTTTTAAGGTAGATGGATCCTAATAGGAAAGTGGTTGAGTTATTACTATGAACATAGATTTTGTTGTTTTCTAAATCACTTCAGAATGCTCGGAATGCTCTGTCAAGGTCTCAGAGAAAATACTCCATACTCTACATCTATTCATTCTTTCAAAAAATATCTCCAAAGATGACGCTTTGATTACTGATACTGTCACTTTCGAAAAATATTCTCTATAAAAGGTTAAAACAATAAATTCAAATTTTATTTCTTTCAATACCTTCATGTTTGAATACTTTACAAAGGTGAAAAGTTTCAGGACATAATTTCTGTCATGCTTGATGGAATCAGTCACAAGTATTAACAAGTTTTACTTGAAAGTTGCCATCATTTTGAATCTCTAGTACCAAAGTTAGATTTTATTTCCAACAACACAATTATTAACTCAAATCAATATAAGATTAGATGAATTGTAGGCGCAATCTAAAACATTTTACTTGAATGAGAAGACCTTGAACCTTTCCTGCATTATCAATATTTGCTATACCATTGTAATTTTTGGTACGAAATGTAGACCTTGGTGTTTGAAATACGAAATTAGTAAACAAACTGTCTAGTTTTGCCGATTTTTTCCCCCTGAAAACTATTGGAGACCCGTTGGGTGTAGTGATGTTTGGGAAAATGTTTAGGAAACATTACCTGACTAAAAGGCGATCTAAAACGCTACAAAAAGTTCTTCTTTACCATAAACGCTGGATTGATTTTCAATTTAAAGACAAGACTCGATTTTAGGATCTTGCACAGTCATTTTAAACCAATCCAATTCATTCCAAAATCTCTAGCTAGCATGAAACAGGTGGTTTGCAGATCTACGCCACTCCATCGTGCTATGAACAAATTTTGAAGACTTTTTTAATCCCTACTTTTAATATTCAAACTTTTTCGAGCACTTTGCTGTTTATATGACGTTATGACAGAGTGATAAAGAATCCTGTGGTAAATTTCCTTCCTCTTCCGCGTCTTGTTCAACATTTTATGCATAACAGATTTCCGGTTTTTTGGTAACTTTCTAAAGCGAAAGAGTCTACAGATCTTTTGATATACTAGGTTTGGCAGGAGCTATCGCTTTTTTGTTTTAGCTAGTATTTTCTGTTCCTTGCTCAAAACTTTATTTGTCGGCCTTTGTTTCCACCACCTTAACAACAAATGCCATTTAGATTTTTATTCTTACATTTACAATCAATGTTTCAATCCATATACACCTTTCAGTATTGAGGTTAAATGTTTGTGAAATTCTTAAAGAAATCTGTCAAAAGGATTTGAAGAATTCAACGCTTAAAATCTGCTAACATTCATTTTTTGCACTAACGTCAAGCAAAACATCGAAAGTGTCCTAAGACTGATTGGAGTAGAGTGTACTTTCATGATTTCTCTGCTGATTGACCTTTGAAAATCAGTTGTTCTCCTAACTGTGATTGCTAACGTTCTAACTGTACGCTAACGTGGAATTCCTTTTTGTTTCAGGGTAGCTACGATGTTGAACTGCAAGCCTTGCACGAACTCATACAAAGTAAAGTGACAGCACTTCTCACCAACTCAGACAATTTAGTCAGAAGAACCCTGCTGGAAAAAGGCCTAACTCGACTCTGCGTTTTCTTCGGACGCCAGAAAGCAAACGACGTTCTCTTATCGCACATCATCACCTTCTTGAATGACAAAAGGGATTGGCATTTGCGAGGCGCGTTTTTCGATACTATTGTTGGCGTGGCCTCCTACATAGGTGTTCAGAGTATGAGCATACTGACTCCATTACTTCAACAGGTAATTAAAGGCGCACTCGTATGGGTCATGTGATATGCTTTAATTCAATTCAATCATCCTTGAAATTCTCTACGAGCACACATATCTTTTATGGCGCTATCTGTTGGGCCTAAATATCTGCTCACCATAAAACTAGAAATACTTGATTTGCTTTCCCTTTTCACACTAACAAGGATGTTTTGAAACCAATTTTATTTACAGAGATTCAGCGTCTCGTGCCAGTCCACGGTTGAGTTTCGATCCGTCATACATTTGTTACGAAGCAAGTGCGTTTACCCTAGAACAGATCAAGACCGTTCCGTTCGCCGATCTCGTTAACACTGTACTGGTTTATCTTTGTTGTTTTCCGAGTGAGCATGCGCATTAGAATAAAAAACGTCCTCGTTGTGAATCCGCAACAAATTCGTTACGGTTCCAGTTGTTTACAATGTGCTGGTGCGTCTGACATCAGTAACGGATCAAAACTAGCTTGTTTTCGTAGCAGGATCAAAAGCGTTGCGGTTTGCAGGATTAAAAGTGTTGTGGATCCAATGAATTAATGTAAACGGGAGGCCGATCCGTAATACTTTCGTTGCGGATCCAAAGGGTACCGGCACAGTGTAAACAGGGTCTTAGGCAAGTGCACCATCGAGCAAGCCTTTTTTACTTGCTCACCGAGGGGGGCAATCGAGCTAGATTTGAATAGGATACATTACAATGGGTAGCTATAACACCACGCCTGATTTGCTCTTTTGCCGACTAGCTGAAAATCTCGCAAGCATTAATTATATCAGTATATTTTCATATAGATCAAATAAGATTATTAAGCGGTTAAAGCTGGTATGAACAATCATTCATTAGAGTTATCTAGTAATCTGATGATTATTTTATTCTGCTTGTCATTTCTGTATAGCTACATAAGCCTTATGCAGAGCGGAATACACAGAAGTAGACTTTCAGAAAAAACACATATCTTTGTTGTAACTTTGTTGTAGCTCGAATTTTAGTATTCACTTCACATTTCATAGGGTTTGAAGGATGCAGAGGAATTTGTCGTGTGCAAAGCAATCCATGCACTAACCCGTTTAGCAGAGTTGTTGTTGTTGCAGAAGCCAACGCTGCAGGAGTTTGTCGCTGACGTGGTGCCGTTTCTCTTCCACCCAGTAAGTATAAGATAAGATTATTATCATCAAAGTTATCATAACCCCCGTTAACCATTCATCATCTTTGTAAGTTGCTTTGAGGTTTCTGTATTTATTCCGGGGGTTATTAGCTTTGCTTTGTCAGGCTTGTTGTGACAGCGTTGTCCCTGAAGGGCACGAAGAAGCACCCGACTGTGTAATCACTGGTTTGAAATTCCTGTAGGATTTTTTTCAAATTGGTTACTTTCTTCAAATCAACAAAGGAGAAAAGCATTATATCTTGTGTTGGTATTTAGGAATATTACGGTATATTATGAACCACTGGCTTTCAGGTGACTTTTCGGTCGCAAGAAGAAAAAAAGTTTTTCTAACCCTGCTTGCCTGACCTCGTTTGTGGAAGGGTACTGTGGCGTGTACTACATCACTGCGAAAAGCACTATAAGAGATCTTATTGTTTTCACGATTCGAGTGAACTTCTGAGATAAGCTACTGGCACAGGAGTCAATGCAAAGTTATTTGCCATAAAGTCTCTGGTCGAAAGAAAACTAAGAACGATATATATCTACTAACAACATACGCAGGAAACTTTGAAAATAGCTCCGTGACTGTGTGACATATTGCAAAGGTAAAACCACCTTTTAATCAAACGGACCTGTTTTGTTTATGAAATCTGGAGTCAATTCAATAATATCTTTATTGGTGCCTTAGAATATTGTTTATCAGAGTGGCAAATTTTAAAGGCTGTTTATGTTTAGGACCAATAAAACTGGCCATAATAATGAGGTGGCCTATCCACTTGGTGGCCGTGTGTTAGAGCTCCAATGCAATACTTAACTTTCATTGTCATTGCTTTGCAGAATGATTGGATACGTTTTGCTGCGGCTGGTTTCATCTCGACATGCGCACGCATAATGAACATCGCTGACGTGTACTGCTGTTTGATGACGTCTGTTAAGCCGTATCTCAAGCAATCTATTATTGAACTCCAGAATGAGGTGAGTTCACTTTCAACTTCACTTCCAGTTTCAGAGTCTGGGTTTTCATGGTCTGATGAAATAAATCAGCAATTAGTCAGTTAGGCCCAGTTCAGTCTACATCAGCTAGTATGTAGAGCGAATAAATGCGAAGTCTATCATGCCGGATAGACCTTCTGCTCACACTAAACAATAAACCAGAATGAAGGAAGTTCACTTTCAACTTCAGTTTTAGTTTCAGTATCTAGGTTTTCATGTCCTAATTAGATAAATCACCAATTGAACACTTACCTTTCAAGAATCAAGTCCATTGATGGGCGTTCAGTACTGTAGGGGGGATACCATTAGTACTGTGTGGAGGGACACCATTTAGACTCTGTACTTTGAAAGGATACCATCAATACTGTGGAGGGATACAATTCAGTAGTTTGAAAGGATAATATATATTTCCTCGAGGGAATACCATCAGTACTGTGAGGAGAATCACATCAATACTGAGGAGGGATATTACTTTGAGAAGATACCATCAGTATTTTCGGGGTATGCCGCATTACCACTGACAGCTCAATCCCCGACCTCTAAGGTTGGCATCGAGTCCTCATCAGTCTAGCTACACTGATGAGCCCTGAAATTGGGGGAAACCGGTCTGTAGTCGACTGTTGAGGAGTCAAGTGGTTTTCTTCTTTACTCTGGTATACCGTATACCATCTATCCAGTAGGTTTCTATCATCAAGATTTGATTCTTGCTATTTCAGACGATATTGTTGAGTCTTCTAAAAGATCCTATACCGAGAGCTGTTTACGATTCATTGGTGAAATCTCCACACACCAGACAAGTGATAGAAAGGTATACACACATTATAACACTAATTCATAAGGCATGGTCCAACACAGGAAACTAAAAGTTACCAGAGCAGACTACTGACTAATTGACATACAGACTAATTGACATATGCTACCACCGGGTCTCTAGCCATTGTCCTAAACCAGGAAAAAATAATATAAATTGCGGTAGCCTGCTCTGTTAAAATTACATATCAAACGCAAATACGAAGTCTGTTTCTAAGTTAGACAGCGTTCAATACATGGATGTAGAGCGTAATATGGTGTTGAGGAAAGAGTCCAGAGACCAAATTCTGAATTTCGAAGTCAAAGATACTTTTGAAGTCTAGAGCAAGTAATTCAGACATCTATATCGCTATTTGGGAAAAATTTATCAAGTTCTAGAAAACAGAAGATAAAGTTCTTGTTTCTTTTTCTTTTTGTCTGCAAAATGAAGACTAGATTGACGTGTGATTTATGGTTTCATTACTGTTAGATTGCATGTATTGACCAAACTTGTTTATTGCTAGACTAGAGTTAGTCCACAGTAAGACAGTAACACATGCAGATCTCTCGCACATTGAAGACCACACAGCAAATACAATCAGAAGATTGCGGTCGCAGGGAATGAACGAAGAAGTCGAGAATAAGATCATCAGGCTGAAGGACATCATCTTGAAAATCAATTTTAGTAGAGCTGGGTTAGTGTATTTCGCATTTTTGATAATGATTATGTTAGTATGATGTTGCAATAAACGATAATGTAGACCAGGAAAGAGTATACCGGAAGTCCTCGAATGAGCTCCTGAGGGCTTATTTGAGAGCTTATTTAAAAATGAATTTTCGGATGAGGGCTTTTTAAAGGAGGGGCAGCTTAGTCAAGGGGGGATTTCTAAGCAGTTGCTCATTCTCTTCAAAAGTTGAGATAAAAAATGACAAAATGTTTTTATCAACTTTATCAAAGAAATGATAAAAAGGCTATTTCTCAGATGGAATGTAATAATAGCCATGAAGCCAACTTCTTTTTTCCTCATTTTGTCTTCAGGTGAAGTTGGTAATACTTTATATCTATGTCTTTTTTGGACTTTCTCGAAACAGTATACTATTTTGCAATCATGCTTTCTTTGAATTTGGCCCCATGGGGGCTTATTCCAGAGGGGGGCTTATTTGCAAAAATGAAATTTTATGTGGTAGCTTATTCGGAGGGGGGAGGGGGGGACTCATTTGGAGGTGGGGGTTATTCGAGGATTTACAGTTCTACCAAAAGTAAAATTTTTGTTATGCGAAACCAGTATGAATCGAGATGATTTTTTGAGAATGAAAATTACCTGAGTATGACTCGAACCCACAACATCTAGCTATCTATCTAGAAGTAGTCGGAGGTTTTCGTCTTATTCGAGTTCTTTCCATTATCACAAACTATCTCGATTGGTTTTCCAAATACTGCTTCTTCTCACAACTAGTATGGAAAATGTCAGGCTACTCAATCATAGCTGTAGCATAGATGGTTATATGGATGAATCCTGATTCAATAAGAATGTCCAAGATTGCTCATAAAGCCTCATTTCATGGAATCTAATACAGTAAAAACCTGCAACTAAGAACCTTGTTTTTTAGGAGTTAGCCTAAAGAGGTTCTTGAATTAATTGTAGTTAACAGCAGTAATAATGATGGTTAATGGTTGTTTGTAGCTCTTTGGACTCTCCTTAAATACCACTATTATTGTTGGTAAATATCAACAACCTTTAAAACTAAATATGTAATTTTGCTCTTTAAATACAGTCAAAAGTTTGAAATTTTAGGCTAAGAGGTTTTTAATTATTAGGTTTTTGGCTGTGGGTTTTTACTGTATTGATTTGAGTCACAATTGATATTTGTTGAAATAAAATTGAACTTTGCTACAAGTAGAAAATAATGAAATTGAAACTCTACTTCAGTAGTAAATAATGAAATTGAAACTTTGCTACAAGTAGTAAATGATGAAATTGAAACTTTACCACAAGTAGTAAATAATTAAATTGAAACTCTACTTAAGTAGTAAATAATGAAATTGAAACTTTACTTAAGTATTAAGTGATGAAATTGAGACTTTACTTTCAGGGTTGATAAGCAGTCCGATTCAAGCCTGCAAGGCATTCTGGATCTTTCACACGTGTACAATGCTGATAAAGTGGCTCGTGTTTTGGAACTGGGGCGAGTGGAAGAATATAAAGCAGCTCCAACCAATCACAAGAAGAATAGCACGAGAAAGAGTATTGCTGCTGATCAAGTAAGAGATTTGATGTTTATTTCATGGCAATTCAAAATTTGCTTTTGTTTCTATCAAAACTCAAGGTGAATGCAAGAAACCAGATATCTTTTACACTATTCACTCATCATTTAACACAACCACTACTGCGTAATAATTTAGACAAGAACTAAACAACACGTCCACTGCCTGTTCTTCCTGTTGACTGCAGACAGCCACACCTAAAGACCAAATGATTTTTCCCATGATCCCTCTTGTTTTTATTTGTATGTATTACATGAATCCCATTGGCATAATTGCTGCTCGTTGTGATTCACTCGCCGGGAATTCACGATAAAACACTTTCAATCTTGTTAATCTACCAGAAGCTCTGAAAAGGGGGTTCTGGCCACCTTTAGCATTCACTTTGAGATAGTCAACAATACAAGTGTCCTTTACACACACTATATAAAAGGCAAAGGTAAAGGTTTAATTTTATAGTCTTATATCTAGTTCCAGGAACTACTTAATCGACTTTAGAGGATACCCCCAATAATGTTTTAAATAGAACAGTGCACACGATGCTCATAACTACTGACCATTTATACTCATGGGTGAAGAAATGGACAATTGTGTTCACATCTAGCCCAAGGGTGTCATCCTCCTTTGGCAAGGGCTTACTTTTGAACCCACCACTTTTCGGTTGTGAGTTCAACGCCTTGCCACTACACTATTAAGGACCACTTCTCTTTGTGTTGACATTTCTTCCTAATGGAAGGAGATGCGGCTCTCCCACCTTCTTCCTCTGGCTACGTACCTGCTTAAATCCTTACAGGGGAAAACCCCAGCCTGCTGATTTTATGAGTCAAGGTTCTTGCAAGTAAGTGATTGAGTGAGTTAATGTTTAAAGTGTAAGCGTCTGGGCTGGAAAGTATAGCGGGCCACAGCACCAATTGTGCCAGAAATTTGTTTGAGTCGTCATAAAGAAAAAGTGAGAAGAAAGAAGAAAGGGAGGAGGTCAGTCTTTGAATAGTGCAAAACTTCAAAATAACCAGAATATCAGAACATAGCAAACTAACACAGGTATTTCGATCCTATTTCGATCCACATCTGGGTATATGAATCAGTTAGGTTTCTGTTTCGTTTTCTTTTTGACGTATTACTCTGTTGAGTCTCAGACGAAAAGCTTAAGCTTTCCCTGTGTTCGTTTCGCTATGATCCCGATATTTCTGGCTATTCTAAAAGAAGGAGAAAAAAGAAAGAGTAAAACATAGAAGCTGGATGGATGGATTACTAAAGCTATTGAGTGTCAGACGAAAAGCTTAAGTAATCCATTTGTTCGTTTCGCTGCTATTTCCGATATTTCTGGCTAATTTAAAGAAAGGAGAAAAGAGAAAGAGTGAAAGATAGAAAAAGAGTGGGAAAAGAAGGGAGAAAACGGAAGAAAATGTGAAAACTAGAAAGAATTATGTACCCTCCATGTTAAAGACCTTGTTTTTGACCAGACCATTTCTGTTTCGTTTGTTTATTTCGACATGCTCGCAGTTATCACTTTTGTATTGGTCTAATAGCTAAGGCCTTAGTGTGCTAAAATCATCTACCTTTAAGAAAAAGATATAAAGAAATTCTTAATCTCTCTCAATTTTTTCTGCTGTTTGAATCTTTTTACTATTATGTACATGATAAAATATCTGTGAAGGATTACAAAGTTGTAAATTCGTGCTGTATTGAAGCCTTTTTGATTAATATTCTGGCTTTTTGGTAAAAATAAGTTTTCTCTGTCCCTGTGTACAAAATTATAGCTTACTGTTTCTAGCACATACCCTAAGCCAATTGAGAAGGACCTTTAGTTACTGAAACTTTTGTTAGGGATAGAATTTAATGCACTCTGTCTTAAGTAGGTACGTTTGTGTTTAACGTGCTAGGCTACGAATAGCCTTATTTCAGCAGGCATACGGGACCCCTGGTTTATGTCCCTTGTGAAGGATGGTAGAGTGAGTTGTTTAGTCAACACCTCGAAGATCAACCATCCAGATGCTGATCTGATAAGACCAAGCATGACTTCAGCTACAAATATCGAACCGCTTAAAGGCACTAGACACTTATAGGACAGTCTGTTTGAAAAGTATAATGAATAAGACGTTACTTGGTCGGCACAAAGCTCCTGTTTACTGCCAATACGATTTCTCATTGGACAGATATTGATAAACACGAAAATTATGGGAATATGCCCAATTTAACAGAGTCGAATCCTATTAAGCTGCTCAGACACACACCCCATTCTACAGTGCTCTTCTCTGCAGTGCTGTTAGGTATTTCCTAGCATGAGTGAATTCTGACGAGCACACTCTCTTGTAGATGCAGACGTCGACCATTCTGTCACAGGCCTTTGAAGTGAATCAGACGATCCAAGAAGAGACTCCACGCACGACAAAAGATTCAAAACGAGGCAGCATGATCGATGTATCAAACTCAAAGACATCTGAAATTGAAAATGTGGCTTTAAAAGATGTAAGATTTTTTAGAATTTCTAATTGAGGTGTTAGTTTATGTTCATGTGTGCTTATGTTTATGTTTAATGGTAGCCAAACCAAGGCTGGTACCTTTTTCATAAGAGGTATGACAGCATGCACTTCATCAGAAAAAGTAGAGTTGTCCTCGCACAATTGATGGCAGCCATTAGTGAGTAAGTTTCTGTTTATCATGCTAGCATGACTAAGGGCTGGGCTTTATTTCAAACACGGGCTAGTAGCATGCTCTTGATCACATGCAATTCATAACGTTAGGGCAACTAATTACAGCATTTAATCGCAGAGTTTCTAAGGGCTGGAAATCTGGAATTCATTACCAGATAAAATGAAACAGCTTGAACTATCAAAGAGTTCAGAGCTTTGATTAAGACTGGGTTGTTAGAGAACAAATGTGCATGTTCTTTTTGCAATGGAAGTTGAAGTTGATCCTTGAAGTTGCAATCCTTGAAGGTTTATCACTATTGCTTCAACGTTAGAAAAAAGTAATACGATGCGATACGATGCGATACGATGCGATGCGATACAACACAACACAACACAATCACTTCATATAGTACAATACAATCACTTCATATAGTACAATACAATCACTTCATATAGTACAATACAATAAAATATATTGCAATGCAATGAAATGTAATACAATGCAATGTAATGTAATGCAATACAATACAATCACTTCATATAGTACAATACAATCACTTCATATAGTACAATACAATGAAATATATTGAAATGCAATGAAATGTAATGCAATGCAGTGCAATACACTACAATACAATAAAATACAATACAATACAATCACTGCATATAGAGCAACACGATGCTAATGTGTAGAAGAAAGTGAGCGAGTTTCTGTGTAACGTGATTTTCAGACTATCACTATTTCCAGCAGCGCAACGATATCTTGAACCAGAATCACTGCTAGTAGTACAAGATCTTGGTATGTTTTAGTGCGCAAAAGTTTGCAACTAAATTATTGAATTTTGTATTGAAAGATATTTAAACAGATATTTTGTGATTTCCTCGAAAGATTAATTAACAATTTTTATTGCAACTTGGTACAACATGGTATTTAACTGTTTGTTTCTTGTTTTCATCAAATTCTTTTAATTTTATTTGTTTTAGTGGAGGGACCTTCTCCCTTCTCCTGATTAGTTTATCAATTTAGAGAGTTCCTCCTCAGTCAATTAATCTTAAACACAGCCCTGCAAGTTTTTGTTATTTTGCATAGCTTATATGTATTGTTAATAATTCTCAAATTTAAAAAGAAGTTAATGAGTAATTAATGGAATGTAATGTATAAAGATTGTATTTTTGATTAACTATTAGATAATGAAAACTGAAAACTGAACTATTATTTTCGTAGATTAAAGAGAACGTGCAACAAAGCGAGCTTCACAAAGATGAAGTGACCCATGGTAGAACTCAGTCTGTAATTGCAGAAAAGACTCACATGCAAACGAGTCAGGGTAAGCCTCCTTTCCAACAGACAATGACAGATCAGCCAAAGTATGCCAAATGCAAACTGGATCTTCATAACCTCGCTGTCCACAAGAGAGCTGAATATAGGAGTGGTATGTTGGTTCACCTTTTCTAAAATGGGCAATGTCTCTGCAGTACAGTACTGTGAAGGGTTTTCAGTACTGTTTAGGGTGTTCAGTACTATGGGAGGATATCATAAGTACTGTAGGCTGATACCATCAGCACTTTGGAATACTGTGGTATTATCCCCACAGTATGGAACACTATCCACAGTACTGGTGGCATACCCCGACAGCACTGATAATATACCCCAACAGTACTGAGCACCCTCCACCGTATTGGAAGTATATCTCCACAGTAATGATGATATCCCTCCACAGTATTGAATATCCTAAGCAATACTAATGATATCCTTCCGCACTTTTAATGGTATTTCCCTATATCAATAAACATCCTCCGCAGTACTGATGGTATAACCCTAACTGATGATATCCCTTCAATATAAGTCAGTTATGTTTTTGTTTCGTTCTCTTTCTGACGTATTACTCTGTTGAGTGTCAGACGAAAGCTTAAGTAATCTATGTGTTCATTTCATTATGATTCCGATATTTCTGGCTATGATGATATCCCTCTACAGTATTGAATATCCTTCAAACTACTGATGATATCCCTATACAGTACGGATGATATCCCTCTCCAGTACTGATGATATCCCTCTACAGTATTGAATATCCTCCAAACTACTGATGGTAATACCCACACAGTACTGATGATATCCCTCTACAGTACTGATGATATCGCTCTACAGTACTGATGATATCCCTCTACAGTACTGAGCACCTTCTAAAGCACTGCACAGTCGTTTCCCACGGTATTTCTGGTTGGGATATGAATAAATTCCAAAACTCTTCAATGAAATTTTGATGACCTTACTCTGCTAAAGACCTTAGAAGAATTCTCACTATAGGTTTGGGCAGAGACCTTGTTATCAAATCTTTCGTCAATCTTATTGGATATTTCATTAGACTACCGGTGTTGATTGGCTGTTTCTGCACCATACCAACCATTCACCTCTTTTCGAATATAATTTCCATCATATCGAAGTATAACGTTTTCTTGTGCATTTCGATCATTTTGTAAAATATATCTTATTTTCGTTTCTTTAGATGTCAAGTCTAATTCGTTGATTGGTTCGATAGTTGCAAACAAAGGAAAACAAGCAAGGTTTGAGCAATTTTATTTTTGTATTGGTTTGATTGTGCATTAGTTATTTTTACAGTTTCTTCTATAGCTTAGTCCGTGAATATTTGCTTAACATGCTAGCACAACTTGGATTAGGTCTTTTTTCTATTAGGGGTGCGCTAGCATATTTTTTTTATTTCATTTAGCAAGGGATATTTCTGATAATGATAAAGCCTAGATTACATCAGCGTTAGATGGTGACGGTGTCAGAAACTGCGGGGCCTGGGGCCAAACACCATTTTAGGCTCTTAGGATAAGTACAAAATCACCACCGTAGTTAATATTTGTGGGCTCTTTCATTATATCTACAGAAATTGACAAACGTGTTCATAGCATATTTACATAGTCTACAGCGAGGGGCAAATCAGTCAAAAAGTGTCGTACACTTTAGACTAAAAATCTTTAAAAATATTCGAAAATTTCTAAGATCTTTAAAAACTTGCCCTGAAAAATCTTCAAAAATCTCTGAACATCTTAAAATCTCAAAGAACCTTTAAAAATCTCAAAGAACCTCTGAACATCTAAGAAATCTTTAGTAATCTTTCGAAATCTCTAAAAATCTCGGACACTTTTTTGTAGTGATTTTCCCCTCGGTCTACAGCTGTTGAAACCATAAATTTGGCTAAATGAAAAATGTTTTTTATGTTCGATATGTTTCTAAGGTTTTAACGATTTATTTTTAGTTGGAAGCCAAAAGGTCAGCTGGTGGCTCATCTCCATGAACATAAATCTGCTGTCAACAAGTATGTAGTTGTTGCTGTTGTTGTTGTTGTTGTTCTGATAATCATAATCATTTGCTCATTAGCCAAGGTGGCTGTGTGTGCACCAATGAATAGACAGCCCCCATCCCTGTTGATTTCAGCTATTCTTCTCAAATTAGAACCTCCTTCTCCTTCTCCCTGTAGTCTTTCCCACCGTCATCTTTCTTCAATTCCAACATCTATAAATGCTCCAGCTTTCTTTTCCTAACCACATCTACCATCATTATGGTATATATCCACAAATTTCTGTACCCACCCGTCTTTTTCGCTCGATGATATTCCTAACATTCTTCTGCTTGTCTTCATCTCAACAGCTCTATGTATATCCTTGATATATTTACTAACTGTCTAACTCTCACATGCATACAGTGTACAGTAAGTTATGCTGTATACAGCCATCACAATTGACCACATCTCCTCAGAAGGGACGTCGTTGGACATCCCTTTGGGGTGGGGGGCAAAAGTTACAAATTTCCAACAAAATTTAGAGATTTAAAATGGCATTAAAACTGTAAATTTTCTGACGAAACCGACGATTTCATTTTTCCCTGCACGAAATGCCCTTTTCTATGCAGCATCCCCTCATGTTAATGATATAGTCTCAACAGAGGAAGGTTTTTTTCAACATTCAAATTGTTGCTTATCTCTTTTCGTAGAATCGTGGTGAGTCACGACTGCGCTTTCTTCGCCACTGCTTCCGATGATTCAACCGTGAAAATCTGGGACACTCAAAGACTTGACGGGAAATCACTAACAACCAGATCGAAGCTGACTTACACTAGAATGGGTAGGTGATCACCCTGGGAACGTATGTGTAATACTGTTGAGGGTGTTCAGTACTGTGGGTGATATCATCAGTACATTGGAGGGTGTTCAGTACGGTGGGGAAAATCATCAGTACATTGAGGTGTTCAGTACTGTGGTCTGATATCATCAGTATATTGAAGGGTGTCCAGGACGATGGGGGATATCATCAGTACATTGGAGGGTGTTCAGTACGGTGGATGATATCATCAGTATATTGGAGGGTGTTCAGTACGGTGGATGATATCATCAGTATATTGGAGGGTGTTCAGTACGGTGGGGGATATCATCAGTATATTGAGGTGTTCAGTACTGTGGGTGATATCATCAGGACATTGGAGGGTGTTCAGTACGGTGGATGATATCATCAGTATATTGGAGGGTGTTCAGTACGGTGGATGATATCATCAGTACATTGAGGTGTTCAGTACTGTGGGTGATATCATCAGGACATTGGAGGGTGTTCAGTACTGTGGGTGATATCATCAGGACATTGGAAGGTGTTCAGTACGGTGGGGGATATCATCAGTATATTGGAGGGTGTTCAGTACGGTGGGGGATATCATCAGTACATTGAGGTGTTCAGTACTGTGGGTGATATCATCAGGACATTGGAGGGTGTTCAGTACGGTGGATGATATCATCAGTATATTGGAGGGTGTTCAGTACGGTGGGGGATATCATCAGTATATTGGAGGGTGTTCAGTACGGTGGGGGATATCATCAGTACATTGAGGTGTTCAGTACTGTGGGTGATATCATCAGGACATTGGAGGGTGTTCAGTACGGTGGATGATATCATCAGTATATTGGAGGGTGTTCAGTACGGTGGGGGATATCATCAGTATATTGGAGGGTGTTCAGTACGGTGGGGGATATCATCAGTACATTGAGGTGTTCAGTACTGTGGGTGATATCATCAGGACATTGGAGGGTGTTCAGTACGGTGGGGGATATCATCAGTAATTGAGGTGTTCAGTACTGTGGGGATATCATCAGTACATTGGAGGGTGTTCAGTACTGTGGGTGATATCATCAGTACATTGGAGGGTTTTCAGTACTGTGGGGGATATCTTCAGTACATTGGAGGGTGTTCAGGACGGGGGGGGGGGAATGCCACCAGTATTGCTAAGGGATACCATGCAGTACGTGTGGAGGATATTCAGTACTGTGGAGGTATACCATCAGTACTGTGGAGGATATTCAATCCTGTGGGCGTACCATTAGTAATGTTGTAGGATACCATCAGTATCTTGGACGATACCATCAATACTGGGAAACCACGAGTACTATGGAGATCATACCTAAAGTAATTGTGGCTTCCCTCCACAGTACTGAATACTCTCCACAGTACTATAGTTATCCCGCAAAGTACTGATGGTATTCGTTTATATGTATATTCACATTCATAAATTCATATTTTATTAATTCATGTACTCAAATTGGTCAGTTTCTTCTTTTCCTTTTTGAATTTAGTTGGCAAGATCAATTGCTTAACTTTCTGCAAGAATTCCTACACTCTCGCATGCTCCTCAGATGATGCTTCGATACACGTGATCAAGTAAGTATACCGGCATGCAATTCTAGCTTCTCTAAAATATGCTAATGCTAATGCTATCTATGTCCTTGTTAGATTTGCTACCTTACAGTAAAAACCCGCTTATAAGAACAAGTATTTTTAAAAAGCCTTTACCGTAAAACCTCAGTATTTTAGAAGACTGTCTCTTGAAATATTATACAGAACCACTCTAATTTAAAAGGAAATATATCATGGAGGCAAAAGAGTACTAAAAATGTATAGCAAGTAATCTCGTCCACTCATCCAAATACAGATGTGGGAAAATGTCCTTGATAATTAAGAACCTATCAGGCTGTATCATAGTTGCGTTGGGAGATATTGACTACTTTAGTACTGACTACAAACGGTTTTTTATAGGATTGAGCAGTCGCCTTCAAGACTTCCCTTAATAATTGAGAGAAATCTCAATGTAGCCGAGGAAGGGCTTGCTGTTGATATGCATCACTTTGATACAGGTATGACATAGATAGCTCATATACTCTAGCACTGTACTTCGTAAATATCGATTTCAAAGTAATTGGAAACTTTGGCTGGAGGTCCAAACTTTATTGCCCAAATTTTCAGGCCTTTTTTACAAAAATTCTATCACTGCATATTCATTATTCCATATCTAAGTTGATTTATTTGACCTTGTTCCAAAATGTTTGTGTTTGTTTCAGAAAGTATTCGATTCACAGTGCCTTTTCAAACTGTTCATGTTCAGAAAACAATCCACTAGATTTTATGGTAACAGTTGCTAAGATAGATGAACCTAAAATTGATGAACCCTAATTCGAGTAACATGTTATACATTGCACATAAAGCCTCTATTCATCCAATCTAATAATGATGTGACGTAGTGCTGATGGTTTTGGAAATAAGATTAGAATTTGTTGGTAGAGATTCAAAATGGTTGCAAGTTTGATGCAAAGCTTGAAACTATTCATGACATGATTTCACGAAGTGTGGCAACAATAATGTCCTTAAACTTTTCACTTATAAAAAGTATTGACATCTGAAAGTAATGACAGAAATAAAATGCAAATCTAGGGTTTAGCAGATCTTTTCTAGGCAATATTCTTCGAAAGTAACAATATTAAAAACTAAAGTATCATCTTTGGAGATATTTCTGATTGAATGAAATAATGTATACGAGCTCTGTTTCTGTCAATATGAAACTTTGATAGAACCATCTGCAATGATTTCTAGAATAAGATGTTTTAAGTTTATAGGACCAACTCAACCACTTCTTATAAGGATCCATCTACCTTAATGAGTGAAGTTTTGTTAATGAAGGGATTGTTATGATGTAATTATTTTTAGGCTCCCAAAGCGTCATCTCGTATGCAACGGTGCATGGCTACATCTGTGGTTGGGATTTACGCATGCCTGCTAATAAATTCGCATGGAAATTCAAGAATGACATCCGACTGGGTTAGTATCTTCATTCCTTTGAAACAAAGGTTACTTACTCCATAAGTAATTAAGTAAAAAGCAAGTCATCCAGTCAGTTAAACTGAGCAAGTAAGCAAGCAAGCAAGTAATTAAGTGAAATAAATAAGTAACTATACACCTTTAAAGCAAAAATGATATCTTTTAGGTCTGATAACAAGTTTTGCTGTCGACCCATTTCAATGCTGGTTGAGTTGTGGCACGTGTGACGGTGCTATTGTATGCTGGGATATGAGGTTTCAACTACCAATCACAACCATTCAACACTCGAGAAGTAAGTGACTTGATACAGTTACAAACATATTCATTTCATTTTTTAAGCTATTTTCACCCTGGGGAAGGTTGTGCAGTACAATGCAGGATGATCAGTGCTGTAGGGTGGATATCATCAGTACTGTGGAGGGATATCATCAGTACTGTGGAGGGATACCATCATTACTGTGGAGGGATATCATCAGTACTGTGGAGGGATATCATCAGTACTGTGGAGGGATACCATCAGTACTGTGGAGGATGTTCAGTACTGTAGAGGGATATCATCAGTGCTATTTGGTGACTCCATCAGTGTATTAGAGGGTGTTAATACATTTGAGGGATACCAACAATACTGTGGAAGGATACTACAACCACTTTGAACATTTTCCAACAGTGCTCACAGTTTCTCTCCACAGTACTAAATATCCCTTCACAGCACTGATGGTATACCGATCTCTCACCACTTTTTGGTATTTCTTCTTCTAGAAGCGCATGTGCGAAAAATAAGCAGTCATCCTATTGAACAGTCCTGGGTTGTAGCCTCGTTTCAAGGCAACAATGAAGTCTCGATGTGGGATCTGGAAACGAGTGCAAGACGACAGACTTTGTGGGCTAGTCCTTATCCACCCTTGTCTCAAACACAGGTATGGATACAAGCAACCACTTTTTTAACTAAGTACAGAATGTTTCTTAACTAATTGAAACTACAGAATTCTTTCAAAAACTGTTTCAGCTTATTGGAGAGTTAGACTTAAAACATGAGTCCCAGTAATCGCTCATCATGAAATTAAGGCTAGTAATAAACTGAGACCGCTTCTAGTTTGAGTGTTTCTCGAATTTATCCACAGGCATTTTAAGCAAACAGGATAGAAACGCCACCGTAATTCATCAACATTGCACATAACATCATTCCCTTTACGTTTCGTCTTCATGTTTCTAGAAATCGTAACACAAATGTTTTTCTTTGGTTAAAGATTACCTTCAATATGTAGATTATATCTAAATTCGCCAACAACATTGAGCTTTGCTTCCATCAGTCTGATTTAAAGAAAAAGAATTGCAATTGTGTGCATCACAATATAGCAAAGAAAAAGCACGCAGTAATCAAAAGAATCAATTCTCAAAGGACATACCTATGATACAGAAACAGATCTTTTCTTCATTATTTCATTCTTTCAAAAATATCTCCAAAGATCATACTTTGATAAGTATTAGCTTTACTTTCGAAAAATATCCTCTACGTTCCGGAAATGAATGATAACATATTTATTCTATTTTTTAGATTTCCCAAGATGCAGTTCTTTCCATATTACCGACCGAGCAAGAGAACCGGACTTATTTCTTAACCGGAGGAAATGATCGACGAATCCGCCTCTGGGATCTGAGGCACCCAGAGAGCTCCTCCCTAGTAGCTGGTGCTGCGACTGATAATCTGGATCATATTCGATTATCATATACGTAAGTATAGAAGCTAATCTATATCTTACAACAGATCTCATTTTTATATTTGTGTCTCCTCTCCTCCTCTCCTTTGATTTACCTCGACCCCTTCCAATGGGCCTAAACTACCAAAGCTCTGCGTCTGATACTCATCAGAGTGGTGCATCTGAAAGAAATTAAAAATGCAACCTAAGAAATGAATATACCCCGAGGTAGATTGAAATTGGCCAATCAGAGAAAAAAGCTAACTTGTAGTTATTGCAGAAAGTGAAGTGAATTATGAAAACAATTTTTTGATTAATATTCACTAACAAGTGTTTTTTCATCTTGTTTATTCATGATAACATCCTTGAATTTTAGGCTGAATAGGCTCTCATATGATGGTGTTAAATTCGAATACATTATGCATTAGGTGGACTGCTGAATGTGATTACTGCACTCTTAAAAATTGTCTCATAAAACTAGATTTTTTTCATTTCTTCTTATTTCCAAAAAATTTGATTTTAGAAATCGATTGATTGATGGAACAGAAGTTATCTACGAGACGAGTGAGAGGAGATCACTCCAAGAAGAGTCGCCCCGAAAAGGCCCGGATGAGTCACCCAGTGGACATCATGATTGCGTAACTGACGTTGCTCTCACCAGGGTTCCCCAAAACTTCCTTATAAGTGGCTCTAAAGATGGGGTTGTCAAAGTTTGGAAGTAGGTATGCACTGGGGGTCTTTAAGTATTAGGACGACGGAGCAAAATATGGCCTAGCCTCGACAACCACTGCAACGGTTGCTAATCAAAGTCTCTGGTTTTGACGGGAATTTTAAATCATGGCATCAGCAAACATAATATTTTTAGGAAACAAAAGTAACGCTTTTTTATAACAATTAAAATGGGAAAGAATACAACTACTGTGCCAGTCATGGCGAAAGTAGACGCAAGGTCACCGGAGCTCCCACCATGAAAGGCACTTACAATTCAAATTTACAGCATTCCAAATAAAGAAATATAAAGAAATATAAAACACATTAAGCAAATGGTACAAGATTTCAGTAACGCTTGATAGGCCATTGTCCTAATACTTAAAGACCATTAGTGCATGTGCTTTGGGACTAAGTAGCCAAGGGCTTGGATAGAGTGATGTGTTAAGGGTCACAGACACAGATAGGTAGGAAGTTTCTGATTGTACGGAATACAACCAATTAAGGGTATTTTTCCACGACCCTCTCTCGCTTCTTTAACAACTAAACAGAACATAAACAAAATGAATCAAAATTGAATTGTAATTACATTTTAGATATGAGGACCATTGAGACCATTCTGAATCAAAAATTTAGAAGCGGACCATAAACGGACAAACTGCACATTTTGTATCTATCAACCTAGGCGGTTATTCATATCTTTAGGATAGAGGTACTCAGATGGAGGTACTAACCATTAACCCAAATAAATAATTTCAAGCAAGAAAATTTACCAGAAAACTTAATTTTGCTTGCTTTTCTTGCAACCCAAAAAATAAAAGGGCTTCATCAAAAACTGTAGCCAAACAAATATTTCCTGAACCAAAAGATCGACTGAACCAAAAAATGAATTTTACTGCGATTGTAGACCTATAAAATTAACCTGAGCACCCCTTTCCTAAAGATACATGAGTACCTCCTCCCTCCTGGTGTTTCGAGTACACATTTAATAATGGCCCAATCTTAAAAATTTGGTTCAAAATGTACGGCCTCAATTGTTTATTAGAAAACTATTATTACGCAAAATTTGACGTAATCATAACTTACTAGAGTGTTTTCTATGTGTTCTTACAACAACCCAGCAATTTTACAGTGGTTATGAAGGTGAGAATGTGAGACAGCAAGGCAGTATTTCATGGCCATATTGTTCGGATGCACCAAAACAACCTAGGCTCGTTATGATTAATTCTAGGGGTTCATGGGTCATGGAAGGGTTAAGGTCAAGTTGGGGATAGGGGTTAGGGATATCGTCATGTTAAGGGATAGAGCTAGGTTTAGGGTTTGGGTTATGGTAAGGGGGCCTTTTGGATAGGGTTAGATTCAGTTTCAGAAAGAGGTTTCGAAAAGTGTGTTTTGATGCATACTAACAATTGCTTACCGTATTTTAGGTGGGCATCTTCAAACAGTCTCGTTTCGATGCTGCTTTTCATGCATGGCTAGGCCAAAATGGCGTTTAGATTTCACTGTCTGTAAGGAACCTTGATTCAATGAAGTTTTGAGGAACTGAGGACTGATTTGATATCACATTTAGGAATGAGATAATATAGAGTTAGATTCAGTCATTCAAAAGTTTTTTAAGCCAAGTGACTTTGATGTATCGAAAGTAATTGAGATTGATATCCGGATAGGCCTACTTTAGGCCTAAAAAGTAAAGTAAAAAACGCGTAAAAATGGCTGACAAAGCAGAAGCAGGGAAATCTAAAGAGTTTGTTGGTTATTCTTCATTTCAAGAGTTTTATCAGGTGAGATATTTTTCGTGCTTGATACCCGATAGTAGACCTTGTCAGTCAATATATGGTAGGTACACACAGATATCTTGATGTTAGTGTCATCTTGAAATCAAACTTTATTTTTTTTTGTCGGCATAAAATACACTAGGCTATCAAAATTATTGCACAGGTCGATTCAAAATGGCGGCAAAATTGCAAAGCTGTGAGGGCTAGGCCTAAATTAAAATTCCCATAACTTGTGTCAGACAGCTCACAAATACAAGGATTTGGTGGCAAAATTTAGGAGATTTTTTGACACCATAGCTCATATCAACAAGTAGTAATGGATTGAGGGAGAAGTTATGTATGACTTGGGATTTGAGTGATGGTCAAAATATCAGCAAGAAGATTTTGAAGAAGGAGTTGTCATCTAAAATCGGTACAAAAGTGTTGTAAAAGGTCATTAACATGGTAAAGTGCTTTGTTACTTTGTTGCTACTGCTTTGAAGAGCCCCAATTATTACAAATTTTCAATTCAAGAAAATTTCCAAACAATAGAGACCAAACTGTGAGTGTGGCTTTTGTAGCACATGTGTGTATTAACTCTAGGGAATAGGATTAAACTATAAGAAATGGCTGCTACTAGTGTCATACTTTAAGCAAAGGGCAGCTATAAGGCTGTACTCTTTGATTTATCGAGTTTATTCGAAGGAAAAAATGTCACCTAGATTACAGTTTATCTGCTGGCCTCCTGCCTTAATGCAGTCTACCGAAAACAGATCCCCTCGTCAGGGAGGTAATACACGTTTTTTTTTAATAAGAAACCGGTTTATAAGAAACCTAGTACTAGAGCCCCAAAAATTTAAGAAACTTTTAGAACTATATCAATATCTTTAAGAAACTCCGAAAATATATAAGAGGACTTTCTGGGCTGGAAAGTAATATGTCAACAATACATTTTTGCTTGATTTTAAGTTAGCAACACGTTTTTATTTAGAGTAACACAGGATGTTGAGTCTAATTGTATTAGTTGGTGGGTTTCACTTTGATACGAGAAATATGCGAGGGAAAGTGCAAAATTTGATGTTAAGTGGGTATCTAAAAATAAGAAACTTTTAAGAAACTTTTAGTACTAGAAACTGGTGAAAATTTAAGAAACTTTTAGTACTAGGACCCAAGCTAGGTTTCTTATAGAAAAAAAAACGTGTAGTGTAGCTGCTTTTTGGAAATCTTATTTCCCTGTGGTTGCTGCCTGCTTAACTGCAATGGTCCCAAACTCTCTCAATCTGCAGAAAATCTTTTGATCAAAGGAGTGAACCATATTTCTTTATACAATATTTACCGCATTGAAAAATATGTCGTGTTTTCCCTACATAGCAGGGGGCAAAATTATCTGGGCAATAAGCTCCTTTGTAAAACCATAGAAAAGGTATGACAGAGCGATCTAAACAAAAGAAAAGGTGCAAGCATAGTTGCAAATGAGAGAAAGTTTTTCACACCGGAATATGTATAAGATGGTATGAAATAATTCTATATAACGTATACATTTTATATTGTATTTTCAACTAAATGTGTTATTGTTTCATTCAACAGAATTTGCTGAAGACAGTGGTACAATGCACGAGAGCCTCTAACGAAATGGCCAGATCTCATGATGATCATGAATTTTGGACAAGTTTTGGGGAATACAAAGAATTCTGTGCAGCAAAAGGAGTTGAAACTCTCAATATGTAAGCTTCTGTGTGTTTATTTCATACAACATTAATTGCCGTATCATAGTACAGCACCCCTTTGCAGTCAAGCCGCAAATATTGATCTTACTCAAAAAGAAAAATCATTAGATTTGAATTTTGAATATTCTGCAACTTGTCTTAGGGGGCCATGTCACTAGAGCTATTTTTGACGAAATCATCCATTGGAAAAAGTCTTATGAAGATTTATAAAACAAAACCCTTAAAAACTTAAAAGTATGTGTAAAATACTCCAAAAATACATTAATTTTGCCTTGGCACTGAAGTAACGAATTTTGGAAGTAGAATATTTTTTTCCAAAGAAGAAAAAATATTGCAACTTTCATCTTAGACCCAAAATATGGAGTGGGGCTTGTCCAGTTATGGGTAAAGAGACTATTCCGAACTGAAATATTGAGAATTATAAGCTTCATTAGCGTTAAGGTCATATTAAGAAGTTTCTAAGGCTTTTTTGTGGCTATCTTAATACATCTTAAAAGGCTTTCAAGATTCCAATATTATTATGAAAAAAGTGTGCACCAGGGTTGCATTTTATACTTAATTCCTTGCTGTTTTCATTGTAGGATTGGAGACATCCTTCATCACCAAGGGTTGCACTGCAAATGGCAACAAGCAACAGCTCGTAGATACCCACATACTGATATTGATGATAGGTTTGACAGTGTGGTAGAAGGAAACGATATGCTGCTTGAGAGGGTGGTAAGTTTGAGGGTCTGTCCCTGTGTTGTCTTACTCCTCTTAGCAAATTTATGCAATTCCTAACAATTTAGGACAATTTTCAAAGGTTTTTCAGTGACTAGCTGGCTTTCAACAATCTAAAAAGATAATGTAAAGATTTGCAATGAATTTATTATAATTTAAGAGATCTTGCAAAACAATTATGGAACATTTTTAGAATATCATGCAACAATACACAACAATATCAAATTACTAATAATAAAAAAATTACTAATAAAAAAAAGTAAAAAGAGAGGTTGATTCTTTGTCTTGACAGGAAATTAACGGAAAGCGAATCCTCCCTTTTTCTTTCTACATCTTCAGAATGATTATTACATGGACTTCATTTCTCTCATCTCTCTTATAGACATTTGAGTACTAGGGGAGTTGGAAATTTCTGAAAAACTCTTAGGGGTTGGGGGCTAGAATAAGATTGTCCTGAATGGAAAATTTTCTAAAAATAGGTTAAAGAAAGATGATAGGTATCTGATCTAGAGATCCAATGTGCTTTCTTGGTTATCACCACACTTGCTGTGCTGTGAGAAGACAAGGCATTGAGAAGACAAAGCATTGAGTTCAATGATTTTACTCTAAATCTGAATCAAAGTTGGGTTCAAAGATTTTTAAAGTTGGGCTCTTATCTTTCTTAAAATTCTCTTTCAAACTCAAGTTGGAATAAGAATTTAAAAGGTAATATTCTTAAATTTTATCAGTCATTGAAACCCGAAAGTGTTGGTAATTTTAAAAGAGATTTGTAGACATTGAAAAAGATATAGTTGTATCCCTTGAATATTCAATAATTTTCTATCTCGATACATTTATTTGATTTGATTTGATCTCTTTACAGGATTCTCAGCTTGACGAGATATTGTGTCCATCAAAAGCTAACAAGCCATTGGTTTCTGCCAACGCACCAGTCTCGATATCAGTTGTGTCTTCTTGGAATAAACAAACGGTCAGTTCCCTTTTTTATCAATAACATGAGAAATGATCTTTATAGTATCGTGTTGTTATAACAGCATCATAGTGCTTGATGTGCAAAGGTACAGAGTGATATAGAGGCGAAACAAGAAAGGAGACTGGCTATTGTCTGTCTGATGATTGCGATAGCATGAAACTTTGAGTTACAGAGAGCCAGCCTCCTATCTTGTGTCTTATCTATCTGTATCACTCTGTACTTCTGTACATCAAGCACTATGATGAAGGTATAGACCACGCAACGCTATGGGTATACAGACTATATTGATCATTATAGTCTGTCTGATGATTGCGAAGGCATGAAACTTTAAGTAACAGCAAAGAGCCAGGCTCCTTTATTGTTTCTTATATGTATCGCTCTGTACTTCTGTACATCGAGCACTATGATGAAGATATAGACCACGCAATGCTATAGGTATACAGACTATATTGATCTTTAAAGTCTGTATGATTATTGATTGCAAAAGCATGAAACTTGAGTAACAAAGTACCAGTCTTCTTTCTTGTTTCTCATCTAACATGAGAATTATCATTGTAATGATATTTCCTATTCTTTTTAGATTGCTTCCCTTTAGCACATGTAAATAGATTTAGACATTTATTCTTCTGATTTTACTCAAGAAATTACAAGAACAGCGACCATAATGTAAACTTTCTTTACATGGCGCTGTTAGACTACTGGTCCGCATGCCTTCCAATCTTTGTATCCTTTAGATTCTCTAGAAGACAATAGAGACAATATCTATTCTAACTTCACAAGGGGTATCTTTCTTACACCATGATGAAAAATTTCCATTCCTCTGCTCCCAGAAAGAAAGATTCCATTGTGTTCCTTTGCCTCTTTTTTCTACCAATTTTAGTAATTCCATTTACATAACATACCTACTCACAAATGCAAGATACCATCAAAAACTATGAATAATATGTGAGAATGAGACCCAGTGTTCTACAGTCTGTCTCATGTTCTCCGAGTAAAAGAAGGCTAGCTTCCTTTCTTGCTTTAACTCTATTATTGAGGCGAACCATATGGAAATGTCTAGACCACTGCAAAGATATGAATGGTTATTATTCTCATTTGAATTGATATTCACAGGGAAGGAGAAAAGAGAAATCCGACCAGTGGAGAAAGTTCAACTTGTTGACGGCTCGAAACATCCAGAGACCTCAGCTGAAATGGAAGAAGAAAGTCGACAATAGTAATGCACCATTCGTACCGATTCTAACTGTCAAACCTAACGCCATCAAGGAATGGAGGCCAGGTATTTTGATATTTTTTTATTTTAAGAATTTTTCCTTTTCTTTAAAAATAAGTATAGCTACCATAGGCCCTACGTTAAGCCCCTATGGTAAGATCAGTTTGGGTGCTCATTGAAAGAAAACGGGAAGTTTTAGCCTCTTGGCTCATAGACTTGTCTTTGATTTCTGTAACATCACCTTATATCATACACTGATTGCATATTGATTGCACACTGATTGCACACTGATTGCATACTGATTGCATAATGATTGCACACTGATTGCATACTGATTGCACACTGATTGCATACTGATTGCTCACTGATGGCACACTGATTGCATACTGATTGCATACTGATTGCACATTGATTGCACACTGATTGCATACTGATTGCAAACTGATTGCAAACTGATTGCACACTGATTGCATACTGATTGGACACTGATTGCACACTGATTGCTCACTGATCGGACACTGATTGCATACTGATCGCACACTGATTGGACACTGATTGCATAGTGATTGGACACTGATTGGACACTGATTGCATATACTGATTGCACACTGCTGGCGCACTGTGTGGCACATCCTTCTTCTTCTCAAATCAATAGCTGGTAATTAATTGGGGAAACTCAAAACATAACAAAAGATACATAAAAAGCAAGATTTAGGCCAATAGATACAGTAGAGGGATAAAGATATCAACATGTTAAGGTAAATATGATGCCAAGAACCAGTGGCGGCTGGCAGCCAAATTGGACTGTTATTGGCTTAAAATATTTTTAGGGGGGATCGTGGGCGAGGGGGAGTTGGCGAGTGGAGGAAGAATTTAGCACCCCATAAAATTTTTACTGCAAAATCACAAAAATGTACACTCGAAAGTCTGAGTCTTATGTTCTTTATCAGAAACTTTCATCAGATCAGTTGATAATCAAAATATTCCTATTTGTTTGTACAAATTTCGTTGTAGTTGTAATAAAAGTGTTCTTACCATGCTATTGACAGTCAAATATCTCAGAATCTATTGAATCATTTAAATCTTAAATTGAACATCTAACGCTTTTTCGAAAGTGACGCTTTTTCTAAACAAAAATCATTAAAGTTTCTTGATTGATCATAAACATATGTTATCAATTTCTATTTGTAATCATCGTCGCTAGTACAAGTTTTTGTAAAGAAGGTTTTCCAAAAAATTCAATTCTTAGTTTAAGTTTTAATATGTAGCCGTAAAGTGTTTAGAAATTGGAAGTGTCCAATGTGGCGATTGCCTTATGATTTATTCACATTAATTTGGGTCTGAGGGCTAGGGCTAGGTCTTACACAGTTAGATAAGGCACTTGCGGCCCAAAAATGAATTTGTAATGTCCACGGCCTTCTGCCCAAGACTAAAAACCGCGTTATTAGCAACCGAGCCCTAATAATGCGGCTGCGTTACACACTCTTTGGATTTGGAGTTTCCTTCCTACTCAGCAGATTGAGTAGGTAACTTGTTTTTCTTACATCAAACATGGTAAAAGAGCTTTTGGGTGTATAGATCTGAAAGGGTATAAACTTCTAAGAATTAGATTAAATCAAAGTACCTTACAAGAAACATAAGTCAATTTGAAAAAATAATAAATGTTTTAGTAATAAATAACTGCACTATCCGCCTTACCCAGCCCTCCCCCCCCCCCCCCCGATAAGGCATTGCCAACAAAAGTAGGTATTCTTCTCTTCATTGCCACAAATTTAAGAAATGCTGCATATAAGAATCACTGGATTGGGCTTTCAAAAGAAAATTGGGCACGCTCTTCCATCCTTCATAAAACGTAGGCGTTGTTTGTAGGTTAAAGTCCTCCCATAAAGAAGCGAGAAAACGCGAGAAACTCCCCAGCGGGCTGAAACAAGCTGATTCATAGTGAAAACCAGTGTATTCCGAAAAAGTGTATTCACAGTCAACTCGAAAAAAACGTAGTGAACAACCTTCGAACAACTTATTATTGGTTTCGAGATCCTAATAATGAAAAGCGAAATGAGGGCCAGTTTTGAATGGCTATTACGTCACTTCCACTGTTAAACACAATAGGCAATTCTGCTCCCGTTATTAGAAACTCCTTTCTAATAACGATTTGCAAGCTCGAGACAAGATGGATTAGTGGTGAGGTTTACACACAAATACGGTGGTTTTTCAATTGTACTAATGCGAGTTTTTACAATGGGGAGCAATTTATGAAATGCACCAGACAGGTCATTAAGATCTTACCTCAAATAACGCAAAGTTTGTCTAAAGTAAACCATGGAACGATGGAACAAGGCTTGGACCAAGAGGACAGGATACGGGAAACATCGGTTTTACTTTTTGAGAAAATTACGACTTTTTTTAAACTTAGGTGCTCAAAAAAACTGTTATTAGACTAATAATACTAATAATGCTGCCCGCCGCCCCTGCCAAGAACCATGTTGACTTATGAGTCGCTGAATTTCATTTTAGTGATTTTACCCTGTGATTTCTACAACTTTCAAACTTTTTGTGAGAAAACGAACCAATGACTATCAAGACCTGAAATGGTATAAAAAAGATTTATTTCTCCAGACCCAAACTTGCCAAGCAGTCGAGAGCTTCTAGCACGAAGTAGCCTATTTACAGGTCACTGAAATAAGTGCACGCCATTGATATGAACATATCCATTTAGATGATTTCCCATCCGATCAATTTTGCTCTTGATTTTTTAGCCGAGAGATTCAGAGAGCAAGGAATAAGAACGGAGGTCGCTTCGGCCTTGGAGGACTTCATCCACCAGCAAAGAATGGGGGAAGATTTTAACATGTTTGAAGATCGGTGAGTAGTTCAGGCAGGTGTATATGCCCATTGACTTAGAAGACACAATGCATAATGATAAAAAATGGTAATAATCAATGTGTTTAAAGTTTGTAGTATGCAAAAGTGCACAACAAGAAGTGCATACTAGTTAATAACGACTAATTAGGTACTTTGAATACTTACTAAAAACTATAGATATACAAAATTTCCTAGATTTTTTAAATTTATTGACAAGCTCTCAGGTACAGCTATCATCTTCCACCCTTTGATTCTTTGTTTAAAGGAGAGCACGGTGACGCTGTTACAGCTCTTTCTTACATCAGGCATGGTATTACAAATGTAAGAGCCTCTGTGTGCAATAAAATTTACCCCAAGAAGTCATTGTTTAGAATCTTGGTATCCTTACACTACAGTTACACTACACTACACTACAGTTTTGTGGCTGATTCATAAAGGCCCAGCCAAACGCAAGATAGACCTTTCCCAAAGTTCCTGCATTTGTATTCATATTGAAGCAGATCCGGCCTTGGCTCTTCTCCATGAGAAATCGAAGAAGCGTTAAATATCAAAAAAATCACATTCAGTTTCACTGCAGTTGAACAATTACCTGCTTTTGTTTCATTGAATCCTCCCTGCACAATGTGAATTCATTCATGGCCTCTTTTTAAAACAGACTTCTAAAAAATGTCTTGGAGGTCTAGAGCCTAGCCTTCAGCAATTCTAGGAAACCATTAGTATATCGGAGGGTCTTCACTATTGTTGAAGGATACAATCAGTACTGTGAAGGATTTGTACAGTACTGATGGAATTCCTCCACAGTACTGATTGTATCCATCCACAATCACAGAATATGCTCCACAGTACTTATGGTATCCCCCCAAAGTACTAAACTTCGTCCCCAATACTGAAGAGCCTCTGCAGTACTGCACAAACATTCCCCAGGATGTACATAACTTTAAAATTTACTTTGCAATTAATTATCACTGACCTCAAATGATATTATCTTGCCTAAGCAACACTGGTTGGCTGGTGAATCATAGATAGTTTGTTATATCACAGGGTAATATAATCTGATATGGATGTTCTTTCTTCTAGCCATCCGTATAAATTTGAGCTGGATGCTTTTGAGCCTCGATCGTGGCAACTGGAGAAAAGGACTGAACAGGTAAGTGTTGGTAGATATGCAATGTTTTAGAAAACTGTCACAAAATAATTTGCTCAGTATGCTGGCTAGTTATTTTTTGACATATTTGTATCAGTCAGTATTAAGGAAATATTGTCCATTTAGGGCAGTTAGGAAGCTAGCTCACCGCTTGTTCCTTTAGGGCTTCATTATATTCAGCCTGATTCACAGCCCATACCGTTTCTTACAGAAATCACCAGGCTGCAGAATGTTATTTTACTTTTTATCCAATTTTCTTAGTGATTTCTGTGAGAAAAGTGTTGTGGTCTTAAACTCGGTATAGATTATATTAGTTGAGCTGACAATATGACGAGTGACGTCAGGCCTGCATTTCGTAGGAAAGCTTGTTGGAATAAATTTGCAGTTACATGAGGTGGGTTGGCTCGGCTAATAAACTTGACCCGGGTTGACTAGGCTAACCGAACTGCCCCGGGTCAGCTTTTCTAATGCAATTTTCTAATCCCAAACGAGGTGAGTTGACGACGGGCTGTGTGGCCAGATCATTTTAAGGTGCCAACAGGGTTGTAGAAGAGCTGACCTCCAGCTAACCCGCGTTGCGTTTAGACAAGCAGACCCTTCATCCTGGCCCAACCTGTGTCATCTCTCCTCATTTAATCCGACCCTAACTCTTAAAACTCCACTCCACTCTTATTCATTTTTCAAGGTTCATGGTATTATCTAAATTTGATTTCTTATTTTCCCAGCCATGTAAACCTCTGGATGAAACCCCTCTGACAATCATTGATGATGTGGAAGGACTGCAAGAATTATTAGAAAAATTGAAACAAGTCAAAGAAATCGCCATCGATCTCGAAGTAAGCCATAACTTTTTGATTTCTTTCAGGTCTTATTTCATGATTAAATCAGGTTGATTCGGCAAAATTTTGCTTGCACTTATACTAAGGAAGGGTCTCTGCTGTACTGTGAAGGAATTTGTAGTACTTTTGAGGATGTTCAGTACTATGAGTGGGTATCATCACCAATGTAGGGGATATCATCAATACTGTGGAGAGAAATCGCAAGCACTTTGGGTATTATCTCCGCAGTACTGGATGGTATCTCTCCACAGTACTGATGATATCTTCCCATAGAACTGAACATCCTCTACAGTACAGATGGTATCCCCCCCATAGAACTGAACATCCTCCACAGTACAGATGGTATCCCCCCCCATAGAACTGAACATCCTCTACAGTACAGATGGTATCCCCCCATAGAACTGAACATCCTCCACAGTACTGATGACATCTTCCCATAGAACTGAACATCCTCTACAGTACAGATGGTATCCCCCCCATAGAACTGAACATCCTCCACAGTACAGATGGTATCCCCCCCATAGAACTGAACATCCTCCACAGTACAGATGGTATCCCCCCCATAGAACTGAACATCCTCCACAGTACAGATGGTATCCCCCCATAGAACTGAACATCCTCCACAGTACTGATGACATCTTCCCATAGAACTGAACATCCTCTACAGTACAGATGGTATCCCCCCCATAGAACTGAACATCCTCCACAGTACAGATGGTATCCCCCCCATAGAACTGAACATCCTCCACAGTACAGATGGTATCCCCCCCATAGAACTGAACATCCTCCACAGTACTGATGATATCTTCCCATAGAACTGAACATCCTCTACAGTACAGATGGTATCCCCCCCATAGAACTGAACATCCTCTACAGTACAGATGGTATCCCCCCCATAGAACTGAACATCCTCCACAGTACAGATGGTATCCCCCCCATAGAACTGAACATCCTCTACAGTACAGATGGTATCCCCCCATAGAACTGAACATCCTCCACAGTACTGATGACATCTTCCCACAGCACTGAACTCTCTCCTAAGTACCGATGGTATCCCCCACAGCACTGAATATCCCCCGCAGTACAGATGGTATGCCCCAATTGCTCTGAAAATCCTCTACAGTACTGCACAGAAGTTCCTGTTGGTGATTTATATTCGATCTTAAATTTTGCAACAAAATTAGCAGTTTGGAGATGCCATCAAATCAGATATCATTTATCTGTTGATTTCCAGCATCATTCATATCCATCTTTCATGGGGTGGGGTGCACATGTTTTGGTGGCTTTCTACGGCTATAAGTGACATATTCCTATCATTCATTAAGTGAAGTAGGATTAAATATTAAATATTATTATTTCTTCTTTATGTAACAATAATTGATAGCCTCTCCTTAGATTGTGATGTCTCTTAATTTTCAGCACCACTCCTACCGTTCCTTCATGGGGTTCACATGTTTAATGCAAATTTCAACAAGACAAGAAGACTTCCTGGTTGATACAATCAGCCTCAGAGAAGAACTCTACGTCCTCAATGAAGTGTTCACCGACCCTGACATCGTTAAGGTAAGAATATAGTTCAGAAATCATCGTACCTAGCGTTTAGTGGATAGTCCGTTGTTTACCGTAGTGTCTATCATGTCTAAAACTATAATCATGCTATGAAATATCATCCGCTTACTGAAACTTGGCAGAGAGTTTGATCACTCTAAGATTGTGCAAGCACCTCTTGAGATTTTCCAAAGCGTGTCAAAACATTTTATTTCTATTAGAACCATTAAGACCGTAAATAAATATTTCAAATATATTATATTTACTTGATTCCTATTTACTTGATAATGGGTTAAGCCCGAAAGCTCGTTAATTATCATTGTAATATTATATGGTACTGAAAATAATATATTTGAAATATTTACTTTTGTTCTTTATGTACCAAAACGTTTCTTTCTATATTTACTCCATTAAGACCATGCCTTGTGATATTGTGTTGTTATATAAATGGCTCTAAAGAATTATTTAATCCCAACAGGAATTCATCACGAAAGATAAAAAAGAAGTATGACCTAATTACAGGAGGTGCGCTGACTGAAGCCGGGCCAGGATGCTGGGTTGTCTTGTTTCCATCGACCCGTATTTATAGGTCCTCTTGTACAGCCACTGGTCGGCACCATAAAATGGCCTAGCCACGTTGTTCAAGTTACATCGTTTGCGATTACACAAAAAAGCTGACTCGACTTAGATCGGTTAGTCTTGACAACCCGCCTCGCTAACACGGTTCAAGTTTTGTTTCCGAGCTAGCCCGCCTGATGTAATCACAAATTCATTTTGACAAACTTGCCAATTAAATGCAGGACCTGGGTCAGCTCACCTTTCATAATCTAGCTTGAGTCACAGCTCACAACTTTTCTTACAGAAATCACTTATGAATTTGAAGAAAAAGCTAGAAACAGCCCGCTTACGAAACGCTGAGATCTTCCAATACAACTTGGGTCTTACTTAACTTAGATTTATTTCACTCTACAGGTCTTACATGGTGCCGACAAAGACATCGAATGGCTTCAGAGAGATTTCGGTATTTACATCGTCAACATGTTTGATACCGGGCAGGCATCGAAAGTGATGCAGTTAGAACGGCACTCCTTGGCATTTCTGCTCAGTCTGTACTGCCAGGTAGATGCCAACAAGCAATACCAGCTTGCGGACTGGCGATTGAGGTACGCCATTCTTGTATCTGCTAAAATATTGAGCCACCCGAAGCAATGGAAAACCGCATGCACCCACTTTTAAACGTATAAAACCATCGACAATCACTAATAACCGGCTGTAACTATATGGAACACCTACAACCAAATACACTCATTTTTATTGTTAAAGAAAATATACAAAATTGGTACGAAAAGTTTCTGTTTTCACCTACATTCACCTCCTCTCCAATGGACAAATCATTAGGTTTCGCGAAGATAATTATTCCTTAGGTTTTGTTTTCGTACCCTTTCTAACCTACTCTTATGTGTGTCAGACATAATTTGGTAAGGAATGAAATTTCGTTAAGTGAAATCTAATGTTTTTCTTATTAAAACTAAATCAAGGAAAAAAATAATTTGGATTCAAGGAACTCACAAAAGCATACAGAACTGACATATCTCAGGATTGGAGTAAAAGTTAAAAAACTATGGTAATGCCCAGAATGAAATGAGTGTAATGGCCACTATGTTTCAAACTCACAATAAATGATATTCAATAAAAATAGAAGCAAAAATTTTCTGCCAGCCCAAGAAAACTACTTTTTGCAGCTCTGTTTAAATATTGTTGTTGAATTGTAGGCCAATCCCAGATGAAATGGTGAAATATGCGCGTGAAGACACTCATTACCTGCTGTACATATACGACAAGATGCGTATCACCCTCCTATCGAAATCCAACGGAGAACCTAACATTCTGAAGGCAGTTTACAGCATGAGCAAAGCCGTCTGCGCAAGGGTGTGTATAAAGCTATTGCTACTCTAGTTCTTCTATCTGTAAGGGCCTATTTAGATGCTGGTAGGGTTATCTAACCAGTAGGGTCATCTGCGTCCATTGCTTTCTCTGGTTTACTTTACATGTGAGGTAGGGTCACCCTATCAGCTAGATAGAGTCAACTTCCTAGGAGGGACAACATTTTGGTGATTAAATCCATTTAGACAGTTAAGGTTAGGTGACCCGAGGGGGGGCTATCTTTGTCGGCCCTAATTTATTGCTGTTATAATAGGCAGAAATACGACAAGCTTACTCATAACCCTCCTTCTAGGTTCACCCTAGCTTGTCAAATTTTCATTTAAAGGAGAGCTGAGTCTTGACCCTTCTGGTAGAGTGGCCATCCCTCATGTAAACAGGCCCTAAAATCCTGTAAACAGTTTCTTTCATTGTCTATAAAAGAGGACTGGGCAAGAAAGGCAGCGTTGATAAAATAATTTCAGATATTCGTGTTTTCTGAAAACCAGAAATCTAAGATCATAATATTTTGTCTAAGTATATAATCAAGAGACCCAATGTGCCCTTCTGGTTATCACCACACTGGCTGTGTAGTACCTTGTGAACTTGTACATACGATGTACGGTTACACATTCTACCATTTTAATTTTTGTTCATTGTTGTTATAGCAATGTTAACACCCTTTGATTCTTGAACACCAACAAAATGTAAACGTATATCGTATGCCTAAGTTTACGAATGGCTGCCTAGCCAGCATTGTCATAACTGGGAGGGCACATTGGGTCTCTTGTTCACACACTTGTATTTCGGTCGTTGTTCTTGTAATTTTTGAGCACTCTTTGTGTATCTTGAGCCACAATCTACAATTTTACGTTTAATTTTTTATCCATCAGCTTTTGAAAACAGGGCTTCTATTGATGGAGCTAAGTTATTGTAGCTGATTAAATCACCCTGTATGAGGAACGTGTTATAATTATTAAAATTTTTGTTAGGAACCTATTTACTGAAGTATAGGAAGGCTTTTGAGGTTGGAAGACTACGCCATTGGATTAGACTTTTTATGACCCATAAACACAACTTTTGTAAATGAAGAAATGCAAAAATACCAATATGGGTTGTTAGTTTACTGTAGTTGAGAAATAAAGTGGAGATCTTTGCTATTCTTTCTCTATTATTATCCCGGCAGTTTCTGTTTGTCTTGAATGTGCCTGGCTTTGACGGCTCATGCAAGTAAGTGACAGGTCAGAAAGTGGATTTGAACCCATAGCAAGGGTTAAGTAATATAACCACTCGGCCATCCCCGGCATCTACTTTCATATAAACTGTATTTGATTTCAGATTTACGAAAAACCGATCTTCACTCCCGATACATACCTGGATATCTGCAACAAATACAAGCGGCATCTAAACCCACAACAGGTAAGGAGGATCATGGTTTGGCCCTTTCAGCCCCAATCCAGACCTGTGCATAAGGAATTTTGTTGGTCAATTACCCTTTTCATTGCTGTCATGTCGGGTTTTCTATTTCGTAATTCATTCATAATCTGTTTTTAATGGTTTTCAGGCCGTGATGGTCCTTAAACCTGATTCACAAATATAGATAATTAATCAACCACGACAATTACGATTACTACCCTATACTTGATAGTTATTGTAAACGATTAGTCAAAGATTCTATATCGTATGCGTGAGAATAAAGAAGGCACGTTTAAGCAATTACTAATCGCGTTATGCCTTCAATAGATTAAAAGTAGCTTAAATCGGTGACAGATAGACCGACTTAGATAAAGACAATTTTTGAAAATTTCTGGAACGATAGTTTTCAATGTAACAAAAGTTCTGGTCTCTAGATCTCGACAAATTTTCCGTAATTGTGAGATAGATATGTATGAAATAATTACCCTTAACTCTAAAACTGTGGTGTTTGAGAGAAATCTCAAATATTACGAGGAGCAAATCACTCCCTAAAAATCTCGAACACTTTCCCTGAAAATCGCATTGCTCTAATGAAAATCGCTTGAAAATCAATTGAAATCATTTTAATTCTTGAAAAATATCGTATGCTTTGAAAGAGAGTGAAATACCCCTCGTAAATTAAACATATCCAAGTGGGTGTATTTGGCATCGACATTAACTCTTTGCTTTCCATTTGACGAAGGTAATACTCAATTCAAGTTGGCTTGTCAACTTTTTTCTACCGTATTTAAGAAATTAATGGAACGATCACACTTTGGATCATTCATCGTTCTATTCCTATCGTCGTATTTTACGAATGTAGGCTATAATAATTTTCATATGCCATCACCAGGTCTCGGACATAGGTTTTAGTATTCATGTTATCAGAAACATGGCTCTTAAAAGGGATTTAATCACGAATTGATACCTCACAGTGTATAAGTCTGGAGTTGGAAACACTTAAGGCTACTGTGCTAATTTTTGTTGGTAAAACCCGAGCTCAAAACCTTTTGATGGCATATATAAATGGTGATGGCCCATTTAGGTAAGATGTAGTTTCCTTTGTTATAATATGGCTTATGAATTTATTTTACCATCAACATCGCTCTGAAGAAGAATTCAACAGCTACACGAATTAATGTTTCACTGTGGATAAGCCTGGAGTTGGATACACCCCGAATTACTAAGCTAATCTAGGTGGGTAAAACCCGGGCCTAAGACCTGTTGCTGGCATATGAGAATTGCAGTAGCCTACTTGAGTAAAACATGATTTCCTGTATCATTCCATGGCTTTTGAATTTATTTTCTATAATCGTTGTATCCGTATAGATATTCTTCAAAAGTGAGACAATATAAGAGCCCCTTATTTCGTCGTATAATCTTATTATCTTCGCCTGATGTTTTTGAATGTGTTTTTCTGTTGCAGTTACACTGTATGAAATTATTGGTTGCTTGGCGAGATCACACAGCGAGAGAGGAAGACGAAAGTTATGGGTCGGTATTCCATGAAGTTATTGATATGTATTCAATCTCTAACTTATCACAGATAGTTATCTTTAAATTAGACTGAGGACTTTACCTAGAAGGTACCTCAACAACGTTGGATGATTATGTCACTCAACCCTTGCTCTGAGAATCGTGGGTTCGAAACCACCGTCAGTGACATATGCAGGAGAGTGTAATTCCAGGGAAAAGGCAAATTAAATCACAAGGTGTGGTCGCATCAAGGGTAATATCCAGGATTGTACAGCTCGATTAGTTTGCCTATTCTATTATTCGATCTATTCCTTTGTGCTCTGTGCATAGCCTTATTAATTTTTCCCTATCCATTGTGCTTTGTGGATAAACCAACACCGTACGAAGATATTTGCCTGCTGAGAAAGCCTTATTTGCTTAGTTTGGGTGAATAACCCCTGCCCTATAACCTCCTGTTGTGACGCTTATAATAATGAAGATAATTAAGATAATTTTGATAGTTGCTTATTAGTTTACATGCTTTTCCTAAATACTCTAGTCATCAAATGTAAAATTGGGCCGCACTATCAGGCAACAAAAGTTCTAATACTGTTAACACGTGGCGCTAAAATTATTTTATTGCCAAACAAATATTTCTTGAGTCTATAGTAATTAGGACCACTCCACCCACAACTGAAACTCTGAATTGGTTATTTAAATAAACTTTCAAAATGCCTCAATATTATCTAGTCATTGTTAATAGGAAACGATATGTCTCTTGACGCACCATAAACCATTAGCTTCATAGTCTGCTTCCTGATACCAGCAATATTTGCAACAACACAAGTACGATTCCTTGCCTCTTGCTGTTAGGATTTGATAAGACTAAGGAGCATCTTTTCATTGAGCACCGTTTTTCTTGTTTCATTGGCTACCCCGTCAAACTTTATTTACATACCTACTGGATTAAAAAGAACGGAGAAGACGAATGATTGTGGTTATTGTAGATAAATGTTTCGTGGGTCTAAAGTAATTTGCTAGATTAGAATAACGAAGTAGATAATTAGGAATAAAATGATTGTCTGGTCATTCAAATTGAAACCTTGTTTTACGGTAATGATGTTGTCGGAGCTTTCATGAAGAAAATGTTGGTTTTATGGCCTAGCTGTATTTGATATTTCCTTTCAGGTACGTCCTGCCGAACCATATGATGATTCGCATTGCGGAACAACTACCAAAGTAAGTAATTTTGATATTGGTTTCATTTATTGAGGATGTCGAGGAAAATGGGTAACATAGCGAAACATGATAACCACTATAGCTTTGCATCTGACATTCATCAGAGTAGTTAGTCAGAACAGTCTTTGATCAGTACAGAACTTAAGGATGGTGAGGAAAATCTTAAACATACCGAACATAACTGAAGCTTTTTGTCTGACACATATAAGTGTTGTACGTCAGAAAGAATAGGAAAATGAAACCTAACGAATCGTAAATGAAACCTAACGAATCGTAAATGAAACATAATAACTATAAAAGCTTTGGGTCTGACACTCATCAGAGTAGCTTGTCAGAGTGGGAAATAGAACAAACAAATTATCTTACAAAGATGTTGATCCAAATTTACCAATCAGAAATGAGGTGAATGATTGATATAGTGAGAACCCAACTCCTTTCTGACTGGCAATTTTAATCTGCATCTGGGTATAATGATTCGTTAGGTTTATCTAGACTCCCTCAAAAGTATATCCATAAGTACCATACTTATTCAGTCTCGCTTGCAGAAAAGGTTCCTCTTCGTGTAATGAACTGTAAAACTTTTATTTTGGAATTCAGGGAATTCGAAGGTGTGTTAGCTTGTTGCAATCCCGTTCCTCCACTGGTGAAACAAAATGTGGCAGAAATATACACGCTTGTCAAAGAAGCAAGGCTGTTTGACCCAAGAAAGGTATGGTTTTGATGAATGTTCGAATTCATTTATTATTTCATGATGTATTTGAGGAAGCCTTTGCTGTACAGCACAAGAGGTGAGGCTTGGGAGGATATGTGTTTGTCTATTTGGTGTGATAACTATTCTTGATTTTTCGTTCCATCAACTGTGGGTTTTAACTTATACAATGAATAAGTACAGTTCTGCTTAACCCAGGAACGCCTGGCACCAGAAGTAAGCAGTGAGATAATGCAGGGGGGTAGGAATCAAATCACAACCTCTTAGTTAGAAGCCAAGAGCCTTAGCAATTTTGCTATACAGTACAAAAGCGAAGGCTGGGAAAGAGTCGTGTTTATCTAGTCGTTCTGATAACTATTTTTGATTTTTCATTTCTCAACTGAGAGTTTTGGCCTATACGACGTACAAGTGCGCTTCTGTTTAAGACAGAAACGGCTGGCAACAGCATGGAATAAATAGGGAGATAATGCAGAGGGTAAGACGCTTGGCTTAGCCTAAATATATTCTGCGATATAACATGACTCTGTCTCTTTGATAGACGATTATTTTTGTTTACAGATTTCAAAGCCTGACTATCCTATAACATCAAGCAGCTCAAATGACCCTCAAGTAAGTGGTGATATTTTCTTGATTGTTTTCATTCCTTAACCGTGCTTTACCAGAAAATATGCATCACCTATGACTATGCCTGTAAAAATGATTATTTGATGGAAACAGATAGAATACAAGCGAGAAGAAAACACACTGTTTTTCTTTCATCTTCGACAATCTTGTTATCATTTTTCAAAATCATATTGAAAGTGCAGGTCTCCAAATCTAGACATCTGCTTATTAATCTTGCAAGGCATTATGGGAGCCTCCTGTGCAGCAGACCGAAAAACCTGAAATCACCCTAAACTTGCTCATGAGTAATGCTTGATTTTTTTACTTTACGGCACTGTTTATATTGGAAAAATCTAAGCTTTGACTTATTTAGGTATTCTGTGGTATCTGCTTTAGTATTTGCTATGCAGTCAATACAGAATCATGATAGCCCAGAAGAGCATACGTTTATTTGGTACACACGGTAGAAAATCCACTGCCTATTCCTTGTGGTGGACTGGTGTTATTTCATCGTTCTCTTTATATTCTAGCTGGACAGAGCCACTCGCGTGGAAACTCTTGAAGGTAAAGTAAACCTTGACTGATGTCATTAGCAAATTAATTTAGCGATGTGACAATGTTGAGAATGTTTGAATTATTGTCTAGAAAGAATGAACCCCTCTACCGGGTACAGCGGGAAAAAGTATGCGAGTGAGAAGCAATTTATAAAGAAATCTGTTGAATCATTAGTAAGTGAGTGAGATAGTGTTTAAAGTGCTAGCCTATGAAAGGCCATAAGATGCCTTATTTCCAGATGGGTTATGGTGTTAAAGAAGTTCTTGTTGTTTAACGTGCTACCCAACGAAAGGAACTTAAGACCTAATTTCTGAAGGGGCAGTCGTAGCATGCACTAGATCATTACAGAAGGTATTAAATGAGATACTAGTGTGTGATAGAGATTATGTTTAACGTTCTAGCCAACGAAAGACCACAAGATACCTTATTTCTAGAAAGGGCCCAGTAGCATGCACTACATACATATTGTAGAAGATGAGGTACTAGTGAATGGCTGAGTTTATGTTTAACATGGTGGCCTTGAAAAGGTCACTAAAGGCCTCATCTCTAGAAGAGGCACGGTAGCATGCACCACATCACTACATACAGTTGTTAATGATTCTCTAGAGAGTGAGTGAGTTTGTAACTAACGTCCTACCCTACGAAAGGCTCAAGAGGCCTCATTTCTAGAAGGGGCGCAGTAACGTACTTCATCACTGCATATAGTAGTAAATGAAGGTCCTAGCTCATATTTTCTTGCTATTTATAACAACATTTGTTGGTTGTTAACATGTTATGTGTGATTCACAGGTGAAGAGTTTAGTTCGACTGCACAAACTGGGTTCGAAATCTACCCTGTATTCGGACTTCCTATTCAAATGCGATCGCCATCTATCCCGATTTTCGCAGATGATGCCGTAAGTAACTTACGTACTGGTTTTGTTATTTTTTGGTTGTTGTTGTTGTTTTAGTTTTGTCGTGGTTGCTGTTGTTGTTGTTGTTTTCATCGTTGATCGCACTTCTACTTCTCTCCAGGAGACGCCAGGGGGTCAATCCACTGCAGGAAAGGGAATTAACACCTAAAATAAAAAACCGCCTGTGCCGTACTGTGGAGGATACTCAGCAATGTGTGTGGAGGATGCTCAGTCTGTGGTGGGATATAATCAGTACTGTGAGGGGATTCCATCAGTACATTGGAGGGTGTTCCTTGCTGTGAAGGGATACCATCAATACAGTGACAGGATACCAATCGGTACATAAGATGATGTTCAGTACTATGGAGGGACACCATCAATACTGTGTTGGGAAGCCATTCAGCACTGTGTAGGATCATAAAACTTGAATTTTGGCATAAGCATGAAACTTTAAGTAACAGAGAGCCAGAATTCTTTCTTGTTTCTTTCTTGTTTCAGAAATGTTCTTAAACTTATAACAACAATAACCACGTGCAATAAAGATTTTTTGATAATTTTGCAGGCTAGCCCGGTGAAAACGGATGGAGAAAAGAAAGCACGTTTCATCTTGGATTCTTTCAGAAGTCCATTCGAGCTGGTAATTAGAATTTCGCCTATATCTCAACATTTCTATCTCAACATTTTTAACGATCTGTTTTAACCAAACAGAAATTCCCAGTAATTCCAAAAATTGTTATTATTAGAACCAGTTAATTTGTTTGAAGCTGGCCTTTTCTTAAATACTCCTTTATTATCAGGCTGAAATATCTTTTTTAATTATTCTTAATACATGCTTTGGAAGTCTGTTTTTTGCTGTCATTTGTGTTAATTTTTGCAATTGTTGATTCTCATGATCTGTCTGACATATCTGTGTGCTGTCAACCTGCTTGTTTTCTATCGATTTCATGGTTATTTCTCAAAGTTTTTATATTGAGCTATATCAAATCTTTTTTTATCTATTAATATCAAGTATAGAGGCACTTTACTTCAAGCACAATCAGATTCAGTGCAGTTCAGCATTCTCTGTATGGTTGCATAGTTGCGTATAGTTGCTTGTTATCTTCATTTGTCACCCTTTGAACGTCTATGTAGTATTGTTGAGAATGTTTAGTACTATTGAGGATATTCAGTATTGTGGAGGATTTCATTACTACTCTGGGGGGATACCATCAGTGCACTGGAGGGTGTTCATATTCATTCACCTGTACTGTGGAGTATATTTAGTACTGTGAAGGGAAACCACAAGCCCTGTGGAGATAACGCCTTTTTGTTTCCCTCCACAATACTAAGTTCCCTCCACAGTACTGCAAAGAGGTTCTCTAGAGTGTTTCTACCGTAACTTTAATATTTGCTGCATGCTAGAGTAAAAGATGTATTGTATGCTTTTATTTCAGTATCTTCCAAAGCCGGCCACAGACAAAAGCGTAACCCCAAGTCAGGTAATGCCATTTTTGCTGCTTGGTCTCGTATCTTCTTTACAAAGCTTCAGCTCTCGGCAATCTTTTTTATAAGAGACTAAGCTGAATATTGATACCAGATTTTCTTTGATTTCACCCTAATGCTGATACGAAATGTTTCTTAGTTAGTTTCTTAACCCAAATTCTAATTCTGCAAATCAACTGTAATTCTGTACAATCCTGTAAATAAGAATTCGGTTGGAGGTTTAATTTGAAAATGAAACCGTTTAGAAATGTTTTTGCAGTTTTTAGGAAAGAGAGAGATAGGCAGTCAAGAAGAACACCGTTGAGTTCTTTGATGATTTGAGTTGCGGTTGTTTGTTTGATTCTCAGTGGTCGTGTTTTTGATTTTTATACCCACACAATTTTAACGGTAATATTTTGAGCAGATGGCTGCACTTTCGGACGAAGCTTTGGTTTGAAAATGAAACCGTTTGAAAATTTTTTTAGCAGTTAATGTTTGTTGGTTTTTAGATCAACGAAAAATGGGTCGAAGCTTCGAAAACACAACTAAAGAAAGTAAAGGTTGAATCGCCATCAGATGAGGAAACAAGTAAGGCTCTTAATGGAAGTAGAAATTTTGCTAGGAAGATTCTCAAGTCTTCAAAAGCAAAACCTGATTATCATCATGAACTGCAACACCCTAGAGTCAACATTAAGGTCACTTCTTCTCTAATGGCTCTGCCAATTATCGTTCCACAATTTTCTAAAAATTCTTATAGCTTGTTTACATGCAAATAGGGTCAACCTCCAAGGAGGGTCAATTACAAGAAGGGCCAAAATTCAGCTCTCCTTGAGATAATTACTAACCAAGCTAGAGTGACGCTACTAGGAAGAGGGTTATGAGTAACCTTGTCGTATGTTTGCCTATTGATAACAATAGATTGAGTCTGATATAGATAAGCCCCCTGTCACTCTATCTCGAGCGCGTGCATTGCTTTAATCAACAAGATGTTGGCCTCTTAGACCTCGTTTACACTAGACCTGTGGATCCGTACCCATTTGGGATCGCTTTCAAGGTGTACTAATTTGGATCCGTGCTCGTTCAGGTCTAGTGTAGACGGTTGGAACCGTTCCCATACGGGTACGGATCGAAGTCGAGGCAAATTTCGCTTTGTATCGTAATTATTTTCGGGTCAAAGTGCTGAAAACGGGGCTGGACCTGGTTGTGGATCCGTTCCAGTGTTAACGCAGTCTGAAATGGATCCGTTCTAGTGTAAACGCTTGCAAATATGGGCATGGTTCCAAATTGGATCCATACCCATTTGGATCCGTTCTAGTGTAAACAGGGTCTTAGGAGGATGACCTTACCTAGCTGACAGGGTGACCCTACCTGAAGTGTAAAGTAAACCAGGGAAAACAATGGTTGCCAATGACCCTACCAGCATCTACCATGGTCCGTATACAGATACGATGTAGAACGATTTATAAGATTGAATTTGTAAAGGATCTGTATTTTTTTCCATCCTGTAATTTCTATTGCCGGAGACAATATGCGAAAATGAAAAGGACTTTCCCAAATCCTTTTTTTTCTCAAATCTCTATTGTTTAGCCTGATTATTGATTTGTCCACTTTCTTTAAATTTGAAATCAATTTGAAGTGGCAAATGAAAACTTACTTTATTTAATTGCAGTTTCATTAATAAGTCTTTGAATTCAGGTATAAAGGAGAAGACGCCACCAAAGCGGGACATGATTGAAACAGTTTCATCAGATGAACAACTTACGTCTCTCCGGGATGAGGTATAGTACCTACTAACTTTATTTCATCGTTAAACCGTATGCTAAAATAGCCTGAACAATGAATGAAATGACATAGAGACTGGCGAATCCTCATGAATAACATAATAACATAATATATTACATAACATTCTGTCAAACCCCCAAGAAACTACTTTCGCTTAGATTTTTAGCAGTATAAGTATCACGCTAGGGAACGTCCGTGCAGCATTGCAGATGGTGTTCAGTAGTATGGGGGGATACCATCAGTATAGCAGTAATGATACCTGTTATCTTGAGTAGTGCAGAAGAGCGAGAGAGACTTCTGACTTGTATCGAGTTATAAAACTGACTAATGATAAATAATCTAAACATGGAATACATAGAAAGACGAAAGTTACATAACGTATAATTAACATAGATTAGCATAATGATAGTCACGTGAGCAATCCTGCTATATCAGTACTTTGAGAGGGATACCATCAGTACATTTGACGGGACTCAGTACAGTGGAGAATACCATCATGGGGGGGGGGTAATGATGAGTGCTAGACAGAAAGCTTAAGTAGTTATTTTGTTTTGCCACGTCTCCGTTTTCCCTTGCCATCAGAGACTGTTCTGACGTATTACTCTGATGAGTATTAGACGCAAAGCTTTAGCAGTTATTTTGTTTTGCTGTTTGCGTTTTCCCTTTCCTCTTCGAGTTTCAATCGAACGTCCCTAATGGTTTCAATCATGTCCTGAGTCTGTTGTGTTTCCTTTTGTTGAACTGCTCTGCTGCAACCAAAACTTAGAGAATCAGTTGAAATTCAGCCTCTACTTCTGTACTCACCAACTAATGTTTAATCATGATGTTGGACATTCCGAAGTGAAATATCAACTAGTTGCTAATTTTCATATATTTTCATCTTTCATTTTTAGCTTCCAAAGAAGAAAAAGAAATCCAATAACGAAGCCCCCGAAGATGTCGACTCCCTTGTCAAGTTCTCGTACGAGAAAGCCGCCACGGGGACAGAATTCGTTCCTTTCGATTACTCAAAAGCAACTATTAAGAGGCCTAGTAAGTTTGTTTTTGTTTGTTTTTTTTTATCCAGGGGAGGGGAGCACACAAGACTTTTATAAACAGGGACATCAGTCAGATATTTTTGGGTTCGAAATTATAGGAAAGCCAAAATGATATTTCCTGTGAAAGAATAGAAAAGTACCTGATAGTTTCTGGTTGCGGGAAAATGAAGTTGAATCATGATAGCCCCCATAGCCCCTGTTTTTTTGAAAAACTTTGGTCAGTGATTATTAGAGGCGTGTAAAATAAAGGATGTGAAGTGAAGCAGGATTTGGAAAATCAATCAAATTAATTTTTGAGAATGAAAAGATTATCCGAGAAGAATTAAAATCCACGAAGGGTTCATTTGGTAGAGCACGCATATGCCAAACAGTAGTGGGCATGGATTCGAATCGCTCTCGGGTCAACTTTTCATTCTCATTAATGAATTCCATTGATTTTTCAAATCCTGCCTCTAGACAAGTAGTAGACCAGTAGACAAGTAGTAATAAAGTGAAAAAGTAGACATGTAGTAGTAGATAAGTAGACAGATAGTAGACCAGGACAAGTAGTAGAGAAGTAGTGGAAAAGTAGTCTAGTTATAGACCAGTAGCAAAGTTGTAGACAAGTAGTGGAGAAGTAGTACAGTTGTAGACTAGTTGAAAATTTGTACGCAATTAGACAAGTTTAGACCAGTAGACAAGTGGACAAGTAGTAGACCAGTAGAAAAGTTGTAGAAAAGTTGTAGAAAAGTAATCTAGTTGTAGACAAGTAGACAAGTCGACAAGTATTAGAAAAGTATAAAAGTAGTAGACGAGTAAAGAAGTAGTAGACAATTATACAAGTAGAAGAACAGTAGACAAATATAGTAGATTAGTATGCAGCTCTTTTGTGTTATGTTGATTATGTCTAAACATCATTTTTATTGTTGAGGTCTAAAAGTTAAGTTGGAGAGCAGCTCTGTCGTGTTGAATCTTGTCATGAATGTTGTTGCATTTTAGTTTTGATGTTAAATATCATGACTGTGAATCTTATGTTTCTGCGTTTCGTCCTAGACTCCACTTCAAACTCATCACAGAATAAAAACATGGCTGAGCTAGGCAAGATAACTGAAGAACCAGTGAGAAAGGTAAATATTTCATTATTATCAGAAATCCAAATTATATTTACTATAAATTGATGTTTTACCACTATCTGTTCCTACCTTGCCTCCTATTTTCTTAAAACTAAATTCCACGCAGGGAAATGTTATGCGGGATATCCATACTCTACAGATTTCAGCATGTATCGTTTTTCTTGTGAAGCCAGTACTGTAGCGTTGTTTATGTCGGACGCTTAAAGTAACTCCCGATATTTGAAGTATATAATACAGTTTCGTTGATTTAACCATGTGTTAGAAGTCTCCTCTTCCTATAATACCAATTACAACAGTTATCAAGGGTTCATTAGCTGTCTTTAGATGGTACAAAACTTCAAAATAGCCTGAAATATCGGAACCATAGTGAAATGAACACATAGATGCTCAAGCTTTTCGTCTGGCACTCAACAGAGTAATGCGTCAGAAAGAGAACGAAACTAAAACCTAACAGATTTAAATACCCAGATCAGATGTGGATCGAAACAGGCTCATTAGCTCCAGGCCTCTCGTAGTTGCCCCCCCTTTTTATATTTTTTTAGTTTTCTTTGCGTTTTTTTCGGGAAGAAATTAAGAGAACCAAACAAAATGTCTCTATTATGTGGAACTTTTTTGGGGAGCATTTCCCTAGACTTTTATAGAAAGGTGCATCTCTTGCGAAATCACTTTCTCAATTGTCCCTTTTTCACCGGTAAAACCTTAATGTATTATGATTTTGTGAGACTCGCAATATTTTCATAATGTCTTTCTTTCTTTGCTAGGGACCTGTGAATGACCGTAGAAAATTCACGAAATCTGGAGAAAGGTCGATGACCTTCAAACGCTGATGGAATCACAGTCTGGTTGTTGTAACCTGGAATTGTCCAGAGTTCGAAAAGGATCCTCTCTATTTTAGTAAAGATGGGCCATTGAATTGAAGGATCGTCAGAAAACCACCAGGACATGTCTGCAAGATCGCAAGGAATCCTTGGACCTTTCAAAATTTATTTTTCTACAGCTATGGGCGGTCATAACGAAACTCTCATAAGGATTCCTCGAGAGGGATATCTTTTTCACAGACTTTTCGTGAGGGCTATCTAACAAAACTATAAAACTGCAAATCCTAATTTAATCTCGTCAAATAAGCCATTCCGTTTGCTGGGTCAGACCAGGTCACTTCCATGTAATCATGCCCTTCGATAAGCGAATGCAATAGTTTGCTCTTCAACTCAGAACTCTTCCTAAACCTGCAATTAGTACTATAGGAGAGCAAATCAATCTAGTTAAAATGGTCTGGCTCGTTGGGAAATGGACCTTTTGATTTTGCAAAAGACAAAGAAGTCCCTTTTTACCCTCAGAGAGCACCCTTATCGTTCAGCGTGAAAAGTTCCCTTGAAGCGTTTTGCACAACCCCCACCCCCTTCATGTTTGAGATGCCCCTACCTCCCAGTCTGGCAGCACTCTGTCGCATGGCTGCAACCGTTTGAAATACATGCATTTTCATAAAGTACCTCAAATATTCTAGATAATGCGTATTTCGTCTTTCAATTGCATGCTCTTATCTCATGTAGGTATCGTGAATTCTCTTTCAAGATTTTTTTGCCAGGAGAACTTCTTTTGAATTTGGCTTCTGAAAGTAATGCTGATTTATAGTGATATCTTAGCGGTTGAATTTTAAGCAGTAATTTTTCTTTGGTTTTATGAATTTGATTATTACCCTTATATTCTGCTGTTTTTTTATTGATTGTGGCAATTTCTTTGGCCTTCTTGTGCGGCCTTTCGTATGTACAGTACTGTCTGTAAAAATTTTATATTTAAAACTTGATGCCATGGATTAGGCAGCGCTGTAGCTTGGGTAGAATTATTGGGGGGGGGGGGCAACTATTGTTAGAGAACAAAAGGAAGACCAGGGACCAGAAGAGAGCTTTTTCAAAACTGACGAAAGTGGCGAACCAAAACTTGTTTTTACAACTATACCTCTGAATATTTAGTTCTGTTCTTCTAAAACATGCAGCTTGATTAAATATATACGCATGTCTATGTCCTCGTTGTAAATATTTTCATACTACATTGAATTTGCTGTTGCTAAGATAGGAAGGGGGTTTTTAGGATGTGGTGGTGGATTATGGTAATTACAGTATTCAAAACAATTTGCTTGTTTTGTTTTCATTTCCGTGTTTAGTTCTTAGAATTGCTATCAAGTGCTAAATATGGTCAGCCTCAGCTTGTTCTTTGCTTATTCTTAGATTTTAGCAAAATTTGAGTCCCAAACTGTTATGATTTCCTTTTTACAAAGAATAAAATCAATACCTTCAATTATCATTATAATTATTACGAATTTTCTTTTAACTTCCACATCCGGGACTCCGTCTGATCAGCGCCAGACAGCCAATAAGGAGGCGAGACAATAGGAAGCATGTGGCTCGTTCTAATGTTGTTGTTGCGAAATTACGCAAAACATGTCGGTCCTCCATCCAAGGGGAAAAAGACTCCTTCGAGCCGACATCTTCAACCGAAACTTCATCTGTAAAATCTGCCAAGGCTATCTGATAAGACCTGTAGCCATAACAGAATGTCTACACACATTTTGCCGAAGTTGTTTGGTGAAATATCTTGAGAATGCCAACGATTATGTTTGCCCTGACTGCGAGCTTCAAATTCACGAGACGAATCCGTGGGAGTATCTTCGAGAAGATAAAACATTAGAAGAAATAATTTTCAAACTTGTGCCTGGGTTATGGCAGAGTGAAAGGGAACGACAGATAAAGTTTTATTTCACACAGGGTAAGATAATTTCTCCGGATATTTGCTTATATGATTTTTGATAGTTGAAATGTTTTGGTATTAATTCTTAGAACTGCTTTGTTCTTTTTGTAAAGGCAGTTAAGTTAATTTTTGGTTGAAAAAGTTTTTTTATTTCATGAAATATTTTTCGTCTTGGATTTTTAGATGCAAATCATACTTATGGAGGTAGGGGCCCTTTCTTTTACTCGCAGGGAGCAGGACCATAGGCGCAGCAAGAGGGGGGGCAGGGCAGTTGTTGTTACCCCCCAGTAAATTTCACAACCATACACTTTCCCATTAAAGAATCTCCTAAAATTGTTCTTCAAAAAGGCTTTTGCCCCCCTCCCTCATTAAATATTTTTTGCCTACTTCCATGGCTTGGAGAAGTGGTGGGATAGTGGGCTCTGCAGTGCCTCAATTTCCAATAGTTGTCTTCCTAACTATTCTGTGTTTGTGCATTTTACCTTAGGGTAGGTGATGGGGATGACTGAGTGGTTAGATCACTCTACCCTTGATCAAAGGGTCCCGGGTTCGAAACCATCTTCAGACCTGTCCCATACAGAGTGAGGACAGCATTTGCCAACTCTCTGTAGTTCCAGGCCAAAAGGCAAAATGAATCATGAGGTTTGGTCACATGGATAGGAAGGACAAGGGTCGCACTGCTGGATTAGCTTACATATTCAGTGGGCCCTTTGTGCTTTGCAAATAAACCAATACCTTACGGAGATAGTAAGTGTATTTGCCTATCAACTATCAACAAAGGTTCAATACAAACCTTAGGAGCAAACTCGCTTACTTCATCAACTTGGTCAATTTTGCCCAAACTGGTTCACACTCAATTCTCAAACCAATTTATGTTTTGCACTTTTACTGCAAAACATTTATATTAGTTTAGTTGCGATTGTGAACAGAACATAGGTTTACCAACTGGCCTTTGAAATTGTTTGAAACAACGAGCCCTTCAAGGCAATTACTTGAATGGCCCAACCAGCCAGTCTGCCCCTGCTTACATGGACTTATGAATATATTTGGCAGCGTATATGGGTAAAGACAAACTTTCAATGTCTAAATTTTTGGACAGGTGAATAAGATTCTAAAGAAAATCAACTTTGTTGCACGATAATAGGTTTAAAGTTTCCACATTATTATGATTTGTCATAAAACTAAGGAAATTTACGATATCAGCTCTTCTTAACCCAGACTTGTTCTATAGCTAGAGTTTACAGGCATTTTTTATAAGGAAAATTTTTTAAGGAACCTACATGTAGAAGGTCAAAAAACCTAAGGAACTTCTACTACTAGAGGTCCAATAACTAAGGAACGTTAAATTATTATATAAAAATCAAGGGTGAAGATATGCAACTTCTTTAATGACTCTCATCAACTTTTAGGTTATAAAGCCCTACTTTATGTTGTAACATGTTTTATTATCAGAGTTTATTGCAAAATGTTGAATTTTAGTGATTTTCTTGCGTTCTGGTACTAATTCCTATCCACTTAATGAGCATTTGAAATTAAGAAAATCAAGGAACTTTTAGAACTACAAAGTGGTCAAAAAGGTCTCAAAATAAGGAACTTAAAGAACTTGGCCCTGAACTAGGTTCCTTATAAAAAAGCGTGTATTACTGCCAATGACAACTAATAAGCTGTCTACTTTTCTGTAAATGTGTTTGAATATTTTTATCTAGGAGAAATGACATTAGTTGATAAGCCCCCTCTAAAGTAGACGCAGCCCTGAAACACAAATTTTTTTAAAGCTTTGGGTGTGTGATCACATCATCGGAGAATTCATAGCACAGGCCTTAAAACTCTCCCGGGGACTCCCAGTTTGTCCTTTACAGACTAGAGGCACTGCCAATGAAAAATAATAGAAGGCAGAAAATATAAATTCCCGCTTTTTATACTGAGGAAGTTGGCAGGTCTGACAGCATTGATATCAGTTGTTACAGTTGATAGGTGATAGGCACATAACCTTACCATATTTGCAAGGTATGGGTTTATGTGCTAAGCACAAAGGGCTCACTGAATAGGTAAACTAATTGAGCAGTGCGACCCTGGTCCTTCCTCTTGATGTGACCACACCTCGTGATTCCTTTTGCCTTTTTGCCTGGAATTACTGGCTAATTTTCTCCTCACACTTTATGACAGGTCTGAAGGTGGTTTTGAACTTGGAACCCTTCAAACAAGGGTCAAGTGATCTAACCACTTGGGCATCCCCGCCATCAATTTTTTTAATTACAGTTGTCTTATGTTTTATCACGTTTCCTGTTTTCTTTGATATTTAGTACCAATATGGTACTGTGAACCTTATCTTTTTACACCTTCTACCACAGGCCTACCAGTCCCTGAAGAACTAGAGCTAGAATTCATACACCGACCAGCCAGCCCAACTTCAGAAATCGTGAAGAAGCCTGCAGACGAAAACGAAGTCCCTGAAAGCAAAGAAGTCAACACAAACAAGCAAAAACAACGCAAAAGATTCTTTGGAGACAGTCAGATGGGTCTGCAGCTCAGTTACTTGGAATCCAACGGCCTCAAAATGAACTTTCGGCAACTAGAGAAGAGGTACATACGCTGCTCTTCATATTTGACTGTGGAACATTTGAAGAAGTTTCTGAAACTGAAGCTGAAACTACCAGACAAATGCGAGGTGGATATTCTGTGTAACGGGGAAATCATGGGTAAGCACCACACGTTAGAGTTTATTTACATGACAAGATGGCGGTTCATGGATGACTTGTTGTGTTTGGATTATAGGCCAAAGCTAGAGCTTACAGAATTAGAATAGTATGCTTTCATTGGAAGTCAGTATACCTCAGTTTTCAGGGGAATCATGGGTAAGATCTGCAAAGTTCAGGAATATTGATTAGTTGGTATAGCCAAACAAAAGAGGCTAACATTGTCATTGAAAGAGATGGTCTAGGAAGTGAAAATATGTCCATTTCATTCATTTGTATGTCTACCAGTGAACTTGAAAGGCAGGAAGGAAAGTGCACACTTACAAAAGAAAACTAGCATTGTGTTGTGTGATTGATTCACGAAGAGAGCAGTGCAAAAGATCACACTCTGACAAAAGGAAACAAAATGGAAAACAGCATCAAGTCATATGAATAATTTAGTAGTTGAGCAGAACAAAAGTGCACACAAACAAAAGAAGCAATGAAAGTTAGCAATAGTCCATCATATGCAAGTTTGCCTGTATAAGTCCAACTTGTGCAAGTTTGGCTGTTTTGGTCGCTTCTAGACTATCTCTCCATATATGACTTTGCTCACTTCAGACTAGCCCCTGAGACATATTTATCAAACTGTGTCGTCAGCGCAGATATGATAATCCATCTAAAGTCATCTATATTTGGGGGCGGATCCCAAAATCTGAGGTTTCCAGGTTTGAAATAATCTTCTGGTAATGGCTTGGAATGAGTTGCCTTGCCCAAACAGTTTGGGGGGGGGGTCTTTGGGTGCTGCCAGACCTCAAGATCCAGGGGTATCTTCCGCATGTAGAAATAGATTAGAGACAGTGAAAAACTTCCTTTGAATTAAGCTTGGCAAAGAGGAGTTTCCATAATTGCCGAAACCCCCTTAAATCTGCCCCCTAGATTAAAAATCTGTGTCGTTGTCTATGTTGTGAATCTAGATTATAAATCTGAATTTTGTGGTGGTTGAATTAGTATTTATTGTTAATGTAAGGACATTAGATTGGAATCCGGCTCTAATTCTGTATGGGTGGGGGCTTGTAGAATAAAGGTGGAAATAGAGCAATGAAATGGTTTGCTTTTGTGTTCGGACTTTCCCTGAAAAAACAACATTCATCAATGACTACTCGTAATCAGCCTAAGAGATTTGCAGGTTAAAGCTGCCAGGACAGCAAGTATGACCACATCACTTTTCATTTGTTTTCGAGTTGCTGTATCAATAGAGTTTTCACTTTTCTTGCTTTGGGGCTGCAAAAGACTTCATTTTTGAAGAACAGATGCTTGATCCGGTTTTTATTTTGAGATCAGTGATGGTCAAATGCCAACCAGACATGCTGAGGTAACGTTCAAAAATTTGATGCAAAAATGACGTGAGTTGATTTTTAACTGCCCCTTAATCCACCCCATCAACAGAGTTCACATAAGCAGGTTTCCACTTAAATCCAGTCAGTTGTATGTATGTTTATATGTTCAGTATGTGTGGGGTAAAAGTATTTAGATATTTAATAGTCAAAAATAGATTTTTAGAATATTATCAAATTGATAAGAAGTCAAACAGGAATTATGCAGGTCTCATATTTTATTTTATTTCTTTAACTTCCAATGAATTGTAAAATATAGTCGTACCGTAAACCGGGGCTACTTTGGCTTTTGAGGTTACTTTGGCCACCCATGGTAGACAATAGAAACAACTGTTTATAGGCTACTGGTTGATACGCTTGAAAGTTTTACCATGGGTGGCCAAAGTAACCTCAAAAGCCAAAGTAGCCCCGTTATAGGGTAGCTAGAGAAGGGGGCGTGGCAAGTCGTCATTCTTCCCTTTTGAAGAAAAGTCTACATACAAAAACTCCACAAAGTCTTACCTTACGTGGAATCAAACCGCAGTCAGAGCAAATAGATCCCTTGTCCTAGTCCACTCGGTCATCCAAGCTTGATACCAGAGTTACTGTAAGTTCCCGCACATGAGAAACTCAAATTATTTAATCAGGCTGTCATGTTTCTTATACTAAAGGACACATTGTATCATCAAATGTGTCTTACTACCAAGGAAAAGTAGGGAATGCCATATATCTATCAACAATCAAATGCAAAGTTATATTTGAAAGTCCCTACAGTATTTATTATAGCAAAAATAATTGTAATAGAGGATATACTATCTAGGATAGCAGGCTGCAGTTTCTTACATGTTAGTTTCTTAAATGCGGGGACTTACTGTATCACACTCTTTTTTTATAAGAACAAGGAAAATTGGTTTGAAGCTGGCTATTCTTAAAGCCTGGAATATTCTTAGATCGTTCTTACTTTTATTATTATAGGAGATCATGTTCAAAATAGCGTGACAATTTTTGAGGTGAGAAAAACTCAAAAAGAGGTTTTTCTTGAATAACTCTTTGAGTTTTCCAAATACAACCTTTAGAATTAATATGCCGATAGGGATCAATAATACTAAAATAATTGTCAAAGAAAATAGTTAAAAGATCAAAATATGTGGCTTCAGGTCAATTAACGTGTTTTTTAAGCCACCTTTTTCATCAAAAGAGCTAGTTTAAAAATAACATTTGTTTTCCCTTCTCCAGGCATTACAAAATCTCAAAATAGATACAAGAGTAACATTTATGGTTGATAAAGGAGTAAACAAGTGGCTTACATCTAGAGCTTAAGAAATAAGTGAATAATGATAGGTAATAATTATACAAAAGTAATACCTTTCTCATCCTGAAAGCTTGGATAGACAAGTGGACTGAGCCGAGGGCTGCAAATGATCGCACCGGAGTTCGACTCCTCGTAATTGTGCATTTGTGACTTTTCATTTCTAAAATTTATAATGTCTTGTAAAAATGATTTAAAAGTAATAGCTCTCTCATTCAAAGACCTAGGATAAGTGATTAGACTAAGCCAAGGGCGTTAGTTATGCAGATCGTAGTTCGAGTCCTCGTAAGGCAAGACTTTTGTTTCCTGAGATAATATAAAAAATGGTAAAAATATCACAAAAGTAATACCCCTCTCATCAAGAAAGCTGGAATGGTCAAGTTGAACTTGCCCGAATCGTAGTTCGACTCCTTCTTAAGGTCAGACTTTTTGATTTCTAAGATTTATAATGTTTGGTAAAAATGATACAAAAGTGAAATCTATCTCGTCATGAAAGCTTAGATGGCCAAGTGGTGTAAGCAAAGGGCTGCAGATGTGCCCATCGGAGTTCGACTCCTCGTAAGGTTATACTTTTATTTTCTAAAAATCGTTATGTTTGGTAAAAATGATAGAAAAGTAAAACCTATCTCGTCATGACAGCTTGGATGGCCAAGTGGACTTAGCCAAGGGTTACAGATGTTCGGGTCGGAGTTCGATTCCTCGTAAGGTAAGACTTTTGATTTCCGAGAATTACGCTTGGTAAAAATGATACAAAAGTAAAACCTCTCTCATCAAGACAGCTCGGATAGCCAAGTGGACTAAGCCAAGGGCTTCAGATGTTCTGACCGTAGTTCGACTCCTTGTAAGGTAAGAATTTTGATTTCTAAACTCTGATTAAAAATGATATCAACTTCAAACCATTTCTGTTGGCGGCAAGGATGGCAGAGTGGATAGGTCACTCGACAATGGATCGAAGGGTCTCAGGTTCCAAACCATCCGGTTAAAATGGCAATGAGGAGACTTCACATAAGGTAAGATTTTGATTTCTAAACTCTAAATAAAGATGATATCAACTTCAAACCAATTCTGTCGGCGGCAAGGATGGCAGAGTGGATAGGTCACTCGACAATGGATCGAAGGGTCGTGGGTTCTAAACCACCTTCAGACCAGATCTAATGGTTGCGATGGCAAACAGCAGCAGTAGCGGTAGGAGGAGGAGCAGCGGCAGCGTGAGGAGCAGTAGCAGTAAGTTAGTAAGCATTGTCGTATAATGATTAGAAACAAAGTTAAAAAAGTAGGGGGAAGATGATGTCCGAAGCAAAAAACATAGGGGGTCTTGCAAAATTTCTTGATGAATTGCATACAGCTCTATAACTTCACCAGAAAATTTTTGCAAGGCCCCCTACGTTTTTTGCTTCGGACGTCAGCATCCCGCTACTTTTTTCAACTTTATTTCTAATTATTACGCGATAATGCCTACTCACTTGTTTTTACTCCACCCCCTACTGCTGCTGCTCCTTCTCCTGCCGCTGCAACTCCTCTTCCTTCTCCGCCCCTGCTTCTTCTTCTCCTGCCACTGCTGCTCCTCCTCGCTAACACAAGCATTAAGTCTGGTCTGAAGGTGGTTTAGAACTCAAGACCCTTTGATCCAAAGTTGAGTGACCTATCCACTCTGCCATCCTTGCCGCCGACATGAGAGGTTTGAAGTTGATATCATTTTTATTTTGAACTTAGAAATCAAAATTCTTACTTCGCTAGGAGTCGAACTCCGGTCCGAACATCTGCAACCCTTCTCTTTGTCCACTCGGCCACCCAAGCTTTCTTGATGAGAGAGGTTTTACTTTTGTATCATTTTTACTGAGCATAATTCTCAGAGATCAAAAGTCTTACCTTACAAGGACTCGAACTACGGTTTGAGCATCTGAAGCCCTTGGCTTAGTCCCCTTGGCTATTCGAGCTGTCTTGATGAGAGAGGTTTTACTTTTGTATCATTTTTACCAAATATTATAAATGTTAGAAGTCAAAAGTCTTACCATACCAAGAGTCGAACAACGATCAGTAGATCTGAAGCCCTTGGCTTAGTCCAATCGGCTACACGAGCTGTCATTAGATGGGAGGTATCACTTTTGAATCATTTTTACCAAACATAATTCTCAGAAATTAAAAGTCTTTTCTTACCAGGAGTCGAACCCCGGTGCGAAAATCTGCAATCATTGGCTTAGTCCACTCAGTCATCCCAGCTTTCTTGATAAGAGAGAGGTATTGATTTTGTATTGTTTACACCAAACATTATAAATCTTAGAAATCAAGAAACTTCCTTATGAGGACTCGAGCAACAGTTCGCAAAACTTAAGCTTTGGCTCAGTCCACTCGCCTATCCAAGCTTTTTCAATGGGAGTGGTATAACTTTTGAAACATTTCTACAAAATATCATAAACCATAGAAATCAAACATTTACCATACAAGAATTTGAACTGTGGTCCGAATATCTAAACCCCTTGGCTTAGTCCACTCGGCTACTCGAGCTGTCAGAAGAAAATAGGTATTACTTTTGTATCATTTTTACCAAACATTATCAATTTTAGAAATTAATTCTTACCTCAGGAGGGCTTGAACTATGGTCTGGAAAACTAAAGCCCTTTCCTCAGTGCACCGGCCAACCAAGCTTACCTGATGAGAGAGACATAGCTTTTATATTATTTTTATCAAACATAAAAAATCTTATTGGTTCTTAACAATACATCCACTCAGAAGGGAATTTCTCTTCAGTGAAATAATTGTCATTTGTCTAAATAAGCAAATTTTCTCCTAAGCGAAAGCACTGTTGTTTCTCTTTAGAAGCAAATTTTATTCCAAAGGAAACTTTGTTCTGAGTGAAAGCACTAGTAATCTGTTTAATGTATAAGCAAATTTCTTTTTAAGTGAAAGCATTGTCGTTTTCTTTAAAAGGTATCGCGCAGTTGGTTCTTGTCTCAAAAAGGTACAGAAGTATCGCAGTTGGTCCTTGTCTCGTTAAGTTATATAGCATAATACTTGTGAATAGATTAAAACAAACAGCTTTCTGATAGTCCTATGTCAGAAAACCAAATTCTGAAGAAAAAGGACTTGAGATAATATACTAACTCTTAAAACTATTATAAATCGGTCGATGCGGCTTAACAAATGTAAATATTTCGCAGCTTTTGAGGACTCAAGGCAAGCATTAGACGACGTAAATATATTTTTTACTCATTAAACTTTGACAAAGGTTATTAAGGGACTACTCTATCACAACAGGAAGGAAATATAAAGGAAAACTAGCTAATCCATACAATTAAGTAAGGGCTACCTCAATGCTATTCCAAGTAATATGGGCCTAAAACAAGGTTGTCCACTTAGGCCTTCATTCTTTATTCTGTTTCATTTAAATCTTAGAAATGGATAGTCTTACCTTACGAGGAGTCAAACAACGGTCCAAAATTGGCAATACGAGCTTTCTTAATGAAAGAAGTATTACTTTTGTATGTATTCTTCCAAACATTCGTCGCAAATAAAGATCGAACTAATAAGGAATTAGATTTATGTATTATTTTGAACAATTAATAAATTTACTTTCGTTTTATAAGTATAAGTCAAACAACTTTTTTCACAAAGGCTTTTGTCCAATTTTCGAATGATTTTGAAGTAAAATCTTTTTGGTGATTTTATACATTGTCTAAGGCTATTTCAGGCAAATATTGCTCTCTGAATAGTTTTAGGTGGGTTTAAAGAAAATTAGGCACCATATGGGCTAATTTAGACCAAAATACATAGGCTAACCATCAGGCTTTTTCGCGAATATTTTGTTGATTTTGATATTTTGCTAGTGATTTTAAACGTTTTCTAAGGCTACTATAGCCTAAATGTACTCCCAGAACAGTCCTGAGTGGATTAAAAACCTATTTGGAAACATTTATTTTGGGTCAACATGACCCTAAACTATTGGCTAGCCCATCAGGCTATTTTCCAATCTTTGAATGATTTTGAAGGAAATATTTTTGGAGATTTTATGCGTTTTCAAAGGTTATTTAACCTGATACTGCTTCAAGAACAGTCCTGAGTGGATTAAAAGCCTATTCGGGAGCATTTATTTCGGGCTAATTTTGACCAAAATCTATGGGCAAACCAATCAGATTTTTTTCCTATTTTCGTACGATAATGAAGAAAAACATTGTTGGTGACTTTATGCGTGTTCTAAGGCTGTTATAGCCGTACATGCTAACTGAGCAGTCCTGAGTGAATAAGAGGCCTGTTTGGGACAATTCATTTTAGGCCAATGTTTAACAAGACCATTGGCTAACCATCAAGCGTTTTGCTAATTTTTGGCTGATAATGAAGAAAAACATTGTTGGTGACTTTATGCGTGTTCTAAGGCTGTTATAGCCCAATATTGCTCCCTGAACAGTCATGAGTCGATTAAAAGTCTATTTGGGAGCATTTATTTCGGGCTAATTTTGACCAAAGCAATGGACTTACATCAGGCCTTTTGCCAATTTTTGGTTGATTTTGAAGGGAAATGGTTTTTGGTGATTTATAATTTTCTAAGGCTGTTATAACCCAATATCGCTATATGAACAGTACTGAGAGGATACAAAGCCTATTTGGAAGAACCAATTTCCGGTCAATTTTGACCAAAAACCATGGACAAACCATCAGGACTTTTGTCAATTTTTGGCTGATTTTGGAGAAAAATGGTTTTAGTGATTTTATGCGTTTTAAAGGCTGCTATAGCCCAATATTGCTCCCGAACAGTCCTAAATGGATTAAAAGCCTATTTGAGAAAATCAATTTTGGGCCAAAAATAACCAAAAAACATGGGCTAGCCGTCAGGCTTTTTCCAAATTGTTGGCTGATTTTGAAGGAAAAAGGTTTTGGTGACTTAATGCGTTTTCTAAAGCTGTTATAGCCCGATATTGTTCCCTGGACAGTCCTGAATGGATTAAAAGCCTATATTATAGGCAACACGCGGGGTTAAATAACAAACCGATAACTAATTCTCAGCATCGAGTTTAACATATGTTGAAGAAAGCGTCTTCGACCGGTTGATTTGAACGATTTCTTCGTCAAAAGACTCGTTTGAATCCGTTGTTTCGCCACTTTTCGTCTCGCAAAGCATTTCACTGTCGCCGATTGTGTCGTCAAAAGTTTCTCTGTCATCATAATCATCATGCTCGTTGTTCTTACTGGTGTTGGCTTTGTTTTCAGGACTTGCGCATTCTTTTGGAGAAGTAGATTCTGATTTACTCTCTTCTTCGTTTTCAGAACTGGCTTTCGATGCTTTTTCATCTTCCGCTAAAAATAAAAGGAATGAAGGAATTGAGAGTCAAACAGAGATTATTCCTAAATGGAAGTTTAACAACACGAACACATATTATTTTGATAAGGAATCAGTTTATAAGGGGATCTAGAACTAGGATCTCTGATGAAATGCAATTGGTTCTTTCATTCTATTGTTTCCTGTAACAATGGAGAACGATAGCAAATTCCAGAGAATTTTAGGCTACGTTTACACGATATCGGATTCAAATGAATAGGGTACAACTTCATACCGTATTGGCCTTCCGTTTATTTGAGGACGCTGATGATGAATACGGTATAAAATGGATACGGTATCGTGTAAACAGCCGAATCCGATACGATTTCGTTAAAGATCGATTAGGAGGCCATCGACCGACATGCACAAAATGGCCTCCTTATCGATCCGTATCGAAATCATATCGGATTCGGCTGTTTACACGATACCGTATTCATTTCATACCGTATTCATCGTCAGCGTCCTCAAATAAACGGAAGGCCAATACGGTATGAAGTTGTACCCTATTCATTTGAATCCGATATTGTGTAGACGTAGCCTTAGTACTACAATGCTTGCCAGAATTACTTGGAACATCTGACAAAAATCACTGAATTTTTGGAGGAAACATCACCACAAGTATTAGTATTCCTTAGGTGCAAAATTGTGTGATTAACTCTGAACAGACCTTTTTGCTCTGCATTCTGAGAAACTTTGCCTTCGCTTTTCTTTTGAGCTGAAACCTTTTGCCATGCTGGTATCGAGGGTGATGTCGAGACAGCATTGAAAGGACTTGAAGGGAACTGGTTCCTGCAAATTCACAAGAACAAATTGTTGGCATAAATTGAGAAATACATCGAGCAAATAAAACCGCCGTTCAAAGGCTGGTTGGTTAAAGATCACCTTCAGACCAGTAACATAAAATGTGAAAAGAGAATTTGCTAGCTCTCTGTGACCCCAGGCAAAAAAGAGTAATAACGTATGGTCACATTGCGATGCCAGGAAGGACAAGGGTCCCACTGCTCGATTAGACTACCTACAATCCCCCAATCCCCGCCAAAAGTAGTTGGAACACCCTTGATTTTTTTACCAAATAACAACATGTTTAGCTTTTCTAGCCTTTTATTTCCAATCCAACCCCCCTCCCCCCTCAAAACAATGTTGTTTACAAAAGGAACTTTATGAGACCATATAAACCCTAATGTTATTGGGCTAGTTTTTGTTATCAGAAACAACATTCTAAAAGGGGGAGGGGGGCAAAATGTAGAAAACTGTAAAAATAATGCAAGTGTTCCAAGACTTTTGGCAGGGATTGTATTCAGTGGGCAACACAATCTGTAATCGAATGGGCGATCTAAAGTGATAATGATTATGCACTCTTTTGCTTCAACGATATATTCCAGATTTCATCAGAGTAGCTTTGTAAAATATTTCCAGATAATTTTCTCTAAAATGCTCTTAAAATAAGGTAGTTCTTATATGCAGTTCATTACTGTATCCATTACGAATTTAGTAGACCATTGTAAAACAATGATTGGGGACGGCCCCTTAAGAAGGAAATGCAGAGTTTCATGCATTTAATCTCTTTTTCCTTTTGGTTATCTCGTTGTTTGTCAGGTATCTTTTGTACAATTTAACGTTTGTGTGAATAATTCTTATGTGTAATAGCCTTTGGATAGTCCTGATCTTTGCTTCCCAGGGTATCGTCTTTGTAATGTAGATTTCTTGCTTTGCATACTCATATATTGTAATTTTCTTAAGCCAGTGTATTGGTTTTCAGAAAATAGTGTTCAATACATGGTAGTAGAATAAAAGCTAATTGGCAGAGAAGAAACAGGAAACTACACGTTTATCTCGACAAAGCTGTTTCGTGATTTCTCACTCATCAGAAGATGTACTAAGTTTATACTGTAATTTACTATCCATCGATATAAAAGAATATGTCATCAAATAAATATGAAAGTTGCTTACCTCCCGAGCAGGAGCCCTTTAACAGACGCAATTTCTGACTTGACATCTGACAAACGAGTGGTTTCTGATGGAACCAGATCAACGCGAGCCTAGGCATAAAACATCAGGATAAGAAGAGTTCAGTGCAAAATATTTCAGCGGCTGTGGTTACCAGCTGTTAACTAGCTCCTTGGTCCTAGGGAGTAACTGGGGGTACTGTGGGGCGCTTAACCAGCCATATGAGTATTTTTCTTAATGAATTCGGTACGAGTATGCCTAATGCTTGTGACATTATCATCATTACTACGTATCTAAAATCATTAGTACATCTAAAATCATTACTACATCTAAAATCACTAGTATATCTAAAATCATTACTACTATATGTTTCTCAACCTACGAAGTCTGTGGGTCGTTCTACCGTTAAAGTGCTTGATACATAGAGTAGAGCTATATACACTAAGAAGAAAGAGACTCAAAAGGCGAAACTCTCCTTCTCGACAAGCCTGTTTCGTGGTTACCCAAACATCTGTACATCTCCTGATGAGTGGGTAACCATGAAACAGGCTTGTTGAGATTGAGAGTTTTGTCTTTTGAGTCTTTATTTTGAGTATATTTCTCAAGCTGGGTTTATCCATTCATTCTTCAGGTAATTTTCTTCTTCCTTAAATTTACTTCCAAACTCTACGTAACGCCATATTCCTCACTACCTATTCCATGCGTAACAATCTTCAACCATTTTTAGGCCAAAATTTGCTGACTCAATGCTCTCACTACTTACTCAATCTTACCACAGTTAGCCCTTCCTAAACTTTTCTTTTCCACCTTTGCATCATCCTTGGGTTTAATTTCAACTTTGAGTATATCTGTATACGTTTTAACCACTTTTATATGGTTTTTATGCTACGCAAAGATAGGATGGAAATAATAAAGGAAGCTCAATAGCTGCTGATTACTAAAGACTTTGTTGATAAAGTTGAGACATTTGTGGGTTAGTCTATCATTATTTTTGAGCACATTCAAAGCCAAGAATGTAACATACTTGTCAGTAATTTTAGTAGAAACATAGGAATACTTCTAATGTTTTTGGTAAGAAGCAAGGGTCTCATTTTTTTTCAAAATCTTGTGAAAACAGGGTATCCATTTTATAATCATTTTTACGATATTCAAACGTTTTATAATATGAAAAGGATTACAATTAAACCCGCCCGTAAAAACCACTATTACAGAGTTTGGCAAAACAAAGTATTGAATAATTTGATACTTACTTAAAAATTTAGGATTAATAAATGTTTAATCTTTTTGGAAATTTTGGTTGAATTCAATTTTATCAATTTCCATTTGAATTATGCTATGATTTATTGATGTATCTTAAACTGTTTAATATTTGGGAGGATGAAAACAGCTATTTTCTGCCAAAAGCTTCTTAAATCCCTTTTTTTAAGCGGGGGTTTAAATCGTATTCCAGCCATACATTGTTGCAGAACATTTTACCTTGGTAACTGCAAGATCTTGGTTCACTGTTGTCAGTAAATTCTGTTGCTCTTTCAACTGGTTCTACAAATTTGAAAAACATCAAAATAATGCACAGATATCAAAACGGTTGGTTTTCATACCGTTATGATAATGTTACCTGTACAATTTGAAAAACATCAAAATGATGCACGGATATCAAAACGGTTGGTTTTTATACCGTTATGTTGGTTACCTCTACAATTTGAAAAACATCAAAATAATGCACAGATATCAAAACGGTTGGTTTTTATACCGTTTTGTTAATGTTACCCCTAAAAATTTGAAAAAACATCCAAAATAATGCACAGATATCGAAACGGTTGGTTTTTATACCGTTATGATAATGTTACCTCTACAATTTGAAAAAAAAATCAGAAATAATGCACAGATATCGAAACGGTCGGTTTTTATACCGTTATGATAATGTTACCTCTACAATTTGAAAAAAAAATCAGAAATAATGCACGGATATCAAAACGGTTGGTTTTTATACCGTAATGTTAATGGTACCTCTAACCTCTAATGTATAGCCGATTAAGTATAGCTATAGGGGTTATAGTGGATCATCATTATCAATATACAGTTTTGTAGACTCAATGCATCATCTTAACTTAACACGCATTATTTTTTTCATTAATTCATTTATTAAGTTCACACGATACCGTTTTCATTTCACATCGGATCGGTTTCATATCGGACTGGTCTCCTGTTTACACGAGAACGCATGAATCCGATATGCTTCATGTAGTTTTGGCGTTTTTCAATTAAAACGTTCTGAAAGTAGCATGAAGCTAAAAAAGGGGAAGTTAACAGAATCGTGTAAACTTAACAAAAGATTTTGATAAATACCTGTGAAGGGGACAAGGGCGTTAGAGAGGGGGCTTGCTCGAAAATCTTAATGTGAAAGGGGGTGTTGCACGATAGGGGGTGGGAAGTAAGCGGGTTATCGAGGTATTTTGTCCTTACCTTTGAAAAGGGAAGCTTGAAGAAGTGGGGTGCTGAAGAGAGAGAGTGGCGAAGATGGAGCTTTGCGGTGAGCTTTAATGTGAAATTGACGTTATACCCATCTGAAATGGTCTCTCGTGGTTTGGGGTCAGAATTCATCCACCGTATCCCTGCATGTCGTAAGAGGCGACTAAAAAGGCTGGCGTCAGGAAAAGCATCTGGCCATAAAACCATGGCCAAAATCATCTGCAGACAAATCCATGGACCGTTCAACAACCCCTGCTAGTAGGAAAAGGCTGGAATATGAATTATATTTGTTTATGCATCCAGAAAAGTTAATCATTCATCAACGTACCTCGAGTAACTTTAAAGTAGTCCTCATCTCTTCACCTAAAATATTTTGAGAAGACACACATTAAATGCCTTGGGACGGCAGATGAATATGAATTTTAATGAATAAAAAACAGAAATAATAAGTTTAACATTTTCTTTCAATATATTTGGTGCAATGACCCAGAAACCGAAATCTCATTTATTAATTGCTTTCGCAATTCATGAACTGATCCTTGTCTTGGGTAAAATAATATTAAATGCCTTGGACTGGTGAAATTTGAATTCTAGTGAATAAATACAAATACGAAAGTCAATATTCTATTTTGTTTCTTCACCTAAAAATAGTTTGACAAGACGCACATTAAAAGCCAAAGGACGATGGATGGAATTGGAATTCTAGTTTACAGTAAGAATTAAAAAGTAAACATTCTCTTTAAGTTTATTTAGAGAAAATTCATGCAAAAACAGAAGGCCTAGGCTAATATTGCTTTGACTCTCCGCAAACACAGCCTTGTCTTAGGAAACTGTTGTTTCCTACATTCCTAGATCAAGAACCACGAATAGCTAGATGCGGATAATACATTATCTGAATATGAAACTAAGAAACGTTATTTGTAAAACCCCATTTCGAGTGGACGGTGGATCAGACATTAAAGATACTCACTCAATTGGCTGACTCCATTCGTCAACTCTTTGATGCTTTCATTGATATTCTTCGAATCAGTTTCGTCCCTCCCGTAGAAATACGGAAGCAAATACGTCTGCAAAAAGAGGGGACTTGTGAGAGAACAAGATTTGAAAAATCAATGGAGAAATAGAAAACTTAGGAAAAGAGAAATCAATTGAGATGATTTGTGAGAATGAAAATGACCCGAGTAGGACTTGAACCCACGATCTCTAGATTCGTACTCTAGTGCGCTACCACTGTGCTACTATTGGTTTGCTATCACTGCCCCAGTTGTGCAGTGGTAGCACACTAGAGTAGGAATCTAGAGGTCGTGGATTCAAGTCCTACTTGGGTCATTTTCATTCTTACAAATCATCTAGATTGATTTTCCAAATCCTGCTTCTTCTCAAGAAAAGCGGAAACAGTTTCTACAAGACACTCTTCTTTCCACATTGCAGTAACAAGAATGGGTAAAAAGAAAGACACCACAGTAGGAACATATGCTGTAAAAGCTCTATTCAGCACCTGGAGACTTATTTGATTTTTGAGATCGCAGAAGGGGGCTTATTAGACCGGGTTTTTTCTCAAAGAAGGTTTGTAGAAGATACTCTTCCATCTTGAGCATGTTAAGTTAGAAATTTGCAATATTACAAAGGAATTTCCCAATTAGCTATCCATTACTCATCATATTTTCCTTTGAAGTCTTTCTTGTATGAAAGGGAAGGGTTTGAAAGGGGGGCTTGAAAGAGAGGTAGGCTTGATAGAACTTTTACAGCAGATGTTGATATAAAGTGTTATAGCAGACCAGCCTTAGTCAGGCTAGCATGCTAAACATAAACTCACTCACTCACAGAGGCTAGCATTAAACATACCAGGATATCATATGTAGAAATGTAGGTCATACCCCTGGTACTCTACCCCTGCAGGAAACAAGGAAACAGGGAACTTTTACAGTAAAGGTGTATACTATAGCCCCTGCTGAAAACAAGGACTAGCTTTATTCAGCCTAGCCTGTAAAACATAAACTGACTCACCAACAAAGGCTAACATAAAACATGCTAGGACATCATATACAACAATATGTAGGAATGTAGGGCCTATCAGTGTAACCCTACCCCTCCTGGAAACTAGGCTCTGCAAGGTGGCTAGCATGCTAAACATAAAATCACTCACTCACAAAGGCTAGCATTAAACATACAAGGATATCATATGTAGAAATGTAGGGCAAACCCCTGGTACTTTACCCCTGCTGGAAACTAGGCTCGGCCATTGGCTAGCCTGTTAAACATAAACTGACTCACCCACAAAGGCTAACATTAAACATGCTAGGACATCATATACAACAATATGTAGGAATGTAGGGCCTACCAGTGCTACCCTACCCCTGCTGGAAACTAGGCTCAGCCATAGGCTAGCATGCTAAACATAACCTCACTCATTCACAAAGGCTAGCATTGAAACCTGAATATTTTTACCTGAATGAGGTAATTGGCTGAGTAAACGAGACCACCTCCAACGACAACTGATGCCAAGTAGGTCAAGAAACGTCCAGATGGGCTTTCCACTGGCTGAGCTGTAGATTCATGAGAGTTAGTAAATCAATTAGAAACTCAAAGTCATCACCCTTTCACAATTCAATCTCAAAAAATCTGGAGTTCCCAAAGGCGTTTACTAGGCGTATAAGTAACACTGTTCAATCAGGGGGGATGGCCAAGTGGCTAGATCACTTCACCCTTGTTCAAAGGGCCCTGGGTTCAAAACCACCTTCAGACCTGTCACAAGGTGTGAGGAAAGTATTAGCCAGCTCTCTGTAATTCCAGGCAAAAAGGCAAAAGGAATCACAAGGTGTGGTCACATCTCGAGAGGAAGGACCAGGGTCGCACTGCTCGATTAGTTTACCTATTCAGTGGGCCCTTTGTGCTTAGCACATAAACCCATACCTTGCGAAGATAGTAAGCGTATTTGCCTATCAACCTATCAACTAACCTATAAATCTTTAGGTTTTTGTGAATTTTTTAGCAAAAATCAGCGTTTTGCTGTAAAAACGTTTGATCTCCACTAACATTGGGTACCTCATGCCCAAGAAAAATAGGCACTTTTGATGAGCCACTGCAAAATACATGTTGAATTCATTCTAGATAGACAAACTTAGATATAGTTGGCGTTGAACTATTCTGTATATAGCTAGCCTTTGAAATAATAACAGTTTTTTAAGGCAAAAATGTCTCAATGGATTAGACTAGCCCTAACTAAAACTCGACCCTAACCCAAACCCAGCCCTAACCCAAACGAAACTTCTAGCTTAACCCTAACGCAAAGCTTTCAAAAAGGTTTCAAGGATATGGAGAACAGAACAAAGAAGCTGTAAGAGTTTTAATTGCTTCATGTAATAACTAGGGGCCCACTCCTTTATAGCTACATTCGGAAAGCTTGCTTCAAATCTAAAAGCTTTAAAGACCTCTAAGTAAATATATTTTGCATGTAATGATAGCCAAATGACAATTCAATCAGTTCCATACCGATTTTTCATCAAACATTTCTAACTGGTCATTATTGTGGTAGAAAATATCATGTTACCTTGCGCAACTGGCAAATGACTACCAGTTCCACCACGGGCTACCGTGCTACAAGAGAAACAAATTAAGTTTTTAGACAAAAAACTAACTAGAAAAACGTACTCAGTTGGATATGAAATAATTCAATAATTCCCTATGCAAAGAGCTGGTGTAAGAACCACTTCTTTTAAGAACCTTTACCCTAAAACTTCAGAATTTAAGACAACCTTTTCTTGAAACAATTTAGAAAACTATTATGATGAAAATGAAATATATTTTGGAAACATAACACTGGAACATGGATATATCTTTGTGTTTTTCAATACCATTCATGCTTATTCTAAAAAACAAAATGGAGTTTAAGAAGAAAGTAGGAAAAATCACCTGGTACTTTGAGCATTTTCAAATGAAATGTCCTATAAGAATACAGATATTTTTTAAAAGAGTATTTAAATATTTTTCACAGTTTTTTAGCTATTCTGTACAGAAATTCACAGTAGCCAAAAAACAAGTAGCATGGAAAACAAAGTCTTTGGCTTGTCCACTGTCAAAGAGTGCTCTGTACATGAAATGAATAGCAGTACACAAATGAAAGAGAAAAGCCAAGGGAAGTAACCATTCATCTTTCAAGTTAAGAAAATGTGATGAACTGTTCTCCCATATTGTAGCTACAACAAATTTTTTGAGAAAAGTGTTTTTCTGAAATCTCCTGGAATTTGGAAAATTTGAAAAGAAACAACAGTTTAGCTAGTTGGTATCTTATGAGACTAAGATTGAAACTTGTAATCTGCACATGCATATTAGGCCCCTTATCAGTTGTCAATGCAAACAAGATGATGTTGCTTTCATTAATATAATAGAAGCAAAAGCATATAAAAACAGAGGCACAATAAGCATATGTATAAGTGTTGGCAAAAAGAATACTAACTAGCTAGCTAAAAACTAACCTTGTCTTTTTCTGTACCTGACTTCTTTATTGCAACATCGATTTCTTCTTCAGACAAACCTTTATTTCTCAGAAAAGAAATTCTCTTTTCAAAGCTTGTACTCCTGACTTTTGGATTTTGTAGAAACTTGACAGCAGTTTGAATCTAAAAGTGAAAGTTGCAGGATAACAAATATGCAAACATTGTGCATCACAAGTAGCCTTGTTCTACCAAGTGTTAAATGCTAAAGTGGCATAATGTGTTCCTTGGCAGTCACCTGTCCTAGTACTGACATGGCCCAACCCTTCTTGACATCAGTGATAGGACGGGAACCAGTATACTCAGGGTGGTAAGGCCATATGTATAGTAAACTGTAAAAAGTAATAATATGATGTTTGCCATACCTGATCTTTACAGAGCATGTACTTTATATAACATGAGATAAAATACAAAATCAAAAAGTAGCCTACAACACCATAATATGCTAAGTGGAATTGGAGCACTTTTACCCAGGTTTGACAAGCCAAGATTTCTGTCCTTGACAGAAAAGAGGTCAGTCGAAATGAGATCAATCAAATTCAAGCCATTCACATAAATTGTATGCTGGCTGAGCATCAATTGATTTGAGGCAGAAATCTCAGGCTAAAGTTACTTTTGACTACTTTGCAATTGACTCTCAAGGACTGTGGTAGAATATTTAGGGTCTCATTGAAAATGATGAGATCCAGATTGAATGAAGGTAAGTTGCATTTAAATTTTGTGATAATAATTTTCCGTGAATGACCAGTCCACTTTAAACTAGATACTGGCTCTACTTATTTGATTTTCTAAATCGCTCCATCAAGTATCAAATAAGCAATGAAAAAATCTAGTCAATAACTCGACGAGGCAAAGGAAACCATGTTTTAAGAAATAAAAAAACCAATCATTTAAAAGCAAGCCATTAAAAACAATTGACGCTGGAGGGGTCAATATCAACAGTTCCTCACCTTCTTGTCGTCAATGCCAGATGGCTTTGCATCATCTAGAAGCTTGTTAACCTGCAAATAGAATGAAATATGAAGTAAACCAGACCTGGCCATGAGACTTTTAGTAGAGTTGGGTGGTGAATTCCTTCTTGGGTGCCAGGTCGTTCCATATCAAATCATCAAGGTCATGTAACCCACCCATCTCCTAAGATTTTGATCATTTTTACACCACTTTGGGAGCCCAGCAAGATATGCTTTTCCTGAAAATTTCAAGTAGATATTTTATTTTGTTCTGAAACTACAGCATTTTCAAATTGCAGCAATTTGATGAATTTACTCAACCATGACTGCCATAAATTTTCACATTTGATGTTTATAACACTATAATTTTGTCTATTTCGTTAAGGAGAGACATGAAAGTTGGTATTCTGAGGTTTCTGGGGCTGAAAAAGCCATATTAGATCTCAAAAACAGCCTTACATGTACCCTTGACCCTCTGGGGGTCATCTAAAAGCAAAATTACATCCCAAAAATTGGTAAAAATCAATCCCAGTAGAAGGGTGAAATTGGGCATGTCTATGACCAGATATCTAAAAACCTTTGATTTTTTCATTGTTTCCTATTTGGTTCATCAATAATTTTACTTGATTTGAAAATCTGATTTTCACATTTTTTTTTCTGTTTGCAGGCGCTTAAGTCAAGAACCCATTTTTGTCCCCAAAACAAAATATATTCATGCTTAGAACTTAAGTTTGGTCCTATCTTAATCAATATTCCTTGAAGACGTTGACATATAGCTGCATGTCTTGATTTCAATCTATCAAAATATTATCTAAATCTTGAAATATATCTACTAAAATGCAACTGACTAATGTCATTCAATTGCCGCATAATGTTGAATAATATGAAATATTCATAGAGTTCCACAATGGTCGACTGAAGCATTTGCTAAATGCATTGTTAATCAAATTTAAGTCCTTTTCTGAAATTTCATTATGTTCTACCCAGTCATAGAGAAGGGAGCTGTAATCTGGCAAAAGATTTTGTAAAAAACCCAGCAAATGTCTTCACTAACTGGCCACATACAATCTTCTCTTGGTCCTGTTGGATGCATTTCTGACTCATACTACAATCATTTTCTGTTAAATCAACATTCATTACTACGCCTATCCACTATTTACCATCATCATAAAAAGATGCTAGGTAATGGCTAAGGTCTGGAATGATTTCAACTTTTGCCACTTTTGAACGACAAGTTATCAGGAAGGTGCCATTAAAGCTTTCATCTTCAGCCGTTCTTTTAAAGGCTATTTCCTGATCGCTAATTTCAGAAAAGAAATGGAAAGATCCAGTCCCAGGAATTGTTCAATTCTGTGCTCATTTCGTACAGCAAGCATGCCCTCCTTTGAAATTTAAACAATCTAATTATATTTCATTTACTATATTTTTTTTGCAAAAGTTGAACATGGCAGCTATAGTCAATACATGCTTTGGATACGGACGTTGCAAGCTTATCTGGCAGTTAAACGTTTTACTGTGGCCCCTATTCCGTCGAAAGCAGATTCCCAATGGCTAGCTGCAAAAAGGGCCATGTTGCATCAATACCAAAATCCTCTTTATTGAGACAAAGGTTGAGCAAATTCTTATAGTTTTTGTACCTAGCAGAACATCAATCTGAGAAATACTGGGCCTTTTCTATGTGTGAAAGTTTCGCCTTGATTATTTTGATTAATTCATGTTGAAGCTTGTAGACAAAATTGGTATTATGCTCGAGGTCATCTGAGATAAAGCAATAAAACTGATGGATGAGCTTGCCATCATGCCTGAATAACTCAGCAATTGGATGCCAAGTGCAAGAGCTTTTGCTCCAATGGAAGGACTAGATCTCAAATTTTACAACAAATTTGTAATTTTCAGCAAAATCTCCTCTTGCAACAAGGGAGTTTTCTGGGAGATTCTCCTTACAATAATTTGCCTGATAGTTTGCAAAATACTTTGCCTGATACTTTACGATGTATGAGTGTTAGTTTTTCTATACTGTTAACAAGAAGGACGATGAATTCATCAACAGCAAGTATCTGATTCACAAGTCGACAGTGATCAGTGCTTTGCCATTTTTAAAAGAGATTTCTTGCTGGTCAGAGGCAAGAGCATCTTGCAGATACGCACAAAGTGGTGTTGTTCCTGGACATTTACAACAACGATGCATCATACGGTCTTTTTATCTACTTCTAATATAACAGAAAATGAATGTAGTATGTGTTTAAAATGCATCCAACAGGACCAAGAGAAGATTGTACGTGGCCAGTTAGAGAAGACATTTGCTGGGCTTTTTCACAGATATCTTATGCAAGATTGCAGCAACTCTATGAAAATTTCATATAATTCAACACTATGCCGCAATTGAATGACATTAGTCAGTTTGCATTTTAGTAGATATATTTTAGATTTGAAAATAGACACTCAGAAGAAATCTTGACAAATAATGGCTAAAACGAATGCTGGTAAGTTTGCCAATTCAGAATTTCAATTCAAAGTTCATCTGATCCAAGAAATAAAAACGGTATTGATTTGGTTAATATCTGAATGAATGCTGTCAAAAATGTGATGACTAAAAGTCCGTTTCCTATGCTTCAAATTCCAATAAAAGTTTCCGGAAGTTCTGTTGCAAAACCGATTTATCTTAACTTTTTGTACTTTTATTCAAATTCTCAATTTTTTTTATGAAGCCTCTCGTCCGTTTTCATAGGTTTCCTCAGGTTTTTACATGGCATCTTAACACTCAAATTATTATGAAATAACACCTTGAAACATATTCCTTACTGAATATCATGAATTACAAATGAAAACAAAAAAGCCCAAAATTCCTTCCTATTCGGAGACTTTTTATTAACGTATCCACTTTCCTATTTTAGTTTTTTAATTCATCAATGGTCGCTGGAAATGTTGTCCTGAATGGAATTCAAGACGTGAAAATCTCAATTTAACTGTTGTTAAAAGAAACTTAAGGTCCATTGCTGTCATTTCAACCGGAAAATATCACTCTTGTATCATGTAAAGTGGTCTTAAATTGCTTTGAAAATCTGGGCCTAGTGTGAGTTCAGGATGCTTCGGTAGCCATTTCCACCTTCTTGTCCGAATTCTTTTAATACTCCAAGTGTACATCTTTTCCAGTATTGGGACTGATCTTTCTATTTCGGAAGTGGATAGTGTACACTTGAGTATAAAGAGAATTTGAACGAGATTGATGAAATAGCTACCAAAGCGTCCTGAACTCACACTAGGCCCCGATTTACAAAGTAATTTAAGACCACTTTACATGATACAGAAGTGATATTTTCCGAATGAAATGAAAGCAATGGACCTTAGCTTTGATTAAACAAAAATTAAAATGAGATTATCAGTTCTAAAAATCATTCCATGCTAACATTTTCAGCAACATTTGATAAATTAGAAAACTAGGAAAGAGGGTACATGAACAAAAAGTTTCAATATTGGAAGGAATTTTGAACTTTTTTGTTTTATTTGCAGTTTGTGGTATGCAGTAAGAAATTAGTTTCAAAATGATGATATTTCATAATAATTTGAGTATTAAGATGCCCTGTAAAAACACGAGCAAAGCTATGAAAACATAAGATTAATTGAGATTCTGAATAAAAGTACAAAATGTGAAAATAAATCTGTTTTTGCAACAGAGCTTCTGCAAATGTTTATGGAAGTTTGAAGCATAGGAAACGCACTTTTAGTCACAACATTTAAGACAAAATTCATTCAGAGGTAAACAAATAAAGACCTTTTCATGGATCAGAAAATAAAAGTTTCAAATTTTTCATTCATCTTCAAAGGTCTCAATTTATTTTCTTTCATCCCTCAACTTTGATAAGGATTCCCCAACTTTGATTTAAAATTCTGAATCTCAAACTTAACAGCTTTCGTTTAAGCCATATTCATCAATGTTTCTTCTGAAAAATCCCCAATTCATGACTGATACATTAATGAACATTGATTTATTATTTGAATTTTGTTTACCAGCCTAATCATTTTTTAAACCTGTAACACTTTTCAAAACTCTCTCAGCGAACTAAATTTGACTGCTTTGGAAGACGCGAGAAATTATTTCTACTTTGGCGCGAAAATTTTGAATGAGGAGACTGAGGAAGGGATAAAAACTGTCAACAAACTTTCGGGCCCAAGAGAGGGGGGAGACTTTAAACCACAATTTTCTCATCCTCGTTTGAATACTTTTAATACCTTACCTTAGTGTATACATGGTGAATAGCAGTTTAAAATCAAGAAGAATTTAGGGAGTTATGCAAAGTCCCTAGCTGTGTTTTAAGGTACACTTAGGGGTAATGATAGAATTTAAACGCTTGAATTTGACAGGCATCTGAGAATGCAAGATCGATTGACCTGCGGGGCATCAAACGGTATACAAGAACAATCGCATACGCAGCAGCATGCAGCATGTTCTTGTCATGTTTAAGTGAGGCCTTAAATCTCTCTACTTGATACAATCAAAAAGAAACAGTTTTAACACAATAACTGTTACAAAAATATCACTGAACCGTGACACTTTTTATCAACGTAAAATTCAACAATTCACGAAGAAGATGACGAAAGAAATGGAGAAAATACCTCGGAGGGCCCTTTCTCAACATCAACTTCGGCTGCCATGTTGCCAATATAACAAGCCTCGTTATGACTGACTTTCAGACCAATTCTAGAGGCTGAACAAAACAACAACAAGAAAAATGGCGGACGCAGAAGCAAGCAAATCAACAGTTGAAAACACAACACACAATATTTTAATAGGAATAACTGGCAGTGTGGCAACAATAAAACTTAAAGAGCTCGTGAAAACATTTGTAGAAGAGTTTAGCAATATAAAAATCAAAGTTGTCGCAACGGAAAACTCTCTCCACTTCATCAATTCAGCGGATGTTGAAGCTGAAATTCTGACAGATGAAAATGAGTGGTCCACGTGGGATAGAATAGGTGACGAAGTTCTGCACATCGAACTGTGCAAATGGGCTGATATCATGGTCATCGTCCCATTAGATGCAAACACACTGGCTAAAATAGCGAATGGTTTATGTGATAATTTACTGACTTGTGTTGTTCGTGCTTGGAGACGTCCCAAACCCCTGCTATTCGCCCCTGCTATGAATACGTATATGTTTGATCACCCTCTGACGTCACAGCATATTGAAACTCTGCTCTCGTTTGGGTATAGATGTATCGAGCCAGTCTCTAAGAAGTTGGCTTGTGGGGATGTTGGAAATGGAGCAATGGCTTCTATTGAAAATATTGTAAGAATAACATGCAGTTATTTCAACCAAAAAACGTGAATTTTTGAATCTTACTAGTGAAATTTTGTATTATATTTAATTGAAATCTGGATAAAGAATTTTGTAACAAAACAACCCTATGAAGGAACCATGATTGCTCTTTGCTTGCCTGTATATCTTCTTGAAAAACGACACGTTAATTATGATGAAACTCTCTAACTCCAATGTTTCTATCTCCTCAATGTTATTACCATGTTGCTTAAAATTTGGCAGAATTTGAGGCTTGTGTTCTTATAAAGTTGTTCTTATAAAAAAAGAGTGTACTTGGAGAAACTCAACCTGAAGCAGGAAAAAAGGCACAAATAAAAATTGTGTGTCAGAGGTATTAACTTTTAATGTTTCACTGCAGTTTAGAAAATATGGTCAATCCCCAGGACCAGCTATGAACTAATAAATCTCTTTCTTTGGCATCGTATTGACAGATTCCCACTGTGGTGAGAATAGTTTTTCTCTGATTCTGTAGTTTCCTTGCTGGATAAACGCTCTAAATTGTTTAACAAAGGAAAATCATCACATAATAGGCAGAGAATTCGAAAAAATAGAGTATCAGTTGGTAAACTAACTCATATCTGTCTACATAACATTGATCCCTGGTTCCTAGACGGACTTAAACTGCAATAAAAAAAACCATCCACAATAAGGAATAGATAATTAATGTTGTGATTTCGTGGTATTCATAAAAAGACTTTCTAGGAGATCTAGGAAATCATACCCAATTTCTCGGTCATGAAATTCATATAATTTCCCTCAAAATCTAATTAGCTGATACTACTCTTCCTTGTACAACCACGAAATAGATAAAATACAGTGGCGCAAGTTGGACAACTGACACTAAAATTTCTCAAATCTTGGTGTTAGTTGTCCAAACTAGGCTATTTGATGGCCATTTAAAAATCCTTAAACTGACTAGATCAACATACAGGTCTATAGTAAGAGTCCAAAACAGTAAAAAAACATTTTCAAGGAATAAACTCTACCTAATAAATCTAATTATCAGTCCATGGGGTACTAATATAAACTTTTATAGCTGGGGTTGATCATGTCAGGCCATTTTCTCAGATTCAGAGCCTTACTTAGTTTGTTGTGTTACTGTAGCTAGAATTGACTTTACCTTGTGCAGTATTAATTTGGAAAGTGTGCAGTCTTGGGTTTTTGCGTTTGTTGAAATTCATATCAAGGCACAAACAAGGCCCATATTCCAGCATCAGCCCAACAAAATACAATTTTTTCAAGTAGTAAAGCACAGTTCACTGTTTCTTTTGCTACTGTTTCTAACATTATTTTGAGTTGCAATGCCAGGCCTTGCTTTTACTGATTTCAAATAAACAAACATTCCTTTTGAAAATTCGATTTGAAATTGACGGTGTTGAAAATATATTCAATAGATCCCTGCTCAGAACCTAAAAATTGCTCACCAAATCTTCCTAAAAATGTACACCAAATATAATTATGAAATAGTTCATTGATATTCTTTTAATAATTCTTTGTAAGCCTTCAAATCTCAGATCACAGAGATGTTCTTTCACTTTTACTTACAATTTTCAGACCACGAATACGTGTTCTGATTTAGATTTCACTCTCAGACCCCAAGCATGTACATGATCATCCCTGTTCGTTACCAAGTCAATAAGTACCTCCTAGGTTGTTTGTATTTCCTAAGGATACTTCTAAAAATACATTGTCAATTTCTATATATGTGCGTTAATTGTAGATTATTATTCATTTTTCTATTACTTATATTTCCCTTCACCAATTCTCAGCAGTTTCGTCCATCAACTCATCATAACACATCATTGTTTCCTGCTTGTTTATGATTTTACTCTCTTTTTCTGGAACATTTCATCGTAAGTCTTGCATAGGCAGACCAAAGGCAAACTATTTCTAGTTCGTTCAATGAAGTTTTGAGTGGAATGTTTAAGACGAGAAACACCATTTCACATCTGGTTCCTTGAAGAAGCTATTTAAGAGATTGGCTGGTCATTATTGAGACTGGTGGGACTATTTGTAAATTTACAGCATGTTCATTTATCCTCTCCATCCATTCACAACTCGACCCATGTGATAGGTTTTTCTTTCTTTGATATTTCAATGTTTTCCTGGAATAATTCATCGTTTGTCTTGAGTAGCTGATTGAGTTGCTGATTGTGTATAAGTATATTTTGATGGGGAAAAGGATCTATAACGTTAGACTTTGCTGCGAAAGTTATTCATTATCGAAGCTGTTGGGTCTCTTTGCAAGTTTGAGCCATCAACTCCACTCATGATAAGTTGATTAACGTAATAGGTTCCATAAAATTAAATTCATATGTTTTTCTGGGATATTTGTTCTCCTTCGCTGCCTGACTCGATGCAAGGAATATCAATCCATCATCTGACATTTGTATGTTATGAAGGAGTAATTAGTGAGAATCGACTATGTAGACTACCAAGCCTCTTTGCAAGTTTACAACATGTTACCCATAATCTCCATATAATAGTTTTCTCTGTTATTGAAATTCTCTACTGTTTTTGTGTTATTGCTTGTTGCGACCAAAGGAGTAGCTTTCTGTGTTGTCCTACACTGCCTGATATTGGGCAATACTTTTTCCAACACAGTTCCATTTCCATTGCCATTCGATGCCACTCCATTGCCATTCGATGCCATTTCATTACCATTCGATAGAACTGTGCAGAATATCAAGATAGTATCAAGCCAACATATCCCGTATAGCCGGGATGGATAAATCGATTACGAGAATGGGTGATTCATTGTTTATGGAACAGCAAACGTAAAACGATAACCACAAATGAAAACAGTCATGTCAATGCCCTTGCATAGGATGAGTTAAATGATAGAAGGTATAATAGCTGATGGTGATATTGATGACTTAAACGATGATTCTGGTCATTTATGATAGACCTTCAATGCAGTAAACGATTCTTCAAAAGATGGAGAGTCTCACTTCACGCTATGCATGATGGGAATGTATCCCATAGCGATCCATAGCAACCAAACCTATGACTGCAGATTGACAGTAGTGCAGATACGAAATATTTAGGCCATTGTATTTTGGTAGCTATGCGTTGATAAAGGGTAATCCCATCATGCATTGCAAGAAATGAGATCTGCTTTCTTTGGCAAAATTATGTATTTGCCCATGATGGTGAAAATCAACGTCAATGTGATTCACATCATTATTAAGGCTATTATCATTTTTATCATTGGTTACATTTTCGTTTATAAAGATGAAGCTGGCAATGATCTCTCAAGGTACTTAGGCATTGAACCAGCAAATCAACAACGTCTTTCAAAATAAAGCATACACAGAATCCTTTATCATCTTTAAGCCTTTATCATCTTTAAGCCTTGAAAAGAACAACGATTTAGTCACAGCAGCGCACGAGGTGCACCAACGATGCTATACAATTCGCCACAGCACGAAACAAAAATATAATTTCAATGCCACCGTCTATTCACATGCTTGATGCACTAGGTTTCGGCTGTTGCTAAGGGAGCTGTAGTTCCATGGTAACTATCATCCTCAGTTTTGTTGTTGCTGCTGTCAGTGGTTTTCACCATGACTTTCGATGAAGTCAGGTCCTCAGGGCTAGTAATGCCGGACCGAGTTTCGTCAACGGAGTAAGGCTCCCACTCACACGGTGAAACGAGACTCTGTCTGATTTGAATTGCAGTCGGGTCCCAGTCCATGCTATAGCTCGAACCTCGTCCAATACTCACATGTGGGGAGTCAGGCTGCCGAACACCCATTTCTTTGACTCTCTCAAGTGCGAAATTAGACGGTGGAGGGGCAGGCTCTGGGGGACTGAACTCGTCAACTGGCGAAGGGCATGATGAATCAGAGAGAGAATAAGACGGATCCCATTCCAGACTGTTACGGGAGCCATGTGCTCCGTCCACCTCGTGTATAGGTGTCCCTTCCTTACTTTTTTGTCCACTCCGCTTCTGTTTCTTCAAACTCCGTCCGGCCTTCTTCTCCTTAGAAATGAGTGGCTGCTGGACCTCACCCTCTTCCATGTCATCCTCCTCACCGACTAGGAAGAAGGTAGGACCCCGACTGGGGACGCGGTCTGAATCCTCGCCTAATAACTCCGCTTCTTCTTCGTCTTTACTCTTCGTCGATCGCTTTGACAAAAGACTTTTAGATTTGACTAACTTACTCTTTGCTGGAGAATTCTTAGCTGAAGAGGTGCTCTTCTTCCGCTGTAGGCTGTCGCTAGATCCGGATGCGGCATCAGCTAATGGGATAAAGGAAGGAATTCGAGATACTCGGTTTGGACTCGCCGGTCCTGATGAATCTGTATTCACCGCATCGACTTCAAGTTTGTTTTTCGGTGTTGATTTGGACCCATCTTTCGATTTTATAGAATCTTTCGATTTTGTGGACTTCAGGGAATCTTTTGACTTAGCTGATTTGATTGAATCTTTAGATTTGGCTGATTTTATAGACTCCTTTGACTTGGATATTTTACTTTTCTTTCTAGATTTTTTGGCCGATTTTTTCTGGATATTAAGCAGCGAGTTCGTCTCACTGTCGCTCTTTATCGGAGACGATGTGGTGCTGCGATCAGACGATGAACTGTCCACATTCAGATCACGAGTGCGATGATCAAAGCTTGCCGCTCGCTTCTTCTCAAGCGATTTCTTAACAGGCGAAAATAGTGCCGATTTACGTGGCGATAAGGAGAGCTTGGCCTGAAGAACCCTCTTTTTCCCAACAGCAGGCATTTTCGCCGGGGAAGTTAAATTTGGCATGCTGGTTGTGTTTTCCCGAGAGAGCAAGGCTTTTTTCGGTGAGTCGACAGATAGTTCGAAATTCGTGGCTTTTCCAAGAAATAATTGATCTATATCCGTGATGTCTTCTACTTCCGCTTCTTCTATTGTATCCATATTCAAAACTGGAAAGCTGCGAGAAATCAGTTTCTTTTTCTTAATTTTCATGCTGCACAAACTTGACTTCTTGTAAACATTGAGGACATACTTGAGATCATCTAATGATAGCGATTTACGGCGATCGCCAAAACTGTGAAACTCACAATTGCTTATCATATCTTTGTGTTGGATTTCACACGCGTAACACAAATCCGAGCCATGGCCTTTACACTGGCAGATGCGCGGGTCATTCACACCGCATGCGGTATGCCGGGAGCAGCAGACCCACGTATTTCTAATAACAAACAGGAACGGCAGCACGATAGCAGCAGCCATCAGCGCACAATTACGTATGAGCGGCGTAATGTATTGATTTCCTACTCCAAACGCAGGGATCGTAACGAAAAACGGCACGCTCCATAGCATAAATGTCGTTACGACCATGACGAAAATAGGATGCTCCCGCTCTACAACATATTTCATCTTGATAAACCGCTCTACAGGCTCTTTACGGCGGAGCGTTTTATAAGGAAACCGTATCGCCAACACAAAAAGTAAACAGTGGAAGCAATACTCGATGCCAACGATAATTTTTTCTGCTGCTTTCACCGGACGGTAAATAGCACACAGATACCCCCAGTTGTCGAATTTCGTCCAGGCAAGGATGCAGATCATGCCAGAGAGAACGAAACCTTCTAGAATGTAGACAATCGCTTTGAACCGGACGTCTTGCTTGTTGTAGTTGTCGTCCGGGGGGTTGATGGAAGACTGGAAAGTCATGCAGAGCAATGCGAATATTACGGCCATCATCGAGAAGAGCTTGATAGCTGTCATCCCCTGACAGAAGGATTTGTTCCAAGTGCCGTCCTCCTGCGTCAGGTATATGGCCAGGGCGATACCGTATTCAGCCAGCAGAATGTTAAAAAGCATGGTGCTCATGCCGAAGATCTTGGATACCGACTGTCCTTGGCATTGGCACATCTTGGCAAGAATCACGAAATTCACAAGTAAAGCAAGTAGGCTGAAGCTTCCCAGAATGATACTGAACCTCATGCTGTCGAAATATCTCTTCGGCTTCGGAAACTGAGGTCTTAACGCACGAGTGATATTGGTAGCGTTTCCAGTAGAGTTTGTGAACGGTTCTGGCGTGTGGAGCTTCCGGCTAAATGTCTGTTTCACACAAATACACAACTCTGACGTGTTAGATTGTGATTGGACGTTCGATGCACCAATGAGCGAGCAGCTATTGTTACAAGTCATCTTCGGGTTTCTGATTCGTTCATAGGATGAAACGGGACCGATTTGATCACGTGTTTGGATGATACTGATGTTTGACTCACGGAATATGCGATGGATAAAGTCCTTGCTGTAATTGCCGTTGCTGGGCACAAAGAGGAATCTAAGAGATGCCGACATATTGACAAGCTTTAGAGCCACTCCTTTGTCAACTCTTGATAATAGGTACCTGGAAAATAGATGAGAAACATCATGAATTCATTCACGTTTAAGGTAGATCGATACAGATAGGAGTTAATAATGCAAATTGAAACGTGTTTTTTTCTAAATTATTGCAGGCGGTTCAGTGACATTTCAGGGAAGATACTTCACACCTATATTCCTACGCATTGACGGAAACAGAACTTTTTCAAAAAATATCGCTGAAGATGATGTTTTGGTTTGTTATATTGTTACTTTTTAAAAATATTCTCTAAAAGATTGAAACCCTAAATTGGAATTTCGTCTCTGTCGACACCTTCAGATTGGCATACTTTACCAATGTGAACATTTTCAGGACATTATCCCTGCTAAATTTGATGAAATTGTATAACAAAAAGTTGCAAGTTTTAGATGAAATTTGCCACCATTTTGAGTCTCTAGTAGGAAAGCTCAATTCTATTTCTAAAAATATTGAATTGAGGCTGTATGTGTAATCTAAAACATCTTCTCAGATTAGGAGTAATGTGACGTGAGATCTACTATAAATGTCGAGCCTTGCAAAATATTTCACATTAACTCGGCATTGTCAAAGCGTCTAAAAATGAACGCGAATTTTGTGCCGTGTTGAAATCCTATAACTGCATGGCTCAGAGATCTATAGCACGGTACAGCACAACAAAATTACTAGATTGCTACATCATCAAGATTGTCCACTCCAGACATTCAAGTACACTATCTTCATCAGATTAGCATTCTAAATATCGCATGCTTACGTCGTTCAAGAACTGCCAATTAAGTCGTCTACATAGCAGTCGATCTAAAAGTCCCTTTCTAATTTCATTTTCCCTTCAGCAATGGAAGCTTTTCCGAGGACCTTAGGTTGTATTGTGCTACTGAAGTTATAGAGTTATCCATCTAGATTGTGAGAAATATCGCAGACATTGCAAAACAAAGCAATTTCACCCTTATCATGGAGTTGCAAGTCAGAAAGAGATTTGATCAAATTTGATCCAACACTGCTGGGTATAAAGATTTGTTAGGTTCCTTTCATGTTCTCTTTCTAACGTACTACTCCAAAAAGTATCATACGATAAGCTTCAGTAGTTATTAGATTTCCTATTTTTCTCGCCATCTCGAAGTACTGTACCGACCAAAGATAAGACTTCAAGACTTCTGCATACTTGTAATCTTACCACTATGACGTTGTCAATAAATCGCAGTAGAATAGAGATAGGAAAATAGAATAGCACCAAAATAAACAAATGTAACAAGTGTCATCAAAAAGCAAATGTAAAGGAGTTTACTTACAATGTTTTTAGCTTCGGCAGGAGTTTCACATGCTCTAGCTGGGAGATTTTAATAGATGAATCCAGATCAAGGCTCCTGAAGATAAAGGACAGTCTGATTATAATAATGATAATCATTTAGATCATGCCTAGTTGATTATGTAATCATGCATATCTCCGAAGAAGAGTTTGAATCCGAAAGACGAAAAATTCCTAACTTGTGCAGGGAGCCTGGAGCTGGAAATATCATAAAGATTGGGCATAAAATTAAGTGGGGGATGGCCGAGTGGTTAGATCACTTGACCCTTGTTCAAAGGGTTCCGGGTTCGAAACCACATTCAGACCTGTCACAAAGTGTGAGGAAAGAATTAGCCAGCTCTCTGTAATTCCAGGCAAAAAGGCAAAAGGAATCACGGGGTGTGGTCACATCGAGAGGAAGGACCAGGGTCGCAATGCTCGATTAGTTTACCTATTCAGTGGGCCCTTTGTGCTTAGCACATAAACCCATACCTTGCGAAGATAGTAAGCGTATTTGCCTATCAACTATCAACTTATTCTCTTACTGGCTTGAGGCATTGAGTTAGGGCCAGTGCCAGTTTATATGCAAGTAGAATTGTCCTCGTAAAAGCAGAGACGTAGGAACCGGGTGGGCACTGGGGGCACGTGCCCCCCAAGATTTTGCAAAAAAAGAAAAAGTGCCCTTTTTACCATAGGTATTTTGCCCCATCTTCGCAAATTTAAGATATTTGAAAGTGCTCTTCTAGTGGCAAAAGTGCCCTTAAAGTGTCGTGCCCCCCAAGTTTGAAATGCTTCCTACGTCCCTGCGTAAAAGGACAGTGTCACCCTACCAGAAATTCCAAAACTCAGGTTTTCTTTACATAAAAAATTATGAAAAGCTTGAGTATTGTTTTTTAAGTATTAATAATTTTTCTGATGAATGCATTGTATGCCTTGATATTCATATTCTTCCAAGGCGAGATGCCTTCAGCAAGAGTATTTTTATAATAGCCAGGAAAATCGGGAGCATAGCGAAACGAAAACATAGATTACTTAAGCTTTTCGTCTGATCTGGGTATATAATCAGTTAGGTTTCTGTTTCGTTCTCTTTCTGACGTATTACTCTGTTGAGTGTCAGACGAAAAGCATAAGTTATCTATGTTTTCGTTTCGCTATGCTCCCAATTTTCCTAGCTATTTTGAAGTTTTGTACCACCCAAAGACTGTTCTAGTATTTTTATCTGTAATTACTTTATGTAAAGCCCTTGGGTAGGCATGTTTATCTTTCTCCTAATGTTATCGTCATTGTTTATATACTTTTTTAAGTTGTACCCTTTTAGATCGCATCAAAAACATTTTCTGGTCTTAAAATAGCCCAGTAATTCCAAATTCAAACAGTGTTTGCCTCTTCCACGCTACTATCTTTTTTCAACGTCATCACGAAATTGCCTGCAGAAAAATAAGAGAAGTGGCATTTCTTGCAGTTAGGGTTAGCAAGTACCCATGATATTCAAGAAAACCGAGGGCTGCACTTGCTGCACTAGAATTGTTTATGTTCTGGCAACATTCATCTACTTGCAGTGCATTTATCGCATGCAAAACACTGCCAATTTGTAATCACATACACGTTCCTAAATCTATTTTCTCTTAATTTTCAGCCCTAACAAACAAGCGATAAAGTTTGCAGAGTCTAGAAAAGTTTTCAACCTTCCTCCGGGTAAATTTTCCACAAACCAAAATTCTTCCTCACTCAGGTTAGGTTACATAAAAGGAAGGTTAAGTTTTAATTTGCATGCAAAGATATGTAAATATCATTTTTACCAAATAATCTTAAAATTATAAAAAGAGACTTGAATTCAGCTAGAAGTTTGTCACCTTACGATGCTGTTAAACAGCACTTGAATACATTTTAATTTGCTATGCATGTTGGAATCAATCCTTAATCTCACAGCTTTTTTCCTAACCCTTCTCCGGTCGATGACTGTAGTGTTTTCCTCACTCTAGAAATTTGCAAGAGATATTGCAACATGTTATAAATCAGAACACTCACATTTTGTGAAAACCAGCACGCTTTATTCGTAAAAGATCAGACGAATTTCTCGCAAGGCATTGTGGTATCGGTTCGGAACAGTTGCAAATTATCTTGGGACAGTCCTTCGCAGCGGCAGCCACAATTAGGAAGGAGCACCAAAGAATTGGAAGCAGCAGTCTCATTTTTACCAACATTTTCTGAAAAAGAAAAGTGAAAAATTACAGGATATAAATTTGAACGTCTCTAAGGGTTATTAAGCTAGTGAATGCTGTGGCAAAGCTCACGTTGCATGTGAAATTGAATTTCTGAAGATATTCCCAAGCTAAGTGTTCATTTTCAGCAACAAGTTGTATTTGCCAGTAGTCTAGTTATTTGCAAGTAGTCTAGTTGACACAAGCTGCAGAGAAGAACCCTCCTCAATACTGTTCTGACCCAAATTAATAAGATCTTCAAATATGAATTATGAATCTTCGCTAATTAATCTAATTCAATTAACTTATTATTTTACTGCACCTTTTGAGGAACATCATCCTAAGGAACGTCTATCCAGTACTATGGATTATGTTCAGTACTGTGGATGGTGCTCAGTGCTATTGGGCATATCATCAGTACATTGGGGGAATACCATCAGTACTGTGGAGGGATACCATCAGTATATTTGAGGGTGTTCAAAACTGTGAGGAATCTATTGATGATATACCCTACATTACTGGAAATCCTCCAGATTACTAATCATCTTCCACAGAGCTATACAGACGTTTTCTAGGGTAAGCACTTTGATGGGAAATAAGGCGACCTTCATTATTCCTAAAACCGCAGTACAGATCCTGATGTGTCCCTATATAGATATTTCAACTAATCCATAAAATCAATACTGCATATATTCTAGTATTGCTCATTCTAAAAATCAATAGTGCCCTTTTACCAATACTGCCCATTTTCAAATTCAATACTGCCTATTTTCAAAATCACTCTTAGCACACTTATAATTCAATACTGAAGAAAGTGTCTAATATTGAACTTTAAAGTAGGCTCTTGTATTGTGCACGACGAAAAATATTGACACAGCACCAAGAATTGTGTTTTGATTAACATATGAATTTAACCAAGAATATTGTATATTGAGAAGAAAAGAACTAAATACACTCAGCATCTCGACAGGCCGGTTTCATGGATTCTTTGACTCATTTCATCTCAATATATAGCACGCTCTGCATCAACGTATTGACATCTACATCTACATCTAGATTGTTCATCTGTAGAGCCCATAATGGGCATCACACTGATGATTGAGCACTCGCTAACGGGAATCCGAAACACAGACTTCGTAATCAAGAGTTTTAAGTTTCTTTGGCTTGGAGGTGAAAGTAGATGTGAAGATATAATGACTACATGCAATCAACTACACACACACAAAGACCACACACAGACGGAATAACTATAAAATTCTGTAACTCATGAGAGAGCACATACATTATGCATATGGCTTCACAAAACATTAACTGACATATGTTTTGCTGCATACTTAATACAACTATATATATGGTTCATAACTATAATGACATGTATGTTCCACAACAAAGTATGCTCATATGTAAATTGTGGATATTATTAGAAGTTTCGGATTTCTTTGACTTCCAGATGAAGGTGATGTGAAAATTAATGACTACACGCAATCAACTACACACACAAAGATCACACACAGACGGAATAACTATGAAATTCTGTGACTCATGAGAAATCACATACATTATGCATATGGCTTCACAATAAATTAACTAACATATGTTTTGCTGCATACTTAATACAATTATATATATGGTTCATTACGATAATGATATGTATTCTCCACAACAAAGTATGCTCATATGTAAATTGTAGATATTATGTTGAGGTTTAGATTTCTTTGACTTCCAGATGAAGGTGATGTGAAGATTAATGACTGCATGCAATCAACTACATACAAAGACCACCTACAGATGGAATAACTATTAAATTCTGTGACTCATGAGAAAGCACATACTATGGCTTCACAATAATTCAACTGAAATATGTTTTAGAACAGTCTTTGGATGGTACAGAACTTCAAAATAGCCAGGAAAATTGGGAGCATAGCGAAACGAAAACATAGATTACTTAAGCTTTTCGTCTGACACTCAACAGACTAATACGTCAGAAAGAGAACGAAACAGAAACCTAACTGATTATATACCCAGAGGTGGATCGAAATAGGCCAATCAGAAAAGAGGTGAATGATTGGTATAGTGCAGGAAAACCAATCAACACCCACGATACAGTGAGCTGACTAATAGGATTACTTTAAGAGTCCTAAGGCGAAAACGAACTCTTTCTGTCTACACAATAGGGGATCCCTGGTTTTTATGTAGACTGATTCCAAAATACCTTAGTGAAATGTGGATCTTGCTCTGCCAATAATTCGAAAGCAATTCTCATTGTAGGCTTTAGCACACTCTGGATTGTCGAGCAAATGTTGACCTATAGCAGAGTCATGTTTCAGTGATCTTTTAGTTTTTGAGGCGCGAGATGGTTGTTCTCGTTGCGGCACAGTTTTGTTGCGTATGCTAGACGGCACTTTGATGGCAGTTAAAGAGTTTATGCTCATGGAAGCCGACAAATATGTTCGCTAGCGCTGGTCCCAAAGGGCTGCCCATGGCGACACCGTCCTTTTGGCGGTACATCTCATTGTTGAAACTGAACTCCACAGAGCTGGTTGCAGATTTCATCAATTCAATGAAAACCTCCTCAGGGAACGACGGCCTTTCAAGCTCACTTCGGTACAACGCGTCGGCACAGATCTTTATCGTTTCATCCAGAGGAACATTAGTAAACAAACTCCTGACGTCGAAAGAGCACATAAAAGTTTTAGTAGGGTTGAGCTCTAGGTTTTGGATAAATTTGGCGAAAGTGAACGAGTCCGAAATGCAATTTTCAGAGTACTTGTGGAGAACTGGTTCCAAAATCTCTGAAAGCCATTTCGCAAGTTGATGTTGAGCCAAGCCAACCATGGATAAAATGGGCCTTAGAGGGATGCTTTGTTTGTGAGTTTTGGGGAGACCATACATACGTGGACGCTGCGAGCCAGTGGGTCGAATCCTATCATAAATTCCCCGAGCCAACTGTTTTTTGTTGACTAATTCTAGAAGGCGTTTTTGGAGTTTCTGCTCTAGTCTAGCCGTTTTGTCAAACTGTTCGACATCGCCAAGTTTTTCAAATTTACTATTGTCGTTAAGGACATCACCCATTTTGGTAATGTAGTCTTTTATTTCATGATCACTGAAACATGACTCTGCTATAGGTCAACATTTGTTCGACAATCCAGAGTGTGCTAAAGCCTACAGTGAGAATTGCTTTCGAATTATTGGCAGAGCAAGATCCACATTTCACTAAGGTATTTTGGAATCAGTCTACATAAAAACCAGGGATCCCCTATTGTGTAGACAGAAAGAGTTCGTTTTCGCCTTAGGACTCTTAAAGTAATCCTATTGGTCAGCTCACTGTATCGTGGGTGTTGATTGGTTTTCCTACACTATACCAATCATTCACCTCTTTTCTGATTGGCCTATTTCGATCCACCTCTGGGTATATAATCAGTTAGGTTTCTGTTTCGTTCTCTTTCTGACGTATTAGTCTGTTGAGTGTCAGACGAAAAGCTTAAGTAATCTATGTTTTCGTTTCGCTATGCTCCCGATTTTCCTGGCTATTTTGAAATATGTTTTGTTGAATGCTTAACACAATTATATATATGGCTTATAACTATAATGATATGTATTCTCCACAACAAAGTATGCTCATATGTCAATTGTGGATATCATTAGAAGTTTCGGATTTCTTTGACTTCCAGATGAAGGTGATGTGAAGATTAATGACTACATGCAATCAACTAAACACACAAAGACCACACACAGACGGAATAACTATTAAATTCTGTGACTCATGAGAAAGCACATACATTATACAAATGGCTTCACAATAATCTAACTTACATATGTTTTGTTGCATACTTAACACAATTACATATATGGTTCATAACGATAATGACATGTATGCTCTACAACAAAGTATGCTCATTTGTCAATTGCAGATATTATGTTGAAGTTTAGATTTCTTTGACTTCCAGATGAAGGTGATGTGAAGATTAATGACTACATGTAATCAACTACACACACAAAGAGCACACACAGACGGAACAACTATTAAATTCTGCGACTCATGAGAAAACACATACATTATACATATGGCTTCACAATAAATTAACTAATATATGTTTTGTTGCATACTTAATACAACTATATATATGGTTCATAAATATAATGATATGTATTCTCCACAACAAAGTATGCTCATATGTTCATTGTGGATATTATTAGAAGTTTCGGATTTCTTTGGCTTCTAGATGAAGGTGATGTGAAGATTAATGACTACATGCAATCAACTACACATACAAAGACCACACACAGACGGAATAACTATGAAATTCTGTGACTCATGAGAAAGCACATACATTATGCATATGGCTTCACAATAAATGAACTAACATATGTTTTGCTGCATACTTAACACAACTATATAGTTCATAACAATGATGACATATATGTTCCACAACAAAGTATGCTCATATGTCAATTGTATGTTGATGACCACATGGTTTTAATGAGGAGCAGGTCTAAAATAATTTGGCTTTTCAGTTTCAGTTTTCATTTTAAAATTCACACCATACAAGTTTCAATAAAAAATACAATTAATACAAGAATACAGATAAAAAAACAATACAAACACCTAGTAAATCAATCTAAGGGAGGAGACATATGAAACCTGTATGTGGGGAATTCCTTAAAGGAGGAGATTTCTCAGTAGATAAACTAATCGAGGAGAGAGCACCCCCTGTGTTATGAAATCCATATTTCAGTATATCCTATCAAATGATTCCAAAAGTTGTGTTATGTGCAAGAGACCCAGAGTCACCACAGTGACCCCAAACCCATGGAGCCCACTCCAAGCAAAAACCCAAATCCACAGCAAACGCCAAGGAAGGGTTCTATACTCAGAGCAGGCCCCAAAAGCAAGAGCCCACCAAAGCCACTCCAAGGTCAGTATGCTTTAGAGAGTTTTAAGATGTAAAAAGCCTAAAAGGCAGGCAAACAAAAATAACAAATACATACCAACATGATGACACTAAAAACTAATAAACATCACAATAAGAAACAATATCATTGAACAACAGACCTAGACACAGAAAAAACGATGTGGAAGGCATTGGACTTTGTATTGTTAATAATGAAAAAACTTAAAGGACTTACATATGGAATCAAGAATGGCTGGTTTCATAAATATTCATCTTTGGAACAATCTGATATTTACATGTTTCGGAACAAGACATCATTATTAATCGGTTTTCTAACAATATAACTTATACATGTTTCTTAACAAGATAACAAAGCTATATTTGGTATGGGTTTCTATTTATAAACCATTCATGTTTAGCAGCGATTGATCTCAGAAACAACAGCATTTACATGTTTCGTAACATTACAAAGTTATTCATCGTTCCTTAACTTTGTAATTTCACATACATAAGTTTCGTAACAACACACTCTATGCATAGTTGGGTTTTTATCTATAAACCATAGATTTTTAGCAGCGATTCAGCACTGAATATAATATACTAAATTTCTGGAACAGCATAATATTTACATGTTTTGTAACAAGACAACACATTCATATTAGGCTTCTCTCCAGTACACTACTAAGATATTGAATTACCGTTTAGATATCAAGTTAATATAAAGCACTAAGTATGAAAATATTTATCTCTGAGACAATATAACATTTATATGTTTTGTAACAAGACAACATTATTCTTCGGTTTGGCAACATTACAGCTTAGCGTATACATGTTTCGTAATATAGCACTATATCTATATTTGAATTGATATCTATAAACCATAAATGTTTAGTAACGACACAGCACCGTATGTAGTAATATTGATCGCTGGGACAATATGACAGTAACGTATTTTGTAACAAGACATTATTTCATATCGGTTGCGTAACTTATAGATGTTTCATAATGTGACACTGCATCTCTATCTATTTACCATAGATGTCCCGCATCGGTACAGCAGTTTGTAAAATAAATATTTTAGAACCAACATAACATAGACATAGACAACATATGTAATTTAGAATATGTAAAATATGTACACATTTATGCTAAGTTATACTTTTTCTGGCAATATCAACATATTTAAGGTGTATGAACGTAAACAAAATATAAGATCAAAGAATTAATTGAAATTTTACATAATTCATAAAAGATAATGTATTACCTTTCAGCGGTACGAATCTATAGATCCACCTTAATCATATGTAACCGAACGCTTTCGTTGAGTTTGAACAGTTGAGTGAAATCCTAACGAGTATTCCCTCAAGATGTAAATTTACCTAAGTTTATGCTCGCAAATGAATTTTCATCAATTTTCATCAACGTGGGCGAGTTACTCAATAAAAGGAATGATAAGCTGCCACTCATTATAACTGGTTACCTACAGCGCATGCTTGAAAATCACCCTACGGAAAGCTAGTGATCTTGCTCTATGTTGAAAGGTTTCCTAGTTTGGTTACCAATCTTTATACACCGAGGAAGGCCAAGAAGCAAAACCCTTAAACGTCTGTAATGAGAAGCTGTTTAGGTTTTTCGGTTTCGTAGTTTTAGCGTCTAGTATTGTTGGCTCATCAGTTTCTGTCTGAAATTTCAACAGGCTTTGCATTTTGAATATCATCGAAGAGTACAGTTTCTGGCAATATTGAAGACAGATCTTAGGAATTTCTTTTCAAATTTGGCGGTTTCAGTCCACAATAAGGTTGTCGATAGTGTCTCAGTTATCTTTAGTGTTTCAGTTCTCAATAGTGTTTCATTTCTCAGTAGTGTTTCATTTCTCAGTAGTGTTTCAGTTCTCAATAGTGTTTCATTTCTTAATAGTGTTTCAGTTGTTAAAAGTGTTTCAGTTCTCGAAAGTGTTTCAATTGTCAATAGTGTTTCAATTCTAAAAAATGTTTCAGTTCTCAGTAGTGTTACAGTTCTCAATAGTGTTTCTGCTCTCAAAAGTATTTCTGTTTTAAATAGTGTTGCAGTTCTCAGCATTGTTTCAGTTCTCAATAGTGTTTCTGTTCTCAAAAGTGTTTCAATTCTATAAAGTGTTTCAGTTGTCAATAGTGTTTCAATTCTCAATAGTGTTTCTGTTCTCAAAAGTGTTTCAGTTTTCAGTAGTGTTTCATTTCTCAATAGTGTTTCTGCTCTCAAAAGTGTTTCTGTTCTCAATATTGTTTCAGTTGTCAATAGTGTTTCTGTTCTCAAAAGTGTTTCAGTTCTCAGTAGTGTTACAGTTCTCAATAGTGTTTCAATTCTCAAAAGTGTTTCAGTTGTCAATAGTATTTCAATTCTCAATAGTGTTTCTGTTCTCAAAAGTATTTCAGTTTTCAATAGTGTTTCAGTTTTTAGTATTGTTTCAGTTCTCACCAGTGTTTCAGTTCTCAATAGTATTTCAGTTGTCAACAGTGTTTAATTTCTCAATAGTGTTTCTACTCTCAAAAGTATTTCTGTTTTCAATAGTGTTTCAGTTCTCAATAGTGTTTCTGTTCTCAAAAGTGTTTCGATTCTAAAAAGTGTTTCCGTTTTCAGTAGTGTTTCTGTTCTCAATAGTGTTTCTGTTCTCAAAAGTGTTTCAGTTTTAAGTAGTGTTTCAGTTTTAAGTAGTGTTTCAGTTTTAAGTAGTGTTTCAGTTTTAAGTAGTGTTTCAGTTTTAAGTAGTGTTTCAGTTGTCAGTAGTGTTTCAATTCTCAATAGTGTTTCTGTTCTCAATAGTATTTCAGTTCTCAATAGTGTTTTAGTTCTCAATAGTGTTTCATTTCTCAAAAGTGTTTCCGTTCTAAACTATTTTTCAGTTATAGATAGTGTCTCAGTTCTCAATAGTGTTTCAGTTCGCAATAGTGTTTAAGTTATCAACAGTGTTTCATTCCTCAATAGTATTTCAGTTCTCAATAATGTTTCAAGTCTGAATAGTTTCTAAGTTCTCGAAAGTGTTTCAGTTATCAACAGTGTTTCATTCCTCAATAGTGTTTCAAGTCTTAATAGTGTTTCAGTTTTCAATAGTGTTTTCAGTTCTAAATAGTGTTTCTGTTCTAAACTATTTTTCAGTTATAGATAGTGTCTCAGTTCTCAATAGTGTTTCAGTTCTCAGTAGTGTTTCAGTTGTCAATAGTGCTTCAGTTATAAACAGTGTTTCATTCCTCAATAGTGCTTCACTCCTCAATAGTGTTTCAAATCTGAATAGTGTTTCAGTTCTTTATAGTGTTTCTGGTCTAAACTGTTTTTCAGTTATAGATAGTGACTCAGTTCTCAGCAGTGTTTCAGTTCTCAATTTACGCAAAGTTGTGTGACTGGACGTACTTCTCTGATGACTGTCAAACGAATAAGCTTTGGTTGTTATTAAATTGCACGGTTTTTACAATTTCTTTTACTATTATGATAACCTTGAATCGATTTAGTCTATCTACGTCACAAGACATCAGTATGTTTACAACTCCATCCATCAACAAGGAAATTTTATCATCTCAAGATTGTATAAAAGTTCTACATTACAAGATACACCGGAGACACAGATAAGACACGAGGCTAAAACTATTATCGGTGAAGACTAAACAATAACTTTACACTCGCAGTTATGACTTCAGTACTAACTTTACGAGAATGCCAACAATGGGCAGTTTTCCTCAATATGAAAACTTTAGTTGCATAAATTGAAGCAACAAACAAACTAGGACCTTTAAATATCATATTTAGTGATGTAGTGGTGTTTGCTGAAATAAGATAGTTAGTGATGCTATTGTGCCTCTGCTCGATATAAGGCATCTTCCGGCCTTTCACCGGCTTACTTACTTAGCACGCGTTTATTAGCTAGAAATTGGGATGAAATTTTACATTTAAACGCGTGCTGTTTTGGTCTCTTCTTATCAATTTACCATTTCTACTCCACCTTTAAGCTTTCGCAGTGATTATTCTAAGGAAAATTTACAACTCCACAAATAGATATCTGAACAAAAACAAACAAGTATATACCGTTACTTCAAGTTTCTTGCTCACGCAATCATCAGACGGTGAAACACCGCAACTCCACTAATATAGGTCTCAATGTAGAGGTTTAAAGCTCTGCGTAGAATAAAAACATCCAGACGGTTCTGTGCACAATATTTTCTCAAAACTTGAATATAAGACTGCTAGATTGGCTAAGAATGTGTTCATAATAGATTTCACTAGTTATCCTTTCGAGTCTACAAAAATCAAATAAATGTCTTTTGTTACAAAAAGGACGTTTGTTTGATGATTTTCATGTTTGCAATTTTAGGTGTCTTTCGCCTTTTTAGAATTGCAAATCTAGCCTTGCGTCTAACTTGGATCTTGATTGTCAAAGAGTGAAGTGATCTTTTCAAATCCATAAATTTCAATTTTCAGATCCACAACAGATTTTATAACTCCAACAAACACCATCAAATCCACCTTAGAATAATCACTGAGCTTTCGTCCCACCTTTCAGCATTTATATGAGGAATTTTCGTGACATATTGTTAACATCCCACTTCTCACTTGACTGGGTTGAATATTTTTCATATAAACAGAGGATAGAAAATAGAAAGGTTTATATTGGAAGGTTAGACTTCATCTTTCAGCTTTAGGGCTGGAAGGTGGGATAATTGTTTTCATATGAGATGAGCAGACCCTAAGAAGCCATTGAATCGAGATTTTTAGAGTGAAATTTTTGAGGTCTATCTGTTTAATTCCTATTCTCCAGTGAAACTTTGTGTAGGGTGAATTTAGCCCAAAAGTCGTTCGCTCTGATTCAAGAGTCTCTCCCCTGCGAGTGGCAACGCAAACAAAACCGAATGGAAATTCTTTTTTTTGGGAACAGATGTTGCATAAATAATAAATGACCGATTTACCAACCATAGGCGAAAGATGTTAGACTTTTATGAATAATGAATGCGTTTAAAGTGGGTGATTTCTTCGCAAAGAAATCGTCTAAAGATCTCTAAGATAGATGTTTGAGTTGGATTCGATGATAATTGTTTAAGAAATAACTCGAATATTCACCTGCCATTGCATATAAATGAAATGAAAGTTAGAAAAATCACTGTTGCTGTTGTGACATACACGTCATCTAGTTGCCTAAGGGCTGTTTATGTGGAAAAGATCATCCGACCACCACGCCTAAAGTTGATAGGTGGGATGAAAACAGTTCGAGATTATATGAGGAGAAATTTCATCCCACATAGGAATGAAATTAAACATGTAAACGCCTGCTGTTTTTGTCTTTTATCATCCTTTTACCAACACATCCCACCTTCAAGCTTTCATCCCACCTTCCAAGATTTATATGAATGAATTTTACCCCACCTTTGACATGTAAACACCTGTTGATTTTGTCTCTTACTATTCTTTTATCTATCACATCCCACATTCAAGCATCTATACGTGAAAGTTGCATCCCAATTAGGCAAGAGCCCCCCTCCCCCTTCCTCTGAACGAGTGAGATCTCACACAAACGGGATGAAACATTTTCCATATAAACAGAGGATGAAAAATACTAGCTAAGGTTTGTAATATGCTTTGGTAACCTATATTATTATAACTTTTTTTGCGACTTATTTGAAATCGAGAGCACACAGTGTAATTGCGCCATGGTTTTAGCCAACAAGTCAAGGTTAAGCAACTAAACGCTTCTTTTAGTTCATAATCCAAACATTATTCGTTATTCATGAAAGATTTTATGATATTTACTGCCATATTGCTGTATATGTGTAAATGTTTAGGGGTACAATTTTTTTACATTCAGGTAATGTTCAACATCAAATGTGGAAAAATTACGTATAAAATAGGATGCCTGACCATCTACTTCCAGTGGCGGTGCCAGCCACCAAGAAATGGGGGGGGCAATAGGTACGACGGGGGCCTGGGTGCGGAGCCCCCGGAAAAATTTTTAGGGCCACGCCCTTTAAAATCCAGGGACACGCCCTTCTAAGCGCTAGGAACGCCTTTTCAAATGCTGGAAACGTTCTTTCACCAAAAGCTCTATTTACATTTGGAAATTCCCTTTAATTTTATAGACACAGATATAACCTTGAAGTTGGTTAGTGATGTAAAATTTTAAAAATCGAATTGTTACAACAGGAGCTTGTGGTGGTTAGCTAGTTTAAAAACTTCTACCAATGTACTGAGCCTTGATGTTGTCGGCAATGTCACGTTCGCTACTTATTTGAACAAGACCTTCAAGTTTGTCGGGAGACATAGCTGCCCGCAAATAATTATGGATGATCTTTACTTTGCTGTGTGTGCTCTAACATGATGCCACGGTAACAGGTAAAGTAGCAATAATTGTGACGACCCGAAACAAGTCAGCATACAAATTGTGGTGATCGTTTTTGCTGAAGACATTAAGCAGTGACGGCAAGCACATCCACACAATTCACAGGACGTAGGCCTACCCCCCCCCCCATTTTCTCATCGGATTTGCATGGATCTGAGATACCATCTTTCTGAGAAAGTGGGGGGGACTAGTCACCCCCCATTCCCCCCCCTGGCGCCGCCACTGTCTACTTCTATAAACTATGGGCATACATTGTGCTCTTTTATACACTGTTCAACATCAAATGTGAACCAAAGATGCAAAACAATGGTTTCCCAACCATCTACTTCTATAAAGTATGGGCATACATTTTGCTCTTTTAGGTACTGTTCAACATCAAATGTGAACCAAAGATGCAAAACAATGGTTTCCTAACCATCTACTTCTATAAAGTATGGGCATACATTTTGCTCTTTTAGGTACTGTTCAACATCAAATGTGAACCAAAGATGCAAAACAATGGTTTCCTAACCATCTACTTCTATAAAGTATGGGCATACATTTTGCTCTTTTAGGTACTGTTCAACATATAATGTGAACCAAGGATGCAAAACAATGGTTTCCTAACCATCTACTTCTATAAAGTATGGGCATACATTTTGCTCTTTTAGGTACTGTTCAACATCAAATGTGAACCAAAGATGCAAAACAATGGTTTCCTAACCATCTACTTCTATAAAGTATGGGCATACATTGTGCTCTTTTAGGTACTGTTCAACATCGAAAGAAGTACAACATTAGGTTTCCTAACCATCTACTTCTATAAATATAAACTATAGGCAAAATTTGTGCACTTTCAGTTACAGTTCAACATCAAATGTAGAACAAAGACATACAACAATAGGTTTTCTAACCATCTACTCTTAACAACAATGATAGCATCAAACATTTAAACTTTCTGTAAAGCATGCAGCCATGAAAACTCTCACATTAGAAAGATGATTCTATTTCACGCATGACTGCACAATATGAACATCAGTTTTTTGGGCATTATTAGTTGAACATCTAGTTACATCAAGATAGAAGCTAACGAATTAATCCAAAAAACCATCTGCTATGAAATTCTATGATTAATGCTGATTTGAAGAAAATGTTTTGAGATATGTAAATAGTTTATGGTTCAGGTTCATTGATTACAGTCTGTCTGACGATTGTGAAAACATGAAACTTTGATTAACAGAGAGCCAGTCTCCTTTCTTATTTCTAATCTATATCACTCTGTTCTTCTGTACATCGAGCACTATGATGAAGGTATAGACAAAGCAATGCTATAGGTGAACTATATTGATCATTAAAGTCTGTCTAATGATTGCGAAGACATGAAACTTTAAGTAGCATTGAGCCAGTCTCCTTTCTTGTTTCTTATGTGTATCACTTTGTTCTTCTGTACATCGAGTACTATGATGAAGGTATAGACAAAGCAATGTTATAGGTAGACTATATTGACCATTAAAGTCTGTCTGATGATTGTGAAAAATGACATTTTGAGTAACAGAGAGCCAGTCTCCTTTCTTATTTCTAATCTATATCACTCTGTACTTCTGTACATTGAGCACTGTAATGCAGTAGTGAAATAGCTATTTGCAATCTATTTTAACAGTTTAAATTCCTAACAGTTTTTACAAAAGCTCTAAATCTTCCTCAATCAATATTTTTTATAAAACTCAGCATTTTCCCTCTTCAAAATATCTTTTAACTATGGTATCCAGACCTTACTTCACAGCCGTAGAGCCGTCGTACTTTCTGGACTCTGTTTGTACTGGTCCGGTAGTCAAGACAACAGCAACTACGAGGCTACGGACATTTAATTAGTCCCGAGGTCGGTGGATTAATCAACCATATCTTCAAGTCGTTTCATGACCTTACCAGCTGGGAATCAGGCATACACTAATCGACTCCTGATGGGTTTCAAAGAATGGCTCCAGACGAACCTAGCTCTCCTGTTCTAAAGGAAACTTCTAGATTAACAGACAGTTTTGCCCGATCGCAAAAGGGCATACAAAAACATCAGCTTTGAAATCAATTAAACAATTGCTTACATTTAAAAGGTGGACGATCTAAACCCAGCTTGATTCCAACTGTGATAATATGAAAAACAATAATAGCTCAGTGCGTCATCGTTCCTTAGGAAACAATAGCTGAAATGGTTTGCAACTTAATTACTCACATCAACCGTTTGCAGATGGAATTGTTTTCCATCGCGCAGCTGAAGATTTGAAAATATTCTGTGAAACTGATCATCACCTCAAATAACGAATTCATCCGAAAAATCAACAGACAACTTCCCTGATTAACAGATCATTCATTATTCATAAAGCAATTCCCCTATTCCTTTGGTTGGCTTTAGCCTACATACTGGTTAAATGGTGTAAAATCTTTATCAAACTTGGCACATTTTTGCAACTTCTTTTTATGAAACCATTTTACATTGTCAGAATTCATCCCGAAATCAAGAATCTCCTACAAACTACAGTGAGGGCTGTTGCATCGTATTATTTTTGCAAAGTAATAGCCTAATATTTTACGTAGAAAATTCGAAATCTGTTTTACAGCAAACCAGAGATCGAAGGGATCCCATATTATGCAGAAAATGAATTCTTTTCCCCTTCTTTGTTCTGTTTTGGTGCAAAATAACCGGCAAGTTTCTCGACTGCTCTGTCAAAATCTTTCAGTGTCAGGAAGTGTTTTGAAGATTCTGTAAACCCCTTCACCTGCAGAATGTAGTAACATGATTCGCTTACTGTTATTATCATTATTATAACAAATTTTTATACAGGATAAGTTTTTCAATAT